>CM067169.1:96982814-97026550 GCA_034093135.1 Erigeron breviscapus
GAGAAAATGACAATCAAACAAACGATCTCAACCCTTCGATAAGATATCGAATGGCTCTGATACCACTTATGAGTCCCTCGATAGCCACTGATCGCTCTCGAGATCGTCTATTGTTATGTCGTGAGTGCGGAATCCTCACGAGATAACTAGTTTGATTAGTTATCGTATATATTGCTAATTATCTCAATATAATCAGCCTTATGTGATCTATCTTCGTTTTCTATAGCTTAGAAACGAACTTAGTCGCCTTTGGTGTGTGTGATATCAACTAGAATCCTTCAATTTAGGTTTTCCAATCATTTATATATGTTCACGATCGATATTGGGCCTGCTGGGCTTTGTTCTTACGAACTTAGCAGCCCAGTCCATAAAACGAAGATTATCTTCGTTAGTTCCTAACGAAGATTATCTTCGTTAGTACTAAATACCATCAACATCTATGCTTAGTTATTTTCCAAGTACTTTATGTACAAGAAACCTAACATATACTATGTTTGTACTTGTATGATATACATAACAAACATCATATATAAACATATAAATAACACCAAAACATGTAATCAATCATTACTAAAACACGAAGTCCATAATCTATCAATTACATATAAATGAATAAGACATAATCAAATCTAAGTTGCTGTTGTCACATCAACATGCATCAACATCACCATACCTTGATCCATTAGCTTCACCTTGCTCATTACTCTTAGGATGATAGTGTTCCTTCTTGGGAAATGCACTTGTAGAAGAAGTGCGGAGATTGTTGTTTGTTAGCCTCGCTTTGTAAAATTTCCTCTTGAAATGCTTTGTTACCGCGGCAAGAGCTTGATATAGTTCATCTGAAACACCATCTCTTGTAGCCATCAGATCATCTCCCTTCTCATCAGATGAAGAGACAACTACCATTTGCCTCTTAAGAGCTTCAGAAATCTTCTTCTCAACTATCAATGCCAAAGGATCAGAAGATACAACTTCTGGCATTTTGTTTGATGAAGCTTTGTTTAGGACTTGGTTTTCATTGAGTTTGAAAGATTCATAAAGAGTATGAATGGTGAACTTGGTCAGATTTTGATGTTGCTTGATCTGTGTTCCAAAATCTTCCCATTCTGGACCAAGAGCTTTGATGAATTTGATGTTTAACTCAATCTCTGTTTTCTTGACATTGTTCTTCCTCAGTTCATTTATGACATTGCAAAATCTGTAGTAGACAGCTTCAAGAGATTCATTAGGCAATTTGGCGAAGTTGTCAAACTCAGTCAAAACATTGGTCAATCTTATCGTCGAAGTCACGTCAGCTCCTTCCATCTGTCTAGCCACCTCATCCCATATCTCCTTAGCTGTATCATAAGAGTCAACAGAGCCATAGATTTCATCCGGTAGAGCTTTGTATAAACATGACCTAGCTCTGTTATCTGCAGCAGTTCGATCTTTTTGTTCAGCATTCAAAAGATCATGAGTTAGAATTGCATCAGTAGTGGGATGGCGATGAACGGCAAGTCCATTAAGGATGGAATCTTTCATCATATGACCATTTGTTTGACTTTCCACATAGTCCATAAATCTTTTCTTCCATAGTCCATAGGAACCACGGTAGAGAACTGGAGGTCTTGTATCTGAACCCAATGCCAATGCTTCACGAGAAGCCATTTGAAATTGATTTGATCTGAAAATTGAATTGAATTAAGAGTTGAAAAAAAATCAGGAAATGAAACGATCTTGAGAAGATCGTCCTGGGTGAGATCGTTCTAGGTGAGATCGTCTTAGGTAAGATCGTCCTAGGTGAGATCGTCCTAAATGAGATCGTCCTAGGTGAGATTTGGTTAAGTATGAATGAAATGAAACGATCTTGAAATGAAATGGTCTTGAAGTGAAATGATCTTGAACTAAATGATTTTGGATAAAACGATCTTGAATTAAAATGATTTTGGAATGAAACGATTCAAAGAACTGGGACGTTCTTGGTTGAAGATCGTCTTAAGTTCAGAAGAAATGGGACGATCTTGGTGAAGATCGTCTTAATTTCAGTATGCTGGGACGATCTTGGTGAAGATCGTCTTGGTTTTCTTTCTCAAAGACTTTCAAGTATAAAACTTTCCAAGTATTTGAATTGACCAAACCAATCCTTTCGGATTAGTTAGCCACAATCAAACACTTCACAACACACACTTGTCAAGACGATCTTGAGGAGATCGTCCTAC
This sequence comes from Erigeron breviscapus, assembly GCA_034093135.1. NCBI lineage: Eukaryota > Viridiplantae > Streptophyta > Magnoliopsida > Asterales > Asteraceae > Erigeron > Erigeron breviscapus. Next base: position 96,985,013 of record CM067169.1, read on the forward strand.
AAGCCACAAAGTACTAAGTATGAAATGAACTTTCAAAGACTAAGACGATCTTGGGAAGATCGTCCTAGTGAAGATCGTCTTAGAGTCATCTTCTTCATCACATCAGTTTTCCAGAAAAACTCCATTAACAACTTCAAAAAGCTTCAATATCTTTTGAATTACTGGGAGTTAGATCACGAAATCACTTGCAAACTGATTGTATTCACGTCCGCAACAAATTTACGAACAAAATTCAACACAAAACACAACAGATTCAAATCCCTCAAATTTGCGCCAAAAATGCAAAATTCAATCTCGAGAATTAGATTGAATTGGAACTTGAAACTTGATAGGATTATGTTTTCAACAACCACGAATCTATTGGTGAACAAATAACTATGATTTTATGTGATTTGAAGTGTGAATTTTGATGAACCAGTAGGTGAAAAAGACGAACAAAACTTGAAAATAATTTTGATTTTTGATGAATTTGTGACTGAATTCAGTTATGGATCGTCATCTGATCGATGTTTCTCTCTGATACCACTTGTTATAACACGATTTCTAACACCGAATTCAAGTCATCAATGGTGAATTTGGTGAGTGTGTGTTCTTGGTGTTTGTGTGTGTTTTGAGAGAGAATTGTGTGTTAAAGTTATCAGGTATTATAGTTATCAAAGGATTATATCAAAAGTTATGATCCATAAGGTATGAGAGGGCTATTTATAGTCTAACTACACAATTATGCTAATTGTCACAATTAGCCCCTCAACCTTAGTGATCATTTATCTATGATTTAATAACAAGAAATTCCTATAATCTAGATTACAATTTATCACTATTTTTGGATTTCTAACAGTACCACACCCGGTGTCGTAAACCCATGAATTACGCTTAGAAAAGGAATATAATTCAATTGTGAAGATACCTGAAGTACTGGTCAAACCAGTTTGGTTCTTCTTCAACTCAGCTAGATACTTTAAACAATTCCGCTTCCAATGTCCCACTTCATTGCAGTGATAACATGCTTGGTCCTTAGCGGGATGTTCCTTTTTCGCTGGAGGGGTATTCTTAGGTTTAGGAGTAGCAACTTGCTTTTCTTTACCTTGATTCTTACCCTTTCCTTTTGGTTGTTTCCCTTTCTGGATCTTTCCCCCTTTGATCGTGAGAACTTGGGGTGTGGCAGACTTCTTTGGAAGCTTCTTTTCATACTCATTCGCCATGGCATGAAGTTCAGCAATGGTTTTATTCATGCTATGCATATTGTAATTGCGCACAAATTCCTCAAAATCCTTAGATAAAGACTTGAGAATCATGCCAATAGCAATAGGCTGAGGATAAGCATAATTCAACCTTTCCAATTGCTCAAAATACCTCTTCATCTTGAGTATATGAGGACTAACCGGTGTTCCTTGCTCGTGTCGCAAGTCATGAAGTGTGTCAACTAGGTCGAACAACCCCACTCCCGCTTGCTTTTCGTACAAAGACTTGAGCTCGTTAATCATATCACGAGGAAAATAATTTTCAAATTGCTTTTGAAGATCAGCATTCATGCTTCCCAACATCAGACAAGCAACCTCATTGTGTCTATCATACGCAGCAGTATATGTAGACAACTCTTCAGTTGTAGCATTAGCTCCCGGAACAACGGGTGTCTGCTCTTCAAGGATTTCAATTTTCTTTTCAGCTCTTAGAACTATTCTTAGCTGACGAAACCAATCATTGAAGTTAGGTCCAGAAAGTTTTTCTCTTTCTAGCATCGACCTGAAAGCCGATTGGTGTATGTTTTGAGAAGGATTTGTTGTTGCCATCTACAAAACAGACAAAAGTTCAATTATCGGTATTTTCGATAATAATCCTTAAGAAATTTAATTTACCCTTGTTAAATTCATTTAACAGTTAATTTCATTAAGGCTAGGATCCAATTGACATACAATCATTTCATCTGTTGATCAGCTAGAAATGACGTACTCAAAAGGTAATCGACGATCAATAATTGCATTCATACAATTCCTAGAGATATGGAACTTACAACAACACTTTAAAGGGGTATTAAGTGTTTTGTAAACATGTTTTGTCCCATCTTATGCCACGGGTCAAGGATCTCACCTCTTAACTCGTTTTAAGTCACCCAATTAAGAACATGTAAATAGTCCACCACCGGTCTCACGGTGGAGTGGTAATTTACCTTGAAGAGATACAATTCGCCTACGGTCTCACGTAGGAGCGAAAAGCACTGGGAAGTATTCTTAGCAAAGTGGGTGGCAATGACTTAACTTTAAATGAGTAATGCATTTGATGTGAATCAAAAGTTTATGTATGAAGACTCATGCAAATCTTCATAACATAATGTTTAATAAAATCATTTTTATAGTCTTAGTAACACAAGAGAGCTCGGTAGCTCCATTTGAACGCACAAAGAAGCGCAAGGGCAAAGGTTTGCGATGAACGCAATTAAAAACCCGCCCTTTTAGGAGGCTAGCGCACTCCGACTTATACCTCTCTTAGAGTTTGTTCAAATGGGTGAGCCGGTGTATCTCAAGGTTGTAAGACTCCAATTTTATTAAAGAAATCTCTATTTCGATAGTTCTTAGTCAAGTTTATTCTTTTTTCCAAAACAATTTTTGCATCACCTTTATAGCTCTTTATAAACACGCAAAAATTAATAAACTTACTAATTACCGAACTAATTTAATCATGTAACAAGTTAAGGTAGGCCACCTAAACATGGTCACTATGGTTCATGCATATGTTTAAAGCCGGCTCCCCCCTCCGAAGAAGAGGACCACATACATCAACTTGCCTTGATTGTGTAAGCCTTTAAACAACTTAATTAACAAGTAATTCACATAAACATGCTGACTGGAAATTTCCAGCAGCTTCACGACCTGTTTAGCCCTGTTTCTGGTCCGAGTCAGCTTTCAACCAGAACTACAAAGTTGTAGCCCTATGTGTGAAGCACCTACTGTCCAAAGCACAACTTCTAACTCATTACAGATTAAAAGATATGAATTTTTTAGTGAACTGTCGCAAATCAGAAAAATCACACGAAAAAATTCACTTAGTCACACAATTATCTAATAATTAACCCTAATTATTGGATCATCATACTTTGCTAAATATATCTCTATATATCAGTAAAAATCACAAGTAATTTGCATGAATTCTTGTGATTTTACTTTTATTTAACAACTTTAAATAATTAAGATACACAAAACATGCAATTTATACAAATAAATCATGTCAATTCACTAGCTCAAAACTTGCCATGAGGGTTTCAATCTCCAATGAATTAGGTTAATTTTAATTAAACAAAAAAAACTCTTATTTTTATTTAATTTAATCCGATTTTTAATTAAAAAAAAATAAGAAAACAACTTTTAATTATTTAACAATTAATTAAAAAACAACCAACCCTTAACCCCCTTCAAGTTTTGATCTTTGTAACTAATAGATCACATATGTGGCTCGTGATACCACTGTTAGAATATGCGAACATAAATCATATAAATATTCACATATAATCACGAGTATGCACAATGGAAGAATCGAATATGCAATCACATTAATTAACAAAGAAAGAATCGAAACGTGTACCTTATGCAAAGCTTCCAATAAAATCAATAATAATAAGATTATTATTGTTGTAGGGTTTAAAGTAAAACCCCTCTACGATCGCACACTAGACACCCCTTATACCGTATGCTAGTACCCCGATCACGATCAAACAACCCTTTGCTTGTACCCTCTAAAAGTCGAACCAAAGCAAACCCAAAAACCCCTTGATTTGCTACCTACGGCCGAACCAAATAAGAGAGGAAGAGAGGAGAGAATTTCTTATGTGAAGGAATATCTAAACCCTTGGAATTAAGCCCCTTTATATAGGGATATATCTAGGGTTTTTATCCTTGGTGGGCAAGTAATCTCAAGGCTTTCCAAGCCTTGAAATTTTCGGCCCAACCCATTAGGAATTAGAGCCCAACTCTAATTTCTTAATTTCACATTTTAACCTCCTTTTAATTAATTAAATAAAATTAACCCTTTAATTTATTTAAATTAATCATTTCGTGATCAAATTAATTAATATATTACTTTAATATAATAATTAATAGTATAGAGTTACCGTGTCATTTCGTGTGACCCCATAGGCTTAAATTACTTCCGGACATGCGTTTATTATAACGTGATCACATACCAACAGGTTGTTTGTGTGTTTCTTTGACTCAAGTTAACCAAGTTGGTGCATTCTGTATTCTGTATCATAAATAGCCCACTTAATAGCGACTTTGAGAAATGCCTAGTAGCCATCCGAACTCGCCTATAAAGAAGAAGGAAATATACAAACAAATTACACTTAATTAAAACATGAGCCTGTAGTATTTCAGTATTATCTATCACAAATAACTCAGTTAACCGATCAGATGAGTATTGCGTTGAATGCTGAAACGGGTCATTTTTAGCGCTGGCTACAACCAGGCTGGTTCAAACCCGTTCGAAATTTTCTTGTAAGTTGCAATATGTTATTTGTGATTACAAAATCACCATTATTACTATTATTATCATAATAATCTATATATCGAATAAACAATTTGGATGTTGTACATTATAAAAGTAAAATTTGGGTGACTTGTGAGCTGTTTGACCCATTTTAGCTAAAACTATCATTTGAACGGATTTAGATATATCACAACCTTCATCAGTATTCTTGTGACTGTCTTCTGTTTGTAGCATCTCAACATTGAACTTCTCAAAATTATTTATTTCTAGCTTGATGGTGCATCTTGTATATGACAGATTTTCAGTCTATTCAATTATGGACCCTTTTTTCAGTAGAGCTCCTCCTTCTACTTTCGGTTAGCAGATATTTTTTGTGACAAATCGTAATTTATTTAGCAACGGGTTAGTCTTACTCTCGTTTAAGCTAAGTCATTATCATAATCTCGTCTAATTTAGACGGTCTTTGACGTGGAAATTGTTAGACTTTTGGACTTTTGACTTAGTCAAATTAGACGTATCTTGATGACGTAGACTATTAGCTATATAGACGAATGCCGAGTCTTAAAAATAACTTTAAATGAATATTTAAAGGTTATATCTTGTACAAAATAAATAGACTGTCTAGACTTAATATTTTAAAAGTTCACTTTGACGAAACTTTATTGACTTGTCTTAATTTAAATAACACGAGGGAAAATACCTTTACTTTAAATTATAACCTTTTAGTCATACGGTATTTAATCGTAAGCATTTTACCAATTTAAGGGTATTAAAATACCAAAAATTAGGCCACATGGGCAGCCCCTCCCTTTTTGTGGACGGCAACAAGACACCAAGCAACCCCTCTCCTTTTCTTTCTTTTTTTTTTTGATCGACATTACCAAAACACATCACCACCAAAATCCTCTCTTATCTTCTTCTAAATTGGGTTCGGCTAGGAGGAATCAAAAGGAGAACATTTTTAATTGTTCTAATAATAATAATCAATTAACAAGAATCATTCAAGTATCATCGTCTTCTTTCATTTCTTTTTCAAGATCATCTTTTGGTAAGTAAGTTTTCTCCAAACTTTTGACTTTCTAAACTTAATCATATGGTTTAGTTTCATTTATATTAGATTGAAATTTGTTAGTAAAGATGATGAAATGAATTGGTATAAGTGGTTTAGATGGACTTTTGTAGAAATAAGAAATTGGAATAAAAAAGTGTTGAAATTATGAAATGATTAGTGAAATGGATTGTTTTCGGGTTCTTGGACCATGTTTCTAGTCGTTATATTGAAAAGACTTGATTATAAAACGATTTGGTTTACGGAAAATGGTCGAAAAATGAGTTTTTACTCGTTCAGGTCATGTCTCGCGCCGCGATGGTTCCGAGTCGCGCCGCGATGTAGTGTAAAATGGGTATCGCGCCGCGATGGTTCCGAGTCGCGCCGCGATGTAGTGTAAAATGGGTCTCGCGCCGCGATGGTTCCGAGTCGCGCCGCGATGTAGTGTAAAATGGGTATCGCGCCGCGATGATCCATGATCACGCCGCGATATTTTGAGCTGTATGACATTTTCAAAAGACGATAACTTATTCGCTCGAACTTCGTTTATATGGATTAGTACTTTAAACTACCTTATAATGACAATGTGAATTACATTAGAAACTAAAGTCAAATAAAATGGACATTAAATCACATTCTTGGTCGTGGCATTCTAGGGCTTATAGCTAAGTAGTTGTACGTAGGATACTTAACGTCGTGAGATTTGATCCTCACCATTGGTACTCATATCCTAGGTTTTGGATAGACGTGGAGACTAGATTGCTCATTCTCAAGTTTGCTCGCCCTTTTAGCTCTTTGATCGCTAAGGTGAGTTTATGGCGCCCTTTTTCCTTTTACTTTGGGCCTAAAAATCATGTACTACTGTATACACGAGTACTTTATAAATGATTTGTCTTTGTCTATGCCATGAGATTTGGTAAATGAAATCATTTGTCTTATAATTGCCATGTTGACGGCTGTCTGAAAATGTGTATACATGTCTTATAATTGCCATGTTGACGGCTGTCTGAAAATGTGTATACATGTCTTATGAAATTTTGATCTATATGTCTTGACTTGCCATGTTGTCGGCTGACTAAATTGTTCTTTGTGTTTGACGAACTAAAATGATCCCCCTTATGTAGTTATTACCATTCTGAGATCCTAATGGTTGTCTTGTCAGTTTTTGTGCCAGACTGTCTTGGTTCTGGTCCGCACCCCATTGTAGATGGGAGACCTATGCGAGTTAAATTGGTCTTATTGTCGGACTTCGGTCTGGACTGTCATTATATATTGTCGGACCTTGATCCCGGCTGTCTTGTCTTAAATAACTACATGTCATTGTGTGCTCTCAATGATGACTGGTCTTTTAGTCAAACACACTGTAAACTCACCAACTATTTCGATAGTTGATCCTCTCAAATTTCATGCTTTTCAGGTGACCAACAGTAAGTCTTGGAATCGTATTTGGCATTATAGGGCCATTCTTTTGACTTGGACGTACAATTAGCATCAGACATTGAGGACTCTCATGTTTTTAGCTTTAATTGTAATAGACTGTCCAGATATTGAACTCGTATTTAGTGGGCCCAGTTCCAAATGAGGATGACGTGTATCTGTATTTTAGGGTCCACATTCTAAAACGATTGTACTTGTATTAGACTTGTATTTTGGTATTAATGGATGTAATTTCTATTTAACTACGGTTAGTACGCAATTATTTGTTAACCCTGTATTTCCGCTACAACGGGGTGTGACAAAAATTGGTATCAGAGCCAAGGTTATAGTTAATACAGAGTTTTTTCTCCGGAAAAACTCAATCTATAGCCATTGTCGTTTCAAAAGGAAATCTAAGTCAACTAAGATTTAGGATAATTAGCTCGAGAGTTATATTATTTTTCTATAATTAAACCTAACCTGATCAACTACGTCCCAATTTTGTAAAATTATATAAGGCTCGATATAAATATCCTAGATTGTGTATATACGTGATAACTTGAATTATATTCACAACATACTGTAGATGTGGTGGGAAGGCTGCGGGTGACCCTATATATAAGCATTGAAGGTATGTTAGGAATAGAAACTCAATCTATAGCCATTATCGTTTCAAAAGGAAATCTAAGTCAACTAAGATTTAGGATAATTAGCTCGAGAGTTATATTATTTTTCTATAATTAAACCTAACCTGATCAACTACGTCCCAATTTTGTAAAATTATATAAGGCTCGATATAAATATCCTAGATTGTGTATATACGTGATAACTTGAATTATATTCACAACATACTGTAGATGTGGTGGGAAGGCTGCGGGTGACCCTATATATAAGCATTGAAGGTATGTTGGTAATAGAAACCCAAATCGTATGTGTATAATCTAGACAAAGATTTCTTTAAAAACTCATGTGCTGCGTACTGTCACATCCATTTGACTTGTACTGTCTTATCCATTAGACTTATATGGATACTTTGACTATCATTTCAGACTTGTCATGTCGGACGGAGCTAGCTCTTATGCTGTTGTTCCTGGTACTCCTCAAGTTCCAGTTGTAGCAAACTCCATTCCTCGTGTTCCTCACTCTTCGGAAGAGGAACAATTTGAGGCTTCGGGCAATGAGTCTCGCCCCATCAATCTGGTGTCAACATCCAGTGAATCTGGAAATGAACATGTATCTATTCATGTTCAACCATCTCTGTCACCGGTAGCTCCAAATCAGAGGAGGACTATCGAGGGAGCTTGTCTACCCTATGCTCCTCGAGATCCTAATGCTCCTGGTCCTTCTGCACCGGTTCAGGACAACCGTGTGTTTGGTCCCTTCTTTCTTCTGGGCGATCCGTATGTTGCGGGTTCCTCCAGAGTGCCTGTTTACAATCCCAATGCTGCTGAAGGGATGCCAGTTGCTGATGCAGCTGATAGGTCGGAATATGCTCTCCGACAAATGTCAAGGATGAACAATTCTCTCATCCGTACTAGGGAGGCTATTGAGAATCAAGCTCAAGCGTTGACTGGAGCTTATCTTCATGTTCAACCATCTCTGTCACCGGTAGCTCCAAATCAGAGGAGGACTATCGAGGGAGCTTGTCTACCCTATGCTCCTCGAGATCCTAATGCTCCTGGTCCTTCTGCACCGGTTCAGGACAACCGTGTGTTTGGTCCCTCTTTCTTCTGGGCGATCCGTATGTTGCGGGTTCCTCCAGAGTGCCTGTTTACAATCCCAATGCTGCTGAAGGGATGCCAGTTGCTGATGCAGCTGATAGGTCGGAATATGCTCTCCGACAAATGTCAAGGATGAACAATTCTCTCATCCGTACTAGGGAGGCTATTGAGAATCAAGCTCAAGCGTTGACTGGAGCTTATCTTCATGCTTCTGAGGCTATGACTGTTGCTAAGGAGGGGAAGGCGACTATTGGAACGTTGGTCTGCATACTGTTAGTTTTGGTAGCCTTGGTTGTGGCTTTGCTAGTTGTTGTTCTTTTCAAGATGTAATCTTGTAGTAGTGACGTATTGTAAGCCTAGAACTTATAACAACTCATACTCTTGTACTTTGAGTTGTAGTCTATCTTTTGTGGATGTAGTTCCCACATGTTTTTGGATCATACCTATCAGACTATGTAAAATTTTGAACATCAATGAAATACGATTGTCTTTTGGCTTACATACTTGTTCAGACTATGTCATTTGTTTATTCTTAACTCTAGAAATATGATGTTCCATATTTTCTTGTCTTGTCTAGTACATGAATTCATACAAGTCAACAATTTGTGACTTGCATTGTAATGTCATCTGTCTTGCAAAGCTACTTTCTGATTAACCTTTCAAGGAAATCTCTAAATGACATTTTTGTTCATGTCATAGACTTATGGCTCCTAAGACGCGAAGCAAAATCCAGAAAAAGGCTCCAAGTAAGAAAACTGCGCAAAAGAGAGTTACTCGATCAACTCCTAGACCTAATGAGACTGAACAGGAAGAACCTGTGATCCAACAAGGACCAGAAGCTGCTGCAGCCAATGTGAACACTGGTCCTGGATCTACCCTAATTGTAGGTGGGGAAAATAATATAGTGGCGTTTGTGACACAACAACTAATGGCTGCTATGCCTACTTTAGTCGCTCAGATCACGGCAAACATGAACGCCAATAATAATCATCATGCTGACAATAGTAACAATGTTGAACCTACTGCTGAACAAGTTATTCCTCGAGTTCATCTTCGAGGGAGTGACTTTAAGACCTTCACATATTGCAAGCCAAAGGAGTTCCATGGCACCGAAGGTCCTGTCGGTCTAATCAACTGGCTGGAAAGCATAGAGGCAGTGCTTCATATCAGCCGTTGTGTCGAAGAGCACAAAGTGGAATATGCCGCCACTCAATTTCAAAAGCACGCTCTGTCATGGTGGAACGAGCAGATTAGGACTCGTGGCCAAGACCGGCTAATAGCATACCGTGGTTTGACTTTAAAAGAATGTTGATGGAAAAGTACTGTCCTCGGGAGGAAGTACAGAAAATGGAAGGTGAATTCTGGAATCATAATATGGTTAGACTAGACAACGAGAAATACACAACTCGTTTTCATGAGTTGGCAAGACTAGTCCTCGTATGGTAGATACGGAGGAGAAATTGATCGAAAGATACTGTTATGGCTTGTCGCCTGATGTCCGAAGATTGGTAGCCGCTTTTAATCCCTTGACTCTTCAAGCGGCAGTTAGTGCAACCAACCGGATGGTGATAGACTTGAAAAGAACCACTGGTTCTTCTGTTGGAACTGAGGTGGTCAAGAGAAGGAATGATCATGCCTCTAGTAGTGGATTTGGCGACGGTGGAAATGGCAAGAGGTTTAAGACTGCTAGAAACTTTGCAGTAGTCACACAGGAAGTCAAGAGGTACACTGGCCCAGACTCGAAATGTAACAGGTGTGGCCTCCATCACAGGGGAAACTGTCCTACTTGCCACCGTTGTAAAAAGACGGGACATTTGGCAAAGTTCTGTAGGGAGAAGGTACCTAGTCAATGCTACGAATGTGGGAGCGAAACCCATATGCGACCCGCGTGTCCACGACTCAATCTAAACCCGAACAACAATGCTATAGTTCCCGTGAGGAACAATGCGGGAAACAATCAAGCTAGGAATCAAGGAGGACAAGGCAGAGGTCGAGTTTTTGCTTTGGATGCTGCTGATGCACGACGTGATCCCAACGTTGTGATAGGTACATTCATACTCAGTAATCATTATGTCTTTATGTTATTCGACTCTGGTGCTGATAAAAGCTTCATATCCTTAGAATTCAAGTCTCGATTTAATATAGTAGCTATCCCCATGAAAGAAACTTATATTGTCGAATATGCAAACGGTCAAAAGTATGTTGCTAGAGACCATTTAGTAGATTGCAGTTTGACATTGTCTGATAAAACCTTTAAAATTGATCTTATTCCCATAGAACTAGGAAGTTTTGATGTGATCGTTGGTATGGACTGGTTGTCTAGAGTTCGCGCTGATATTGGTTGTTACGAGAAAGTTGTAAGAATACCTCTTCCAAATGACGAAACATTGATAGTGCAAGGAGACAAGTCAGGGAAGGAATTGATTTTAGTGTCGGCGATAAAAGCGAATAGATATTTACAAAAAGAATACCCTGCTTTCTTGGCACTAGTGGTTGAAAGGAAACCAGAGGGTAAAGGCATTCAAGATATTCCAGTTGTTAAAGATTTTCCGGAGGTGTTTCCCGAAGATTTGACGGGACTTCCACCTCACAGACCAGTCGAGTTTGGAATAGACTTGGTCCCTGGAGCTGCACCCGTGGCCAAGGCACCCTATCGCCTTGCGCCGTCAGAAATGCAAGAATTGTCCGAACAACTTCAAGAGTTGTTAGCAAAAGGACTAATTCACCCAAGCTCATCACCTTGGGGAGCTCCGATCTTATTTGTTAAAAAGAAAGACGGCTCTATGCGCATGTGTATTGACTATAGAGAATTGAACAAGTTGACGGTCAAGAACAGGTACCCTTTACCTCGTATTGACGACTTGTTTGACCAACTGGAAGGTGCATCACACTTTTCCAAGATTGATCTCAGATCTGGGTATCATCAACTCAGAGTCAGAGAGACGGACATTCCTAAAACAGCCTTCAGAACTCGTTATGGACATTATGAGTTTTTGGTTATGCCATTTGGTTTAACCAATGCACCTGCTGTGTTTATGGACTTAATGAATCGAGTATGTCGACCGTATCTCGACAAGTTTGTCATTGTATTCATTGATGACATACTGATTTACTCAAGAACTAAAGACGAATATGAAGGTCATCTGAGAACCATTTTACAGCTGCTCAAGGATCAAGAATTGTACGCAAAGTTCTCAAAATGTGAATTCTGGATTAGGGAAGTACACTTCTTGGGTCATGTGGTGAATGCGGATGGAATCCATGTAGATCCATCTAAGGTCGAGGCAATAAAGAAGTGGGAAGCCCCTAAGACTCCGAGAGAAATCCATCAATTTCTTGGACTGGCTGGATATTACAGGAGATTCATTGAGAATTTCTCTAAGGTTTCTCAACCTTTGACTTTGTTAACTCAGAAGACTAAGGAGTTCATTTGGCAGGATGCCCAAGAAAAGGCATTCCAGACGTTAAAAGACAGACTATGTAATGCTCCTATTCTAGCATTACCAAATGGCATTGAAAATTTCGTGGTATACTGTGACGCCTCACATCAAGGCATGAGATGTGTACTTATGCAGGAAGGTAAGGTCATTGCTTACGCTTCTAGACAACTCAAAATCCACGAAAAGAACTATACAACCCACGATCTCGAACTCGGAGCGGTTGTCTTTGCATTAAAAATTTGGAGACATTATTTGTATGGTACCAAGTGTACTGTATTCACGGATCACAAAAGTCTTTAGCATATCTTCGATCAGAAAATGCTAAATATGAGACAATGCCGATGGGTAGAATTACTAAGTGACTACGACTGTGAACTCAAATATTATCCCGGTAAAGCAAATGTTGTTGCTGACGCGCTAAGTCGAAAAGATAGAATTTCACTATCTGTCATAAAAAGAGCAAGTTCTTATCTTGGCTCATCATTAAGGGATAGAGTTCTGGACGATCAAAATGATGCCCTACAGCCAGGGCGTATCGAGAAAGAAGCATTGTGGAATGCTGAACGTTTATTTGAATTGGATGGTAATAGGATCCGACATGTTAAGGGCAGAGTGTGGATTCCCAAGTATAATGGACTTAGAGAACTCTTAATGAACGAGAGTCATCGATCTAAGTATTCAATCCATCCTGGCGCTGACAAAATGTACCATGGACTAAAAGACTTTTATTGGTGGCCTGGTATGAAAAGAGATATCGCCACTTATGTCTCAAAATGTCTAAATTGTTCAATGGTTAAGGCGGAGCACCAAAAGCCTTCTGGGCTGCTCCAACAACCCCAAATTCCTGACTGGAAATGGGAACAAATTACTATGGACTTTATTACTAAATTGCCTCGAACCCTGAAAGGATACGATACTATTTGGGTCATTGTCGATCGATTAACGAAGTCTGGTCATTTCATTCCAATACGGGAGAATTGGAAGATAAGGAAATTGTCTCAGTTATATATTGAAAAGATCGTATCACTTCATGGCATTCCTTTGTCTATTATCTCTGATCGAGTGGGTCGTTTCACTTCACAGTCATGGAGACATTTTATGGAAGCCCTAGGCACTCAATTGAATCTGAGTACGGCTTACCATCCACAGACTGACGGACAAAGTGAACGTACCGTCCAGACTTTAGAAGACATGCTTCGGGCATGTGTCATTGACTTCAAGGGTAGTTGGGATACCTTTTTGCCGTTAGCTTAATTTTCATATAATAACAGCTATCACACTAGCATCAAATGTGCTCCTTATGAGGCTTTGTATGGACGGAAATGTAGATCTCCTGTCTGTTGGCTTGATGCTGGCGAACGTCATTTGTACAAATATGGACTAGTTCAGAAGACTACTGTTCAAATTGTTGAAATTAGGGCACGGCTGAAGGCGGCTCAAGATCGCCAAAAGAGCTATGCCGACCGTAGAAGGAAACCACTTGAGTTTCAAGTGGGAGACAAAGTCATGTTAAAAGTGTCGCCTTGGAAAGGCACTGCACGTTTTGGTGTGCGAGGCAAACTTAGCCCTCGTTATATCGGACCATTCGAAATTATTCAAAGAATTGGTTCCGTGGCTTATAAGCTCGATTTACCCCAAGAGCTAGAACATGTTCATCACACGTTTCATGTGTCAAATCTTAAGAAATGTCTGTCTGATGAAACATTAGTCGTACCTGTCGAAGAGCTGCAATTGAATGAGTCTCTTCAATTTGTCGAAGAACCTGTTGAAATTCTAGACCAACAGCTCAAACAACTTAGACGTAGTCGTATCAAGTTGGTCAAAGTTCGTTGGAACTCAAAACACGGACCCGACTCAACTTGGGAACGTGAAGACTATATGATGGATCATTATCCTCATCTTTTTACTGAGCAACAATTAATTTCGGGACGAAATCCTAAGAAGTCGGGGATGCTGTGACAACTCGTAATTTATTTAGCAACGGGTTAGTCTTAATCTCGTTTAAGCTAAGTCATTATCATAATCTCGTCTAATTTAGACGGTCTTTGACGTGGAACTTGTTAGACTTTTGGACTTTTGACTTAGTCAAATTAAACGTATCTTGATGACGTAGACTATTAGCTATCTAGACGAATGCCGAGCCTTAAAAATAACTTTAAATGAATATTTAAAGGTTATATCTTGTACAAAATAAATAGACTGTCTAGACTTAATATTTTAAAAGTTCACTTTGACGAAACTTTATTGACTTGTCTTAATTTAAATAACACGAGGGAAAATACCTTTACTTTAAATTATAACATTTTAGTCATACGGTATTTAATCGTAAGCATTTTACCAATTTAAGGGTATTAAAATACCAAAAATTAGGCCACATGGGCAGCCCCTCCCTTTTTGTGGACGGCAACAAGACACCAAGCACCCCATCTCCTTTTCTTTCTTCTTTTTTTTGATCGACATTACCAAAACACATCACCACCAAAATCCTCTCTTATCTTCTTCTAAATTGGGTTCGGCTAGGAGGAATCAAAAGGAGAACATTTTTAATTGTTCTAATAATAATAATCAATTAACAAGAATCATTCAAGTATCATCGTCTTCTTTCATTTCTTTTTCAAGATCATCTTTTGGTAAGTAAGTTTTCTCCAAACTTTTGACTTTCTAAACTTAATCATATGGTTTAGTTTCATTTATATTAGATTGAAATTTGTTAGTAAAGATGATGAAATGAATTGGTATAAGTGGTTTAGATGGACTTTTGTAGAAATAAGAAATTGGAATCAAAAAGTGTTGAAATTGTGAAATGATTAGTGAAATGGATTGTTTTCGGGTTCTTGGACCATGTTTCTAGTCGTTATATTGAAAAGACTTGATTATAAAACGATTTGGTTTACGGAAAATGGTCGAAAAATGAGTTTTTACTCGTTCAGGTCATGTCTCGCGCCGCGATGGTTCCGAGTCGCGCCGCGATGTAGTGTAAAATGGGTATCGCGCCGCGATGATCCATGATCACGCCGCGATATTTTGAGCTGTATGACATTTTCAAAAGACGATAACTTATTCGCTCGAACTTCGTTTATATGGATTAGTACTTTAAACTACCTTATAATGACAATGTCAATGACATTAGAAACTAAAGTCAAATAAAATGGACTTTAAATCACATTCTTGGTCGTGGCATTCTAGGGTTTATAGCTAAGTAGTTGTACGTAGGATACTTGACGTCGTGAGATTTGATCCTCACCATTGGTACTCATATCCTAGGTTTTGGATAGACGTGGAGACTAGATTGCTCATTCTCAAGTTTGCTCGCCCTTTTAGCTCTTTGATCGCTAAAGTGAGTTTATGGCGCCCTTTTTCCTTTTACTTTGGGCCTGAAAAGCATGTACTACTATATACACGACTACTTTTTAAATGATTTGTCTTTGTCTATGCCATGAGATTTGGTAAATGAAATCATTTGTCTTATAATTTCCATGTTGACGACTGTCTGAAAATGTGTATACATTTCTTATGAAATTTTGATATATATGTCTTGACTTGCCATGTTGTCGGCTGACTAAATTTTTCTTTGTGTTTGACGAACTAAAATGATCCCCTTATGTAGTCATTACCATTATGAGATCCTAATGGTTGTCTTGTCAGTTTTTGTGTCTGACTGTCTTGGTTCTGGTCCGCACCCCATTGTAGACGGGAGACCTGTGCGAGGTATATCGGTCCGCACCCCATTGTAGACGGGAGACCTGTGCGAGGGAAATTGGTCTTATTGTCGGACTTCGGTCTGGACTGTCATTATATATTGTCGGACCTTGATCCCGGCTGTCTTGTCTTAAATAACTACATGTCATTGTGTGCTCTCAATGACGACTGGTCTTTTAGTCAAACACACTGTAAACTCACCAATTATTTCGATAGTTGATCCTCTCAAATTTCATGCTTTTCAGGTGACCAACAGTAAGTCTTGGAATCGTATTTGGCATTATAGGGCTATTCTTTTGACTTGAACGTACAATTAGCATCAGACATTGAGGACTCTCATGTTTTTAGCTTTAATTGTAATAGACTGTCCAGATATTGAACTCGTATTTAGTGGGCCCAGTTCCAAATGAGGATGACGTGTATCTGTATTTTGGGGTCCACATTCTAAAACAATTGTACTTGTATTAGACTTGTATTTTGATATTAATGGATGTAATTTCTATTTAACTACGGTTAGTACGCAATTATTTGTTAACCATGTATTTCCGCTGCAACGGGGTGTGACATTTTTAGTTAAGCATACAAAGTTAAAACAATTTGTCATGTCATGCAGACTTGTTTCATAGCCCATGCGAGAGAATAAGAAAGTGGCTTTGTCAAAGAAAAGCAGAATTTTAAACAGTGAACACCTAATTCACCGGGTGTAGGTAATATAGATATGTTATAATTAGGACTCTTATTATGTTTACCTTTTTCATTTCATAGGGCCAACTATTTGCTAATGCTAAGATTAGAAATATGTGAATGTTTTTGTACATTCTAATGAGGCTACTATAGGATACAATTGTGCTATCTCAGTATCTTGATTTTCTTTTAACCCAAGAGCTTTGGTCCTGCTGGTATGTATAGTGTCCCATCAACCAATAGGTTGTCATTCTAGTCCTACGGTGGAAAACTTGTATATATGTGTGGATTTTATATGCATGTGTGGATAATTTGCCTTTCAATAAAATAACTAATAAAAATTTCTTTCAAGATAACCACAATGAAACCATAGTATCTGCTCAAATGCTTAACTTCATAGGCCAATAGAATATATTCACTTTGGGTCAATAGTTAAGCATTGACTTGTGGAGTCTGCATATATTAGGTTGCATTTAGTATTCTGAGGCACAGCTCGTAGATGGACTCGCTGAAGTACATTAGTATATTTTTACCTTTACGTCGATGATCGAGTTCCATACTGTCTTTTGCCTTCCCATCACAGATTAGGGGGACAAGAACTTGTAAAATGGTTTCTGCTTTAATAACAATCATCTATAGGCTACAGCAATCATATACACAGGGTAATACTCATGTATAGAGTTTAAGAACATCAAGATGCAGAATCATCATTGCGATTAGCCAATAACTTGAATTATACCAAGCATACATTGTCCACACTCACACTATGTAAGATTCACTGCAAAGAAAACTAAGGTAATTTTGTATTTGTACTCATATTAGTATCGTTAATTATATATATATACATATATATAGAGGAGGGGTTATTTGAGAACTCTTAAAAAAAAGAACTCAAGAACTCATCTACACCCTTGGATCAAAAAAAATGAATGGACCAGATTAAAAATAAAAAACTCTCTCAACACTAGAGGGGTACTTTTGTCAACTCCCTCTTTTTTTCCTCTCTCTTACTTTATTAAATTAATACAATTCTATCTAATTCACTAATAAACTTTTATCTTACAAACTGTAAATCGTTAGACGAAAAGAAAAGCATGGGTAGTCTTAGAATTTCGTCCTTTTTCATTAGAGATGCAATTCGACATACTTTTGACGACTTTTTAAATTTCGTTTTTTTTCCATCACGTTTATCTTACACATGTGTAAGTTATTATTCTTTGATGACCTAAACATGTGTAGGATGAACCTTTTAGTGGTTTCTACTTATCCCACACATGTGTAGGATGAACCTTTTAGTGGTTTTCACTTGTCCTACACATGTGTAGGATGAACCTTTAAGTGGTTTTCATTTGTCCTACACATGTGTAGGATGAACCTTTTAGTGGTTTCCACTTGTCCTACACATGTGTAGGATGAACCTTTTAGTGGTTTCTACTGTCATACACATGTGTAGGATGAACCTTTTAGTGGTTTCCTACAACTTCCAACCTAAACCCTACAACTTCAAACCCTAAACCCTACAACTTCAAACCTTTTAGTGGTTTCCACTTGTCCTACACATGTGTAGGATGAACCTTTTAGTGGTTTCCACTTGTCCTACACATGTGTAGAATAAACCTTTTAGTGGTTTCCACTTGTCATACACATGTGTAGGATGAACCTTTTAGTGGTTTCCTACAACTTCCAACCCTAAACCCTACAACTTCAAACCTTTTAGTGGTTTCCTAACGGCTAACCCTACAACTTCAAACCCTAAACCCTAAAGCGTACCGTATACATCCATCCCCCTACTACATCCCAATCTAACTCTAGGGTTTATAACCCTCGGGCTTCAAACCCTAAACCCTAGAGTGGGAACCCTCATCCTTTTTAGGTTTTTAGGGTTTAGCATTTAGGGTTTAGATTTTCCTAGGTTTTTAGAATGTAGCTTTCCCCTCGGATTAGCAATTGAGCTTTAGGGTCTAGGGTTTGAAGTTGTAAGGTTTGCCGTTAGACTAACCCGACAACTTCAAACCCTAAACCCTAAAGCGTACCGTATACATTCGTCTCGACCTTCAAACCCTAAACCCTAGAGTGAGAACCTTCATTCTTTTTAGGTTTTTTTTTCTTTTTTTTTTTAGATGAAAGAAAACTGCATAAAAGTAAAGAAAGTAAGTACAAAGAAATGCCCTCATGGGTCCCCCTATAGTAAATAAAGGAGACCCGTGATGCAGGAAATGAACCAACTGAGTGATTGGACAGGCCCAGTACACTCAAACTATATCAAAATACATGAATCTATCAAATGAAACAATGACTAGCAATCTATATCACAAGAATGCATAACAAAGCTAGTCTAGGTATCACCTTTCATGAACTGGGCAGTCTCTCCTATATCTGACTCAACCTCCTCTATATCTGTTGGGTCTGTAGATGCTGCTGTGTCTGGGTCTGGATCCTGCTGAGACATAGTGGGGGCAGATGGTATGCTGACATCATCAGTGTTTAACCTACATAGTGCATCATATGGGTTATCTGTGGTGATACCTGGTGCTGAAGTAGAGGGAATATCCTGCTAAGGTGCGGCACATGTACCTGAATGTGTATCTGGAGTGACCCTGGCTGGCAGAGATGAATCTGTAGATGCTGAGGTGTCTGGAATGGTCATCGGGGCCTTGCCTTTAGAATTAGTAGGCCTCTCTGGTCTCTTAGGAACATACTGAACCATGGGCTTATGAATCTGAATGCCCGCTGCTACTTGGGCCTTTTTGGTCCTTCTTCTTCTCCTCTTGGGCTGCTGGAAGCCCTGCTCACCCTGTGGAACCTGTGTATCAAATGTCTTAGTGCCAGAAGGACCTGCTTCAGTTGCTGGAGCAGATATGGGTGCCCCAGGCTCCATTTCCTCAGCAGATTTAGGCCTATCAACACAATCAAGAAACTTGTGCCCAAAGATAGCACAATGAGAACATCTATCCGGCTTCCAGAGATACTGTAATCTAAATTTCTGCATTTTACCCAATACAAGTGCCTCAACAAAAGCTGGAATATCATGATCTGCACTCACTTTAATCAACACCCTAGCAAAAAGAGCCCTACCCGACTTTTTCTCAATCATCTCCTCTGTAAATCTATCCAAAGCAACAGGTACCCTAATAACACTAGTTAGGGTTTAGCATTTAGGGTTTAGATTTTCCTGGTAGCTTTCCCCTCGGATTAGCAATTAAGCTTTAGGGTTTAGGGTTTGAAGTTGTAGGGTTAGCCGTTAGACTAACCCTACAACTTCAAACCCTAAACCCTAAAGCGCGGGCCGAAGGCCCCCGTAATCACACTCCCCCCTCGAATTAGCATTTAGCCCCCCAAGGTTTAGATTTTAGGGTTTAAGAATGTAGCTTTTCCCTCGGATTAGCAATTAAGCTTTAGGGTTTAGCATTTAGGGTTTTAGAATGCGTCCTCATCATTTTTGAACTTTATAGTAACTTACCCATGTGTAGGTTGTACTTACCCATGGGCAGGTTATACAACTCACCAGTTCCAGGTCTTTCCTACACATGTGTAGGATGAACGTGATGGAAAAAAAAACGAAATTTAAAAAGTCTTCAAAAGTATATCGAATTGCATCTCTAATAAAATTGGACGAAATTTCAAGACTACCCATGCTTTTTTTTCCTTCTAACGATGTACGGTTTGTGAGATAAAAGATTTTTAATGAATTAGATATTTTTTAATTTAATAAGAGGAGAGAGAAAGAGAGAGACTGGACAATTTTTTCCATAATGACAATCATGCCCTTCCAGATCTTGATGAATGAAGGGCTAAGATTGGTTCTCGCGTTCTTTTTTTTTTAGTGGTTCTCAAAATAACTCACCCCTATATATAGGGGTGGTTATATAAGGTTGCTAGGTACCTAAGCTTAGGTCTCGTGTTCAAGCATTGGGAGGATATAAGAAGTCCCTTTATGAGGGCTTGACTTGGGTATACCCAGGTTCAAGCTGAGGGGCAGGGTTTACCCCTATTAATCGTCATGACTTCGGTCGGATTAGTAGGGGTTTTTCCCCCATCGGGTGTTTGAAATATACATTTCTACTTCGAGGGAGCTTTCTAGCGCGGACCCGGTTAAGACAACGTATGCTAGACCTTCCGCTGTCGAATCGCGACACGAAGTTTCAAGCAAAATTCACCTTTAAAAAAAAAGTACCTAATCCATAAAATTCTTGAGGGCCAAACATTTATTCATCAAACTAAAAAAATATTAAAATTTAGTATGTGAAACTTAGGTGCCGCACAACCTTATATTTACTTTTCCATATATATATATATATATATATACATCCATATATAAACCTATGTATATGTATATAAAAGATTTATATAAAGTAAGTATATATATAAATATATACTAAGACTAAGATCAAGATAAATTTGATCATAAAAATACCAAATATATCTTAATAAAACAAATAAACTTTTTTTTTTTTTTATCATTTAGGACGCATTTGATTCACATATAATTTTTTTGGAAGGAATGAAATCCGTGAAAGTAATTGGATTTTGAAAGAATGGAGGAATTCAATTCTAATTACATCAGATTTCATTAAAATCTGTAAACCAAACACAACCTTGAATATATAAAGTAACTTTTTCATTTAAAATATTTTTTATCTTTCACATTAGTAATGTTTATGTTATATTCTTAATTATTAAATCATTTTAGGAAACAAATCCAGGGGTTGTTTGACAAGGGCTTTTGGAGATAATATAGGAGCTTAAGCATCAAACTTTTTGTAACACCCCAAATTTTAAGGTAAAGAAATTAACCCCTTTTTATAGTTTTGACATTAAATTAATTTCCTGGTAGACATTTCATTTTGTGATTCAAGGATTTGACGTTACTTGTCAAATCACTTGGGCCAAAAGTGACCACCATACCTGGCTTGATCACACCGTTTGAACAGTGCCCACTGCCACGGTTCCAGTCCCACCAATATTGTACACATTGCTAAGCGGAATGCGTAGAGGCATCTCAGACGGTCTTCTTGGCTCAATGATCTGGTCAAGGGCTTTAAGTAAAGTTGGACCCTTGTACCAGCTGCTTAAATCATTATTAGGTGATCTATCAATCATGTTCACGCCTTCTAAACCAGAAATTGGGACAAACGGGATATCATCAGGTCTGTATCCAACTCTCCGTAGGTAGAAAGAAATCATGCTGACAACCGAATTATACATGTTTTTTGCGTATTTGGGCGTAGTAGCATCCATTTTGTTGCAACAGCAAATCATTTGCTTGATGACAAGTACAAATGCAAGCAATATGTGTTCCTGAGTCTGTTTCATAATATATTCAGATTCATGACTGTATAGGCACGAGTCAATGACCAGAACCGCACAGTCAGCCATGGAGGTTCCAGTGATCATGTTCTTGATAAAGTCACGATGTCCAGGGGCATCAATGACGGTGCAGTAAAAGCGAGTGGTCTCAAATTTGGACAACGTAATGTCGATCGTGATACCACGTTCATGCTCTGCCTTGAGCCTGTCCAACACCCAAGCATACTTGAATGAACCTCCTGTATTCATCTCATCATCAGTTGCTAAATTTTCAATCCTTTCAATCTCACACTTTTTAATTCCACATAGCTTGTAAATCAGGTGCCCAACAGTGGTTGACTTCCCAGAATTCACGTGTCCAATGAACACAATGCTGATATGAGCCTTTTCTTTACCCATTATATATGATAAATAATAAGCGGTTGACTGACTTGCTGCAACTTTGTCTTCTTTATTACTTAATAGGCTCCGGCGGCAATAATATATATTAGAGGGAAGAGAATGAGAGAATTGGAACCCTAGCTAGACGTATATATAGTTAGAAAATATAAATTAGGCTTACCAATGAGTATTTAGCCTAGCAGGTTTGGAGAATGAAGGGGAGGCCTAGGTTCCAAGAGATCCTGGTTTCGAACTTGACTCCGGAGGTTTTACCACAGTGGGCCTACGGGCGGTGGGTTTTCTCACCGAGGTGGTGTTTGGGGGGTGTTCGCCGCAGCCCTTGGATAGGGTCCCCTATGGGAATAGCTGCGCTCTATGATGAGTAGATCTGTGAAGTAGCACCCCAATATTGCCGGGAAAAAAACCCTTCAATTTCATGGTGATCATTATGATAGTGTAACACCCAAAATCCTTAGAAGTTAAATAAATAGATGATTAAGTAACTTAAATAGTTTTGTTATATGAAATAAGTATTTGATAAGTAATATAATCTAGATGTAAAACCATGTTGACCCAAGCGATACTAATTGGTAAAATTAAAATATTGGGTTTAAGCAAACGATGAATGAATATATCTAATTGAAAATGAAGTATAGGGAAATATAGTTGTACACAATAATATTATAATCTATAATCGATCATAAAACTAGTGTACATTCATAGAAACGTATTTGCATACAATTGTTTAGGTTTAATTAAACCTCAAGCTCAATTGAATCGTACGTCTTTTTTACCGTCTATAAGTACTAAATAGGTGTACATATATATTAGTATTACAACACATTGTTTAGGTTTAATTAAACCTCAAGCTCGTTTGAATCGTATGTCTTTTTTACCGTCTATAAGTACTCAAGCTTATAAAAGTAAACTTATATGAAAAAAGGGTTTTCTTTCCGTCAAACTTATCCTAGATCGAGTCTTGATGAAGAAAAAAACATCAAATTCCGACAACACAATCCCTTTTGACGTTCAAGTAGAAATCCTGAAAAAGCTTCCGGTGAAGCCACTGATGAAATTCCGATCAGTCTCAAAAGAATTCAAGTCTTTCATAGACAGCTCGACCTTCATAGCCGAATACGGGTCCCCCGAGGCTCACCCGCATCGTCTGCTTGTAAGGTACACACAACATATGTAACATCCACTATTTTGACCCGTCCAACCTTATGTATAAGTTGACTAACCTTCGTACTTAAGGATATCTTTGAGTTCATTTTGTGACTAAATGAATTATAATATGCTCGACGGGTCGGGATGACAACTTATTATGCGAAACGTTGCGAGTCAATGTGTGAATAATCTAGTTAAGTGTAAACGGGTCGACCCATGGGCTACCCATGACCCATCAGCTTTTGACCCAACCCTTTCCCCCTTATCCTTTCCTCCTCCTCTCATTTCTATCTATCTATCTTTCTCTATTTCTCTCAAGCAAAAGAACCATATCTTGTTCTTCATCTTTCTTGCATCAAATTAGTGCTTTGGAACTGCCATAGTACACGAATCATCATCGTTGTCGTCTCATAATCGTCATTACATCATAACCTTGAAGTTTATAGTTCGAGCTTTCATCCATTTTGACTTAAATTCGGGTTCTAGCTCAAGGAGAAGCTTTGGTAAGTCAAATTCATCCCATTTCCTTCTATTTATGTTTGTTTATGCATTTCTAGTCCTCTTGAACATTTACAAGTCCTAAATCGGCTTAAATCTCGTTTTAGGTCAAATTAGGGTTAAAATTAGGGTTTGAATGATTTGGTGGTGATTCTGATGTTTTGGTCGAAATCGTGGATTGGGTTATGTGTATTAATGGTTAATGATGTTTAGTTATGCTTCAAAACAAGTTACAAGTTCCTACAAATCGTTTTGGATTGGTTTGGGTCGAGTTTTAAGGGTTTTGGTTCGTTTTTCCTGCATAAACTGCAGGTGCTGTCTGCAGGGAGTGGCCACTGCGGCGTAGTGAGCTCTACCCTTGCTCACTGCGGCGCAGTGCCTATGTTCTGGTCTTGGTTCGACTTAGCCACTGCGGCGCAGTGAGCATGGTTCTGGCTCACTGCGACGCAGTGGATAGTTGTTGTGAAAGTATGCGCGTCGATTTTCAAACGTTAATAACTTTTGATCCGTGACTCCAATTAAGTCTTATGACCTATCGTTGGAATCGTAAGAGAGTCTAGTTTCTAGTAGTAACACTCTTTTTGTATGGATATTATATCATTTCTTAAAAGGTCGAGTCGAATGCGTCTTGTTCCTACTCGTTAAAGTTGTAAAGGTGTTTAGGGTTTGTGACTTGACTTAATTGTGCTAAACCAACTTGTTTATGATTGTAGAGTTGACATTACGATATTATGATGTATAATTATAGGTTGTGGACGTGTGGATCCTATTACTCGTTTGTAATCTTATACTAGCTTCTTTGCCGGACAAGGTGAGTTTCGTATCTCCCTACTCGCATGAGATTCGGGCTGAAAAGTGTAAACCTTGCTTGTTTACTTGAATTTATTGATTTATTGATTGATGGTCTTGATTGTTGGATTGATGTGATGGTTCTTTTCGTTTGATTGACTTGGTTTATGTGTTGGTTAAGTATTTCATTAATATTAGGATAGACGTACATACATGGAAGTCGGTTATCCCTTCATTAGGTCTTTAGATGTGGTGGGAAGGCTGCAGATGACCCTATATATAAGCATCTGGGATTCGAAGAATGGATAACCCTCTTAAGTGTATGTACGTATAGTTGGTTTAAATTGTGGTTAGTGGCTTATGTTTGTTGAATATTGATCGTTGGCTTATGTTTGTTGAATATTGATCGTTGGCTTATGTTTGTCGAATATTGATTGTTGGCTTATGTTTGTCGAATATTGATTGTTGGCTTATGTTTGTCGAATATTGATTGTTGGCTTATGTTTGTCGAATATTGATTGTTGGCTTATGTTTGTTGAATATTGATCGTTGGCTTATGTTTGTCGAATATTGATTGTTGGCTTATGTTTGTCGAATATTGATTGTTGGCTTATGTTTGACGAATATTGATTGTTGGTTTATGATTGATGCATTTACAATTGATTGTAAGCATTGCATACATTGCTGATGAGCCCTCGGTAGGGGATTGCCGACATCCTGGTGTATAGATGTATGCACCCATTTTGGATGTAGATCTTGACCCCGAGTATATAGACATATATATCTCGATGTTTTTGAGATGCCGCTTTGTTCATGGTGATGACAAGCGAGTATCGTTGCATAGGTGATCGGAGATCACGCATAAGATAGGCATTTTGGCTTACTTACGCATATGGCATTGCATTGATACTCATATCATTTATGCATTTCTTATTACACGCTTTTTGTACTTGTGTAATCTTGTTGTTGAACATTATTGTGTTTCTTAGAGGCTCACTGTAAGTCATGTTTAGCCTCCACTCGTACTTTATGATTTCTGTCTATGGTTCCTTGTGGACCATTACTACGAACTCACCAACCTTGTGTTGACTATGCTTAGTACACTTTTCAGGCAATCAGGTTATTCCAAGGCATTGAAGTATGATCGATTTATTAGCTTGCTGTTGAACCCGGACTTGGACATATATGGATCAAGGACCCATTTGCCTTCTTTTGCATTGTACTTAGAAACATTAACCATCTGTTGATGTTCTATTGTAATCTTTGATGACGACTTGTTCTTTATGTATTTTGATACTTGTTTATCGTTCTGTAAGGATTCACTGAATTCTTTATTTGCATTTAGTTCATGTTCTACATTAATTCCACCTTGTGCTATATGATTTCCGTGATATTTCGAGCCTTGGCTTGGGGTGTTACAGAATGGTGGCCCATGCGTGGTCGTAGAGAATTAGGCGGTTTGACCTAGACTACGGTTTAAGTTAAAACTCTTCATATAGCATGCATGGTTAGGAAATTCGTGTGCAATGTGAATTATGTGAATCCCCGTGTGAGTTCGTAGTTAAGACCGCTTATGTGATGGCTTGAATTCAACGTGATGAATGTGGAATGGGTACAATGTGATTAATGCGTGCATTGATTGAATTTGATTGTCGTTGATATGAATTGTTACTATTGATTGATAATTGTTGGATGATTTAGAGCAAAATAAAGTTATGCCATTAACTTAGTATAATATTGTGGCAACCCTAAAAGAATCTGATCAACTCTTTTATGGTTACCCAATATTATAACAAGTTAATGACATCGTGGATTGCGCACGTGTGGCTTAAAGTATAATAAGGAACCGATATGCTTAATGGAAGTTGATTAGGTGGAGGGTTAGCCGTTGGTACACCCTGTATACATACCCGGTCAATAACTAGAGAGCATATCAAATTCGGATTATACTTTAAACCACTCGTGTTAGTTGACTTGTTTTAGTTGCTTGTAATGAGATGGGTTGAACACGAGTAATTGGTTTTGATGATGGACAATTATTGTGAACTTAGCATGAGAACATTATAGATAACGATTACTTGAGAACTTTGATATGCTGTCCTTAGTGTAGTAATGTGAAACACGTATGGTATGTTGGTATGATAACATGATATATGACAGTTAATTGAGAATATTTATGTGTTGGCCTTAGTAAAAGACATTGAACATGTGTAGTGTGTCGGCGTTAAAACACTAACTAATAATGCGGCTAACATGAGAGAAACTGTGAAGCTAACCCCCGGGTCATAAACTCTAGAACTACTACTATTATTGGATTTAGTAGTGGAATGACATGTTGACTAGTATGATTTAGTAACATATATGTTATGCATGTGTGATGTGTATGTATGTATGTATGGCCCGTAGTTGTCAAGTTGAGGTCGTAAATGCTTTTGTTGTAGTTTGACTTAAACGTGTTGATAAACGGTTAGGATACAATGTGATAAATGAGTTGATATGCACCTTTAGAGAGAGTCAATGTTATAAGTATCCTAATTCTCATATATTATAAACGGTCGATATCTTAACACTAACGATGTAAATTGTAATCGGTGAACAATGGGGGGGGGGTATGTTGCTTAATGGTATGTGAACTTAAAAACGTATGAGGCATAGTTAAACTTGATTGTATGCGGGTTATGAGATAATTGGTAATGCACGTGTAAAATGTATTAGCAGATGGGCGATTGTATGAATGAAGTTAGCAAGTTAGTTTTATGGTAGAATGTATTGACATGATTACATGAATTAAAGATAACCAATGGTAATGAACTTGACATGATAAAATAATAAGTAACAATTTCATAGGATTTTAACACTCTTACCTTAGTGTAATGACTTGAAATGAGTATGTTATATGGTACGAGAGCATTAACTACTTGTGTGACTAAAATGTGAGCATTGTGAGGCTAACTTTCGGGTCAACGCGTTACTTACCTTGTAGAAAATGGTGGGATCAAGAAGGAATGCGACTAGCCATAGCGATGAGCCGGATTTAGCAACCGTGATTGCCCAAGCAGTGGTAAACGCCATACCTACTATCATAGCCCAAGTCACGGCAAGCCTTCAAAGAAGCAGTGAAACGCGTGAAGCTAGAGTAATTATGGGCGATGACAAGGTGTCGAGTAGAGTCTCATCGAAAAGGAAAGAAATCGGAGAATCTAGTGAGGCAAGGAAGGCGGGCAGGGTTGACCCCAATGGTCATAATAAGAGTAGATCCAGGGTGGCGATGGGACCGGTGAAGAAAGCTTATGTAGGACCTCATCCGTTATGTGAAGGACGTGACAATCACCACCCCACCAACGTTCAATGCAGGGCGTGTTTTAATTGCAACCAAGTTGGCCACACGTCCAAGAATTGTAGAGCCCCGAGAACGGGCCCAACGAACGTGACTCCTATTCATGTCGTCCCTCCCCAAGGTAATCAACAAAGAGGCGAGTGTTTTGGATGTGGTAGTCGTGCACACTACATGAAAAATTGTCCGAAATTGGTTGGACAACAAGCTGAAGTGGCAGAGCCGGCAAGGGAAACTTACGTGGGACCTCACCCCTTGTGTGGAAGGTGTAATCGCCATCACTCTCCCACTAACCAATGTGGGACTTGCTTTAATTGTAATCGGCGCGGGCACTTAGCTAGGAGTTGTAGAGCACCGAAAGTGGCACCATTGAATGTAACACCTCTTCAAACCATTTATCCCCAAGCTGACCACCCTCGGAGCCATCAAAGTGTTTGTTTTGTGTATGGTAGCCCCGACCACTACAGAAATGCTTGTCCTAGATGGACTGAACCACAAGCCCAAGTGGCGGTTCCTCGCAATCAACTACAAATAGTCGTTTATAACCAAAGCCGTGGCCAGCAAGACCATCAAGTTCAACCTCGTAGCCGAGCTTTGCAGAGAATGGCAATGGAGACCAAAGTGATCCAAACGTTGGTTAAGGTACATTCCTCCTAATGGTCGTTATGTTACGGCACTATTCGATATCGAAACCGACTATGATCTCGTTTATTCTAACGTTACTCCTTTGAGTTACGTTCGTTCGTGTGTTTTGGAATTATATGTTTGCAATTTTGAATGTTTAGCGACTCACTAACTAAATTTGTTCAAATATCCCGTGTATCTATCTCGACTCTAAAAGACGACAAAACTCTTCACGTACTTTGTGCTTTATGATATAAAGATTCTTGACGAAAAAGTGAGTATAATCTGAATGCCACCGGGTACGACAGTTCTAAATTTGTGTAGTAGGGTTACTAGTGTAAAAATATCTAACGGTAGGATTCTTAGGGTCCCGTGTAAGTCTTCCAACTCAAGCGTCCTTAGGGCTACCGTCTCAAGAATCTGAAAGCTAACGTCATCTATGTTAATCTTGAGTCTCCCGAGGCTTTTCCGGACGACTTACCGGGCTTGTCCCATCTCGATAACTTAAATTTCGTTTATGCTTAACTTCCTAACATCGCGCGCGTAGTCAAAACCCTTATAGACTTCTGAGACGTGAATAAGCGTGTAGTGAAAGACGGGAGAGAGATTGGAAGAAAAACGAATTGGAATGGACTTCGCCGTGAAGTCGCCGACGACAAGAAGTGATCATGATACGACGAAACCGGTAAAATTTGACAACTTGGCACATTAGTATGTAGAAGAAATGGGTTAGGTACACGAAGATTCGATTTCTGTCCTTCCAGATAAAGGAAGTCGCTTAACTCCAATTCAGGGAGCCATCCAATGAACAACGGGCACTCAAACCGACTTGAGACTTGATCACATGTGAAGATAATGTACTTATAACCATGGCGGAAATCCTGTGCAATGACGGTTGTTGCGCGAGTATTCGAATGTCACTGACCGAAGCACTAAGTAGTAGAGATGTTACTCTCCACTGGGACGAACCAAGAATCAAAGAAAGCCAAAGTAATGGGTCAGGATTTCTAATAGGAATGACAAGAACAACTTCTTAAGCTAAGAGAATAGCCCAGCTAGCTCGCATACTAAGTAAGGAGTATGCCGATGTGAGGCTGAGACCGTTAGAGTTGGAAGTTGGTGATTTTGTACTTTTGAAAGTATCACCGTGGAAAGGCGTCATCCGATTCGTGAAGCGAGGCAAACTCGGGCCGAGGTATAATTGTCCTTTCAAGATCCTCGAAAAGGGTTGGAAAAGTTGCTTATCGATTAGAATTACCACAAGAGCTTAGCGGTGTACATGATGTGTTTCATATTTGCAACCTACGCAAGTGTTTGGCGGACCCTACACATCATGTCCCCATGGACGAGATTAGAGTAGATTCGAAGCTTAATTATGTTGAAGAGCCGGTAGAGATCTTGGACCGTCAAGTCAAGAAGCTCAAAAATAAGCGCTACACGATTGTTAAGGTTAGATGGGATGCTAGACCTGGATCCGAGTTCACTTGGAAGCGAGGGGATCATATGAAGACTAAGTATCCGCATTTATTTAGTAATTAGTGTTTTGTTGAATTTCGGGACGAAATTCTTTCAACGGGGGAATAATGTAACATCCACTATTTTGACCCGTCCAACCTTATGTGTAAGTTGACTAACCTTCGTACTTAAGGATATCTTTGAGTTCATTTTGTGACTAAATGAATTATAATATGCTCGACGGGTCGGGATGACAACTTATTATGCGAAACGTTGCGAGTCAATGTGTGAATAATCTAGTTAAGTGTAAACGGGTCGACCCATGGGCTACCCATGACCCATCAGCTTTTGACCCAACCCTTTCCCCCTTATCCTTTCCTCCTCCTCTCATTTCTATCTATCTATCTTTCTCTATTTCTCTCAAGCAAAAGAACCGTATCTTGTTCTTCATCTTTCTTGCATCAAATTAGTGCTTTGGAACTGCCATAGTACACGAATCATCATCGTTGTCGTCTCATAATCGTCATTACATCATAACCTTGAAGTTCATAGTTCGAGCTTTCATCCATTTTGACTTAAATTCGGGTTCTAGCTCAAGGAGAAGCTTTGATAAGTCAAATTCATCCCATTTTCTTCTATTTATGTTTGTTTATGCATTTCTAGTCCTCATGAACATTTACAAGTCCTAAATCGGCTTAAATCTCGTTTTAGGTCAAATTAGGGTTAAAATTAGGGTTTGAATGATTTGGTGGTGATTCTGATGTTTTGGTCGAAATCGTGGATTGGGTTATGTGTATTTATGGTTAATGATGTTTAGTTATGATTCAAAACAAGTTACAAGTTCCTACAAATCGTTTTGGATTGGTTTGGGTCGAGTTTTAAGGGTTTTGGTTCGTTTTTCCTGCATAAACTGCAGGTGCTGTCTGCAGGGAGTGGCCACTGCGGCGCAGTGAGCTCTACCCTTGCTCACTGCGGCGCAGTGCCTATGTTCTGGTCTTGGTTCGACTTAGCCACTGCGGCGCAGTGAGCATGGTTTTGGCTCACTGCGACGCAGTGGATAGTTGTTGTGAAAGTATGCGCGTCGATTTTCAAACGTTAATAACTTTTGATCCGTGACTCCAATTAAGTCTTATGATCTATCGTTGGAATCGTAAGAGAGTCTAGTTTCTAGTAGTAACACTCTTTTTGTATGGATCTTATCTCATTTCTAAAAAGGTCGAGTCGAATGCGTCTTGTTTCTACTTGTTAAAGTTGTAAAGGTGTTTAGGGTTTGTGACTTGACTTAATTGTGCTAAACCAACTTGTTTATGATTGTAGAGTTGACATTACGGTATTATGATGTATAATTATAGGTTGTGGACGTGTGGATCCTATTACTCGTTTGTAATCTTATACTAGCTTCTTTGCCGGATAAGGTGAGTTTTGTATCTCCCTACTCGCTTGAGATTCGGGCTGAAAAGTGTAAACCTTGCTTGTTTACTTGAATTTATTGATTTATTGATTGATTATTGATTGATGGTCTTGATTGTTGGATTGATGTGATGGTTCTTTTCATTTGATTGACTTGGTTTATGTGTTGGTTAAGTATTTCATTAATATTAGGATAGACGTACATACATGGAAGTCGGTTATCCCTTCATTAGGTCTTTAGATGTGGTGGGAAGGCTGCGGATGACCCTATATATAAGCATCTGGGATTTGAAGAATGGATAACCCTCTTAAGTATATGTACGTATAGTTGGTTTAAATTGTGGTTAGTGGCTTATGTTTGTTGAATATTGATCGTTGGCTTATGTTTGTCGAATATTGATTGTTGGCTTATGTTTGACGAATATTGATTGTTGTCTCAGGTTCATCGTATATTGATTGTTGGTTTATGATTGATGCATTTACAATTGATTGTAAGCATTGCATACATTGCTGATGAGCCCTCGGCAGGGGATTGCCGACATCCTGGTGTATAGATGTATGCACCCATTTTGGATGTAGATCTTGACCCCGAGTATATAGACATATATATCTCGATGTTTTTGAGATGCCGCTTTGTTCATGGTGATGACAAGCGAGTATCGTTGCATAGGTGACCGGAGATCACGCATAAGATAGGCATTTTGGCTTACTTACGCATATGGCATTGCATTGATACTCATATCATTTATGCATTTCTTATAACACACTTTTTGTACTTGTGTAATCTTGTTGTTGGACATTATTGTGTTTCTTAGAGGCTCACTGTAAGTCATGTTTAGCCTCCACTCGTACTTTATGAGTTCCGTCTATGGTTCCTTGTGGACCATTACTACGAACTCACCAACCTTGTGTTGACTATGCTTAGTACACTTTTCAGGCAATCAGGTTATTCCAAGGCATTGAAGTATGACCGATTTATTAGCTTGCTGTTGAACCCGGACTTGGACATATATGGATCAAGGACCCATTTGCCTTCTTTTGCATTGTACTTAGAACCGTTAACCATCTGTTGATGTTCTATTGTAATCTTTGATGACGACTTGTTCTTTATGTATTTTGATACTTGTTTATCGTTCTGTAAGGATTCACTGAATTCTTTATTTGCATTTAGTTCATGTTCTACATTAATTCCACCTTGTGCTATATGATTTCCGTGATATTTCGAGCCTTGGCTTGGGGTGTTACAACATACGACTCCTAACGTTGAAAACTATGTTTGTTTTTTAGACAATGATGACTGTAATTTCACCCAACAAGAATTTGCTCATCGTATTCCTAATGTACTCACTAAGTTGTTTAACCGGCTACGAATAGTGGGTACCTCTCATGGTGTTGGAATGTATAACAAATTATCTAATTAAATCACAAAGCACGCAACGGAAGATTTAAACTATGTAGATAATTAATTAACCAAAAGAGAAAGCATATACCTTTAATTGAAGATGATAAAGTGAAGAACTTTATGATAAGGTTTAAAGAAAAACCTCTCTACGATCGCACACACAACACTCGAATGTATGCGTGCTAGCACTTGATCATAAACGAGCAACGATTGGCTTCTCCTTTTTCCTTGCTTTGGTCGAAACCACCAAGAACCCCAAAGGGGTATGTAATTTCGGTTATAAGGGCCGAAAATTAGAGAAGAGAAAGGAGATGTAGAGTTTTGTAACCTTTAGAATGGAGTGTTAAAAAAAATAATTTCCATAAGCCATTATATAGCCTTACATGAACTTGGTGACCAAGTTTTGGAAACCTTTCACATTCTTGGCCGGCCCTCTAGAGAACATTCTAGAGGGTTTGCTAATTGTTACATAAACATCTCCTTCGTTAAGTCCGTTAGTTAAGTACCGTTAACTATTTAACGTTTAACGGACGACCGTTAGATTTCGTGATCTAATTAATTAATAAATTACATTAACTATATTAATTAATTATAATTACATTTGTGTCGAGACGTGTGACCCCGTAGGCTTAAATCATTTCCGGACATACGTTCATTTTACGTGATCACATACTAACAGCTCCCACTTGAGCTCGTAACAAATGAAGGTAATAACATTGGTTAGCGTCTAGCAACACGCCAATGCTCCTAGAAATATTTAAGTATAGTTTCTTAAAGTATATTTAAATGGTTGAGGCATTTATTATCCCTTTATTCAGATACCGTGTTAAACATGAATATGGATCATTGTCATTTCATGATTTAACGATTCTGTTTCTCATTTCATCACTACTTAAGATTACCAAATATAACCGAGACACATCTGGATTCATTTGGACATGGCCATGTAAACATCTTAAATAGTCCCAATGAGGGGCCCAGTGGTATCATTCTCCAACTATCAGTTGGAGGAACAAATCCTGTATTGACTACACGTTTCAGTCATCATACTTCAATACACTTTCTGAAAATAGCCCTTTATGTACTCCCTTATTCAGGAGAGTTAGAACTATATCAAGTAAGTGCAATCCATACATGCTGACCTGCTTGTATCTCAAGTCAAAGGATCAATAAAGTAACCATTTACGAATTTCACTTAATGACGCCGATCCACAAAGTGATAAATTCGTTAGTGGGGTAGTCCGATATGCATCATATGGATACCATGTGAGTTTGGTGGGACCAGCCATTATATATTCAAAGAATATAACCAATCGCTCAGATTTGTCTTAGTTTAATTATATTCCCATATAATTAATCGACAATGGACAATTTAGAATATTTAATAAAATATTCAAGGATTAAACATGCAAATATAGGATACAATAAATATTAAATGAAATCAAACATATCAAGTACTTTATTTCATTATGAAAAATATAAATTGTTTAACATCCCTTATCCAAATACCGAAACAACAGATTTACATGAAATAACTAGCTAACTTAAGTCCCATGCCCTCGGCATGCCTTTCAAGCTTGGGCCTAGCCAAAGCTTTTGTGAAAGGATCAACTAAGTTAAAATCTGTGTGAACTTTGAGTAGTTTGATCTCTCCTAGTTCGATCTGCTCACGAACATAGTGATATCTTCTAGCATAATGTCTGGCACCTTTCTGAGCTCCGGGCACGTTGGCAATGATTAATGCACCAGTGTTGTCACAGTACATATCAGTGGGTAAGTCACTCGAGGGGATCACGTCAAGCCCGCTAATGAACTTCCTTATCCAGACTGCTTCCATTGCGGCTTCTGAGGCGCCAATGTACTCAGACTCTGTTGCAGACATAGCAACTGTTTTTTGCTTGCTGCTTTTCCAATCCACAACACCTCCGTTAAGAACGAAGACGAATCCTGACTGAGACTTCGTATCATCTCTGTTAGTTTGAAATCCAGCATCACAGTATCCGGTCACTTTGAGCTCTAAGTCTGGATTTCCTGCATACACCAAAAACATATCTTTAGTAGCCCGTAGGTACTTCAGAATGTTCTTAACAGCAGTCCAGTGACTTTCACCTGGATTCTGTTGATATCGGCTAACCATGTTTTGCGCGAACGCCACATCAGGTCTAGTGCATCTAACCGCATACATAATAGATCCCACAGCCGAAGCATAAGGAACTCTTTGCATACGCTCCACCTCATTAGGTGTATTAGCACCCTGTTTGACAGATAAACTAAGTCCTTCTTGCATAGGTGTAAACCCACGCTTAGAATTCTCCATCTTGAATCGCTTCAAGACCTTATCAATATAAGCACTTTGACTTAGTCCAATTAATCGCTTTGATCTATCTCAGTAGATCTTGATTCCAAGAATAAATGCCGCTTCTCCTAAATCTTTCATGGCAAAACACTTTCCAAGATGGGATTTAACATCTTGCAACATTGGAATGTGTTTTCCTATGATCAATATGTCATCAACATATAAGACAAGGAAAGTAACATTACTCCCACTAGCTTTGCGATATACACATGGCTCATCGGTATTTTGAACGAAACCAAACTTTTTGATTTCTTCATCAAACCGCTTGTTCCAACTTCGTGATGCTTGCTTTAGTCCATAAATGGACCTTTGAAGCTTGCATACTTTGTTGGAATGTTTTGGATCAATAAAACCTTCAGGTTGATCCATATAGACTTCTTCATCCAAGTAACCATTTAAGAAGGCAGTCTTAACATCCATTTGCCGTATCTCAAAGTCATAGTACGCAGCTATGGCTAAGAGAATCCTAATAGCTCTAATATCCGCAACTGGAGAAAAGGTCTCATCATAGTCAACACCGAAACGTTGAGTATAACCTTTCACCACGAGACGAGCTTTATAGGTGTGTACATTTCCATCCATGTCCGTCTTCTTCTTGAAGATCCATTTACACCCAACAGTTTGAGCATTTTGTGGAAGATCAACCAAGCTCCAGACTTGATTGTCTTTCATGGATTTTATTTCCACCTTCGTAGCTTCAAGCCATTTGTCAGATTCCGGATCTGATAATGCAGCTTTGAAATTTGGAGGCTCATCGAGATCTCCTAAAATGTTTTCTTCTACCATCAGACATAATCTGTCAGTAGGACGTCTTGTCCTTACGGACCTACGAAGTGGAATCGCTTCATCATCATCGACTTGAGGTTCATCACTTTGAACATTCCCCCCCCCCAAGTTGATGATTGTTGGGAGCTTCAGAAGGTGACACATCTTCTTCTTGAGTCTCATCAAGTTCTACAACCCTCCCACTGTTCGGTTGAGCTAAGTTCTTTTCAAAGAATTTAGCATATCGAGCAACGCGAATAGTGTTTTTGACAGGATCATAGAAGTCGTAACCCATCGTTTCCTTAGGGTATCCGACAAAGATGCACTTAGTAGTTCTGGGTCCAAGTTTGTCAAGCGTATCACGCTTCATAAGTGCCTCACATCCCCAGACTCTTAAGTAAGACAGATTAGGGATATCTCCATGCCATAATTCATATGGTGTCTTGTCAACCTTCTTTGTTGGAACCATATTGAGAATGCGTACAGCAGTCTCTAGAGCATAATCCCAAAACAAAATTGGAAGAGTTGTAAGGTTCATCATAGATCTCACCATGTCTATCAAGGTTCGATTTCTCCTTTCAGACACTCCATTATGTTGAGGAGTGTATGGAGGAGTAAGCTGTTGGACAATTCCACACGCTTTCAGATAATCCTTAAACTCTTGGCTTAAGTATTCACCACCTCGATCCGAACGAAGAATCTTGATGGTTTTGCCGAGTTGATTTTCTACTTCATTTTTAAATTCTTTGAATGTTTCAAACACTTCATGTTTATGTTTAAGCAAGTAAACATAACCATAACGACTGAAATCATCCGTAAATGTTATGAAGTTGCTAGCTCCTTTTCTTGACACATGTCTAAATGGGCCGCAAACACATGACTCGCATTTATCAAATGATTCATCATTTAATTTTAAGATCCCTTCACGTTGAAGTCTTTCAATGCGATTTTTGCCAATGTGTGCAAGACGACAGTGCCAAAGATAGGTAGAGTCCAAGTTAGTCTTGGCTCTTTTGCTAACATTATACATTGAATTATCATTTAGTGAATCACAACCACGCATATCAATTTCATAAATACCATTATTATCAATAGCATCAAAATAATGAACATTATTTTTAGAAACTGAAATACCATTATCATTAAAAACATTAATGAATCCGTTGTGTTTTAACACTGAAACTGGAACTACACCTCTAGTAATAGAGGGTGCATAATGACAATTGTCCAAAACAATAATTAAACCGGAAGGAAGAACTAAATGATATTCTCCAATAGCTTCGACAGGTGCTGGTAGACCATTGCCTATGAACAGCTGCAAAGCTCCGGGCTTCAGCTTCCTCCTTTTCCTAAGTGCTTGTAATTCATTACAGATATGAGTTCCACAGCCAATGTCATAAACCCATGATTTACGCTTAGTAAAGGAAAATAATTCAATAGTGAAGATACCTGAAGCACTAGCATTGCTAGCTTGCTTCTTCTTCACATTCAACTCGGCAAGATACTTGGGACAGTTCCTCTTCCAGTGCCCGACTTCATTACAATGATGACAGGTCTGGTCTTTAGCCGGATGCTCTTTCTTAGCCGGAGGGGTTTTCTTTGGTTTAGGGGGATTAGCAGCTTGCTTACCCTTGCCTTTACCATCAAACTTGCCTTTAGCTTGGTGCGATTTCTTAGCTTTCTGGATCCGACCCCCCTTTATCATAAGGATATTTGGGTCATTGGCTTTCTTTGGAATCGTCTTCTCATATTCAATGAGCATAGCATGAAGTTCATTAACGTTTTTTTTCATAGAGTGCATGGTATGGTTTTGCACAAAACCCTCATATTCCTTCGTAAGGGATTTGAGAATCATGCCAACTTTTACCTCTTTATGATAAGCGTACTCCATCGAATCCAATTTGTCAAAAATGGTCTTCATCTTGAGCACATGCCTGCTAACCGATTATCCAGATTCAAGTTTCATGTCATGGAGTTCCACGACTAAGTCGAACAGTTCCACTCCAGCTTGTTTTTCATACAAGGATTTAAGTTCTGTGATCATATCATATGGAGTGTAGAGCTCGAATTGTTTTTGAAGCTCGGGAGACATGCTCGCAAGCATCAAACAACAAACTTCATTGAATCTAGTGTACTGAATCCTATATTCAGCTTTTTCAGCTGCTGTGGATTCAGCACTTGGTTCGGTCGGCCATTGCCTTTCAATGACATCCATACGTTCCTCAACTCTTAGAACAATTCTCAGTTGACGATAACAGTCATTGAAATTTGATCCATTAAGCTTTTCTCTTTCAAACATTTGCCGAAAAGCATTGGTTTTTGTGGAAGGATTCATTACCATCTACAAAACAGATTAAGTTCAAAAATCATTATTTTCGATAATAAATCCTTAGGAAATCAATTACCCAATGTTTATCAAATAAACAATTAATTTCATTAAGGCTAGGATCCAATTGACATACAATAATTTCATCAGTTGATCTGCTAGAAATGATTGTACTCAAAAGGTAAGTGACGAGCAGTAATTGCATTACATGTGCAATTCCTAGTAAGAATGGGACCTACAAATTACACTTGATTCATCAATTGATTTGTAGTCATGTTTTGTCCCATCTTTTGCCACGGGTCAAGGTTTCACCGCTTAACTCGCTTTAAGTCGTCCAACCAAGAACGCGCAAATTTGTCCACCACTGTGTACCAGTGAGTGGGATTTGCCATGCAACTGCCATTTCACCACTGTGTACCAGTGAGTAAAACAACAGCCACAAGTGTCCTTTGCAAGTTGGATGGCAAATGACTTAAGTTTATTGGGTCAATCAATTTGATGTGTGATCAAAAAGTTATGTTTGAAGATTCATGCATATCTTCTAAACATAATATGTTTATAAAACTCATTTTTATTGCCTTTAAATACAAAAGAGCTCGGTAGCTCCATTTGAACGCACAAAGAAGCGCAAGGGCAAAGGTTTGCGATGAACGCAATTAAAAACCTGCCATTTTAGGAGGCTAACGCACTCCGACTTATACCTCTCTTAGAGTTTGTTCAAATGGGTGAGCCGGTGTATCTTTTGATTTTAGGGCACCAATTTTATAAACAAAATCATTATTTCAATGTAATTTAGTCAAGTTTAATTTTCGAAAACCAATTTTGCACACAATTTTCTTAAAGGGCAAAACTAAACTTTTACTAAATACAAACACGTAACAATTAGGTATCCATCCTCGGTAAGGCCACTATGGTTTAAGATTGGCCCCCCTTTCTCAAGGAAAAGGTCCACATAATCAAGTAAACTTGATTACAAAAGCCAAAATTTAATAACAAATTTATCACATAGACACATAAGGTGCTGATCTTAAAAAACCAGCAGCTTCACGACCCATTTAGGCTTAGAGGATGGCCGAACTGGACTTAGCACAGAACTACAAAGTTGTAGCCCTATGAGTCAAGTATCTACTGTAACGATTTCAGCTTCTAACTCCTTACGGTTGATAAGTTATGATCATTTTAGTGAACTGGTGTCAAACAGGAATTTTCACAAAACTTAATCACATTGTCACACAATTAGTTATTCAATTATCTAGCATAATTAACCCTAATGATCAAGATTTCATATCAATATATCTAAGTAATCATCATGAATAATTTGCATGAAAAATTCATGATTTTTACTTCTATTTAACAATTAAATAATTAAAGGTACACCATAAATACATGCAATTTATCAAATAAACATGTAATTAATCAAAACTTGGATTAGGAAACTTAAAAAAAAACAATTTTTTTTTAATTTATTTTTCCAGAATTTCGAAGTATATATATATTGGAAAAAAGGATACAAATAATATATCCTTTTTAAATAATGTAATTAAATTACAAAAATTAATTTAAATATATATATAAATCCGAAAAAATAAAACTCAAGAACCCTAACCCCCCTTCAAGTTTTGATCTAATTGGTAATCAAAAAACATACATAGTAGGCTCGTGATACCACTGTTGGAATGTATAACAAATTATCTAATTAAATCACAAAGCACGCAAAGGAAGATTTAAACTATGTAGATAATTAATTAACCAAAAGAGAAAGCATATACCTTTAATTGAAGATGATAAAGTAAAGAACTTTATGATAAGGTTTAAAGAAAAACCTCTCTACGATCGCACACACAACACTCGAATGTATGCGTGCTAGCACTTGATCACAAACGAGCAACGATTGGCTTCTCCTTTTTCCTTGCTTTGGTCGAAACCACCAAGAACCCCAAAGGGGTATGTAATTTCGGTTATAAGGGCCGAAAATTAGAGAAGAAGAGAAAGGAGATGTAGAGTTTTGTAACCTTTAGAATGGAGTGTTAAAAAAAAACAATTTCCATAAGCCATTATATAGCCTTACATGAACTTGGTGACCAAGTTTTTGAAACCTTTCACATTCTTGGCCGGCCCTCTAGAGAACATTCTAGAGGGTTTGCTAATTGTTACATAAACATCTCCTTCGTTAAGTCCGTTAGTTAAGTACCGTTAACTATTTAACGTTTAACGGATGACCGTTAGATTTTCGTGATCTAATTAATTAATAAATTACATTAACTATATTAATTAATTATAATTACATTTGTGTCGAGACGTGTGACCCCGTAGGCTTAAATCATTTCTGGACATACGTTTATTTTAGGTGATCACATACTAACACATGGCTTGTTGTGCTTTTACGGTTTTAGTTATCCTTCTAATGAGACGACCGAAAACAATATGATTATTCTATGGAACCCTTCAATCAGAAAATCAATTGGTATTACTTTGCCTGGTGAGTTGGGTTGGCATGTTTAGGATATTGTTTTCGGTTTTGGGGTTTGTCCTGTCACTAATGATCCTATTGTTGTCAAGAGTATATATCGTGATGGATGGCAAGTCGAGATTTTTACATTGAGCTCCGGAATTTGGAAAAGGGTTTCGTCCACAAATCTTCCATCCTGTTAATCGGTTCTTCTGACAGGGGATGAACAAGTTGTTATCAATAGGTTTATTTATTTTCTTGCTTATGATAAGACAGTTGCTGTGGAACGTGATGAATCAAAAAGTGATGAAACACACAAGGATGAATCAGAAGATTTTCTTAAGTTGATTGTGTCATTTGATATGACTACCAAAGAATTCACAATACTAGACCTACCTAATAATTTAGCATACCGGTGTAAATGCTTGTCCATGTCTAAGATAAGGAAATCTCTTGTGGTGCTTGAATACAACTGGGATATGTACAAACCGGATTGTGTTGTTTGGATGATGATGATGGAGCAGGGTGTTAGAAAATCATTTACAAAGCTATTCACTATTAACGAAGATGTTTGTTTGGTAGTGGGATTTATGAAAAATGGAGATCCTATAATAGTAACCGAAGACGATGACGAGCGCAGCGAGCCAACGGCATTGAAAGTTTATGAACGTTGCTCACAACATGTCAAACAACTTGGAATCTATGGAGAAGAGGATTCATTCTTCATGGGCTCCTACATGGAATCATTGCTTTTGCTTGATCAGCCAGATTGTTTTTTTTTTTAGAACAGC
>CM067169.1:97027550-97090649 GCA_034093135.1 Erigeron breviscapus
TGCTGAATCACAGGTTCTTCCTGTTCAGCTTCATTATTCAAAGGAGTGGACCGAGTAACTCTCTTTGGTGCAGTTTTCTTGACTGGAGCCTTTTTCTGAACTTTGCTTTTCGTCTTAGGAGCCATAAGTCTAAGATATGAACAAAATGTCATTTAGAGATTTCCTTGATAGGTTAAATAGAAAGTAGCTTTGCAAGACAGATGACAGTACAATGCAAGTCACAAATTGCTGACTTGTATGAATTCATGTACTAGACAAGACAAGAAAATATGAAAAATCATATTTCTAGAGCTAAGAATAAGCAGTTGACATAGTCTGAACAAGTAAGTAAGCCAAAAGACAATCGTATTTCATTGATGTTCAAAATTTTACATAGTCAGGTATGTACAGTCCAAAAACACGTGGGAAACTTCATCCACAATGATAGACTACTTAGTCGGAGCAATACGATTTATAGACACGTGGGAAATACATCCACCAAAAGATTACAACTCAAAGTACAGAAGTACGAGTTGTTAAAAGTTCTAGGCTTACAACACAGAAAGATTTATTACAAAATTACATCTTGCAAATAACAACGACTAGCAAAGCTACCACCAAAACCACCACAACCGACAGTATCCAGATCAACCTCCCAATAGTTTCCTTCCCCTCTCTAGCAACAGACATAGCCTCAGCCGCCTGTTGATAAGCTCCAGTCAACGCCTGAGCTTGATTCTCTATTTTCTCCCTTGTACAGATGAGGGAATTGTTCATCCTTGACAATTGTCGGCGATAATATTCCGACCTATCAGTTGCAGATGCAACTGGCATAACAGCACTTGGATTGTAGACAGGCACTCTGGAGGGACCCGCCGCATATGGATCTCCCTGAAAGAATGAAAGACCAAGTCCACTGTTGCCCTGAACTGGTGCAGAAGGACCAGGAGCATAAGGGTCTCTAGGAGCATAAGGGTCTCTAGGAGCATAAGGTCTCTGGAGTAGTCCTCCTCTGATATGGAGATAGGGTCTCTAGGAGCATAAGGGTCTCTAGGAGCATAAGGGTCTCTAGGAGCATAAGGGTCTCTAGGAGCATAAGGGTCTCTAGGAGCATAAGGGTCTCTAGGAGCATAAGGGTCTCTAGGAGCATAAGGGTCTCTAGGAGCATAAGGGTCTCTAGGAGCATAAGGGTCTCTAGGAGCATAAGGGTCTCTAGGAGCATAAGGGTCTCTAGGAGCATAAGGGTCTCTAGGAGCATAAGGGTCTCTAGGAGCATAAGGGTCTCTAGGAGCATAAGGGTCTCTAGGAGCATAAGGGTCTCTAGGAGCATAAGGGTCTCTAGGAGCATAAGGGTCTCTAGGAGCATAAGGGTCTCTAGGAGCATAAGGGTCTCTAGGAGCATAAGGGTCTCTAGGAGCATAAGGGTCTCTAGGAGCATAAGGGTCTCTAGGAGCATAAGGGTCTCTAGGAGCATAAGGGTCTCTAGGAGCATAAGGGTCTCTAGGAGCATAAGGGTCTCTAGGAGCATAAGGGTCTCTAGGAGCATAAGGGTCTCTAGGAGCATAAGGGTCTCTAGGAGCATAAGGGTCTCTAGGAGCATAAGGGTCTCTAGGAGCATAAGGGTCTCTAGGAGCATAAGGGTCTCTAGGAGCATAAGGGTCTCTAGGAGCATAAGGGTCTCTAGGAGCATAAGGGTCTCTAGGAGCATAAGGGTCTCTAGGAGCATAAGGGTCTCTAGGAGCATAAGGGTCTCTAGGAGCATAAGGGTCTCTAGGAGCATAAGGGTCTCTAGGAGCATAAGGGTCTCTAGGAGCATAAGGGTCTCTAGGAGCATAAGGGTCTCTAGGAGCATAAGGGTCTCTAGGAGCATAAGGGTCTCTAGGAGCATAAGGGTCTCTAGGAGCATAAGGGTCTCTAGGAGCATAAGGGTCTCTAGGAGCATAAGGGTCTCTAGGAGCATAAGGGTCTCTAGGAGCATAAGGGTCTCTAGGAGCAGAAGGACCAGGAGCATAGGGTCTCCCTGAAAGAATGAGACCAAGTCCACTGTTGCCCTGAACTGGTGCAGAAGGACCAGGAGCATAAGGGTCTCTAGGAGCATAAGGCAAATGTGCCCCCTCGGTAGTCCTCCTCTGATATGGAGATACCGGTGTTACAGATGATTGAACATGGATAGACACATGTTCGCCTCCAGATTCACTGGAAGATGAAACAAGGTTGATAGGGCGTGATTCATTGCCCGATTCCTCCATTGGTTCCTCTTCATAAGAGTCAGGAACATAAGGAATGGAGTTTGTTATGACAGGAACTGGAGGTGTACAAGGTACAACAGCATTTGAGCTAACTCCATCCGACATGACTAGTCTGAAAAGATAGTCAAAGAATCCATATAAGTCAAATGGATAAGGCAGTACGTCTCAAATGGATGATACAGTACGCAATTTGAGTTTTAAAGAAATCTTCGTCTAGATTACACACATTTGGTTTGGGTTTCTATTACCAACATATTTGAAATGCTTATATATAGGGTGTACCATCGGCGTACCCACCACGCTTACGGTATGTTGACAATAGTTTTGTCGCCATTGTGATAATACCATTTTACGTAATTATAAGACATGACTGTACAGACCGAAGTCCGACAATTATATGCTGACTGTACAGACCGAAGTCTGACAAAGATAATATATGACTGTACAGACCGAAGTCTGACAAAGGTAATATATGACTGTACAGACCGAAGTCTGACAAAGGTAATATATGACTGTACAGACCGAAGTCTGACAAAGATAATATATGACTGTACAGACCGAAGTCTGACAAAGATAATATATGACTGTACAGACCGAAGTCTGACAAAGGTAATATATGACTGTACAGACCGAAGTCTGACAAAGATAATATATGCACTGCGCCGCAGTGGGAAGTCACCCCACTGCGCCGCAGTGGGAAAAGTTACCCCACTGCGCCGCAGTGGGAAAGTTCACCCCACTGCGCCGCAGTGGGAAAGTTCACCCCACTGCGCCGCAGTGGGAAAGTTTCACCCCACTGCGCCGCAGTGGGAAATTCACCCCACTGCGCCGCAGTGGGAAAAGTTTCCCCACTGCGCCGCAGTGGGAAAAGTTTCCCCCACTGCGCCGCAGTGGGAAATTTCACCCCACTGCGCCGCAGTGGGAAAGTTTCACCACTGCGCCGCAGTGGGAAAAGATTTCCCCCACTGCGCCGCAGTGGGAAGTACCCCACTGCGCCGCAGTGGGAGTGACCCCACTGCGCCGCAGTGGGAATACCCCACTGCGCCGCAGTGGGAAATTCACC
Source organism: Erigeron breviscapus (assembly GCA_034093135.1). NCBI lineage: Eukaryota > Viridiplantae > Streptophyta > Magnoliopsida > Asterales > Asteraceae > Erigeron > Erigeron breviscapus. Next base: position 97,030,842 of record CM067169.1, read on the forward strand.
CCACTGCGCCGCAGTGGGAAAATTTCACCCCACTGCGCCGCAGTGGGAAAAGTTTCACCCCACTGCGCCGCAGTGGGAAAAGTTCCCCACTGCGCCGCAGTGGGAAAAGTCCCCACTGCGCCGCAGTGGGAAGTTTCACCCCACTGCGCCGCAGTGGGAAAGTTACCCCACTGCGCCGCAGTGGGAAAATACCCCACTGCGCCGCAGTGGGAAAGTTCACCCCACTGCGCCGCAGTGGGAAAATTTCACCCCACTGCGCCGCAGTGGGAAAAGTTCACCCCACTGCGCCGCAGTGGGAAAAGTTCACCCCACTGCGCCGCAGTGGGAAAAGTCCCACTGCGCCGCAGTGGGAAAAGTTTACCACTGCGCCGCAGTGAGCTAGAAACATGCTCACTGCGCCGCAGTGGCTTAAGTCGACACCAGACCAGAGTCTGGGCACTGCGCCGCAGTGGTCTAAATCACATCCCACTGCGCCGCAGTGGGAAAAGTTTCACCCCACTGCGCCGCAGTCAGCCAAAAACAATATTTTTCCGAGGGTTTACACTGCGCCGCAGTGAGCTAGGAACATGCTCACTGCGCCGCAGTGGCTTAAGTCGACACCAGACCAGAGTCTGGGCACTGCGCCGCAGTGGGCTAAGACAACACCACTGCGCCGCAGTGGCCCCATTCTGCAGCCAAAAACCAGCAGTTCATATGCAGAAATAACCCAAATCGTTTTTGATTCAATTTCTTTCACTATACTGTACAGACCGAAGTCTGACAAAGGTAATATATGACTGTACAGACCGAAGTCTGACAAAGATAATATATGACTGTACAGACCGAAGTCTGACAAAGATAATATATGACTGTACAGACCGAAGTCTGACAAAGATAATATATGACTGTACAGACCGAAGTCTGACAAAGATAATATATGACTGTACAGACCGAAGTCTGACAAAGATAATATATGACTGTACAGACCGAAGTCTGACAAAGGTAATATATGACTGTACAGACCGAAGTCTGACAAAGATAATATATGACTGTACAGACCGAAGTCTGACAAAGATAATATATGACTGTACAGACCGAAGTCTGACAAAGGTAATATATGACTGTACAGACCGAAGTCTGACAAAGATAATATATGACTGTACAGACCGAAGTCTGACAAAGATAATATGCCTCGTACAGGATTTCCCGTCTACAGAGGGGTACGGACCAGAACCAAGACTGTCAGGTGCGAAAGCTGACAAGACTACCATTAAAATCTCATAATGGTAAAACTACATAAGGGGGATCATTTTAGTTCGTCAAACACAAAGAACAGTTTAGTCTGCCGACAACATGGCAAGTCAAGACATATATATCAAAATTTCATAAGACATGTATACACATTTTCAGACAACCATCAACATGGCAAGACATAAGACAAATGATTTAAGTAGCCAAATCACATGGCATAGACAAAGACAAATCATTTATAAAGTATTCGTGTATACAGTACATGCTTTTCAGGCCCAAAGTAAAAGGAAAAAGGGCGCCATAAACTCACCTTAGCAGTCTACGAGCTAAAGAATGAGTAGTCCAAGAATATGAGCAGTCTAGTCTCCACGTCTATCCAAAACCTAGGATAAGAATACCAATGGTGAGGATCAAATCTCACGACGACAAGTATCCTACGTACAACTACTTAGCTATAAATCCTAGAATGCCACGACCAAGTGTGATTTAATCTTTCATTTTATTTAACTTTTGTTGGCAATATCAATGAAATTGTCATTATAAGGTAGTCTAAAGTACCATTCGATAATTACCAAGTCCAAACGTTCAAGTTGTCAAAAACTAGAAATGTCAAATATTTCAGCAACATACCACTGCGCCGCAGTGGGAAAAGTTTCACCCCACTGCGCCGCAGTCAGCCAAAAACAATATTTTTCCGAGGGTTTACACTGCGCCGCAGTGAGCTAGGAACATGCTCACTGCGCCGCAGTGGCTTAAGTCGACACCAGACCAGAGTCTGGGCACTGCGCCGCAGTGGGCTAAGACAACGCCACTGCGCCGCAGTGGCCCCATTCTGCAGCCAAAAACCAGCAGTTCATATGCAGAAATAACCCAAATCGTTTTTGATTCAATTCCTTTCACTATAACTAGTATAAACATGACCAATAGGCCTGGAAACAATTTATTTCGCTAACCATATACCATTTCAACACTTTTTGATTTCAACTTCTTATTTCTAAATCAAAAATTCATCTAACAACCAATATCAAAACTCATTTCATCTTCTTGACCAATAAGTTCAATTTAAAGTAAATGAAACTAAATAATAAGATTAAATTTAGAAGAATCAAAAGTTTGAAGAATTTAGTCAACTTATCCCATTGAAGAGGATATGACTTATGTTGTGTATCTATCCCACTGAAGAGGATATGACTTATGTTGTGTATCTATCCCACTGAAGAGGATATGACTTATGTTGTGTATCTATCCCACTGAAGAGGATATGACTTATGTTGTGTATCTATCCCACTGAAGAGGATATGACTTATGTTGTGTATCTATCCCACTGAAGAGGATATGACTTATGTTGTGTATCTATCCCACTGAAGAGGATATGACTTATGTTGTGTATCTATCCCACTGAAGAGGATATGACTTATGTTGTGTATCTATCCCACTGAAGAGGATATGACTTATGTTGTGTATCTATCCCACTGAAGAGGATATGACTTATGTTGTGTATCTATCCCACTGAAGAGGATATGACTTATGTTGTGTATCTATCCCACTGAAGAGGATATGACTTATGTTGTGTATCTATCCCACTGAAGAGGATATGACTTATGTTGTGTATCTATCCCACTGAAGAGGATATGACTTATGTTGTGTATCTATCCCACTGAAGAGGATATGACTTATGTTGTGTATCTATCCCACTGAAGAGGATATGACTTATGTTGTGTATCTATCCCACTGAAGAGGATATGACTTATGTTGTGTATCTATCCCACTGAAGAGGATATGACTTATGTTGTGTATCTATCCCACTGAAGAGGATATGACTTATGTTGTGTATCTATCCCACTGAAGAGGATATGACTTATGTTGTGTATCTATCCCACTGAAGAGGATATGACTTATGTTGTGTATCTATCCCACTGAAGAGGATATGACTTATGTTGTGTATCTATCCCACTGAAGAGGATATGACTTATGTTGTGTATCTATCCCACTGAAGAGGATATGACTTATGTTGTGTATCTATCCCACTGAAGAGGATATGACTTATGTTGTGTATCTATCCCACTGAAGAGGATATGACTTATGTTGTGTATCTATCCCACTGAAGAGGATATGACTTATGTTGTGTATCTATCCCACTGAAGAGGATATGACTTATGTTGTGTATCTATCCCACTGAAGAGGATATGACTTATGTTGTGTATCTATCCCACTGAAGAGGATATGACTTATGTTGTGTATCTATCCCACTGAAGAGGATATGACTTATGTTGTGTATCTATCCCACTGAAGAGGATATGACTTATGTTGTGTATCTATCCCACTGAAGAGGATATGACTTATGTTGTGTATCTATCCCACTGAAGAGGATATGACTTATGTTGTGTATCTATCCCACTGAAGAGGATATGACTTATGTTGTGTATCTATCCCACTGAAGAGGATATGACTTATGTTGTGTATCTATCCCACTGAAGAGGATATGACTTATGTTGTGTATCTATCCCACTGAAGAGGATATGACTTATGTTGTGTATCTATCCCACTGAAGAGGATATGACTTATGTTGTGTATCTATCCCACTGAAGAGGATATGACTTATGTTGTGTATCTATCCCACTGAAGAGGATATGACTTATGTTGTGTATCTATCCCACTGAAGAGGATATGACTTATGTTGTGTATCTATCCCACTGAAGAGGATATGACTTATGTTGTGTATCTATCCCACTGAAGAGGATATGACTTATGTTGTGTATCTATCCCACTGAAGAGGATATGACTTATGTTGTGTATCTATCCCACTGAAGAGGATATGACTTATGTTGTGTATCTATCCCACTGAAGAGGATATGACTTATGTTGTGTATCTATCCCACTGAAGAGGATATGACTTATGTTGTGTATCTATCCCACTGAAGAGGATATGACTTATGTTGTGTATCTATCCCACTGAAGAGGATATGACTTATGTTGTGTATCTATCCCACTGAAGAGGATATGACTTATGTTGTGTATCTATCCCACTGAAGAGGATATGACTTATGTTGTGTATCTATCCCACTGAAGAGGATATGACTTATGTTGTGTATCTATCCCACTGAAGAGGATATGACTTATGTTGTGTATCTATCCCACTGAAGAGGATATGACTTATGTTGTGTATCTATCCCACTGAAGAGGATATGACTTATGTTGTGTATCTATCCCACTGAAGAGGATATGACTTATGTTGTGTATCTATCCCACTGAAGAGGATATGACTTATGTTGTGTATCTATCCCACTGAAGAGGATATGACTTATGTTGTGTATCTATCCCACTGAAGAGGATATGACTTATGTTGTGTATCTATCCCACTGAAGAGGATATGACTTATGTTGTGTATCTATCCCACTGAAGAGGATATGACTTATGTTGTGTATCTATCCCACTGAAGAGGATATGACTTATGTTGTGTATCTATCCCACTGAAGAGGATATGACTTATGTTGTGTATCTATCCCACTGAAGAGGATATGACTTATGTTGTGTATCTATCCCACTGAAGAGGATATGACTTATGTTGTGTATCTATCCCACTGAAGAGGATATGACTTATGTTGTGTATCTATCCCACTGAAGAGGATATGACTTATGTTGTGTATCTATCCCACTGAAGAGGATATGACTTATGTTGTGTATCATCCCACTGAAGAGGATATGATACCTGTTTTGAATTGATGTTACGTACGTTACCTGGGTATAATGTTTATTACGCGTTTTATTTGTTGTGTGTAATCTTGTGGTGGATGTTGTTGTGTTGTTCATAGAGGCTCACTGTAAGTCATGTTTTGCCTCTACTCGTATATTATGATTAGTGACGAGGGTTTCTTATGGACCATTACTGCGAACTCACCAACCTTGTGTTGACTATGCTTAGTACACTTTTCAGGTATTCAGAGTAATCCGGGACGTGGATTTTGATTGTTAGCTTGCTGTTGAACCCGGACTTGGACTTATATGGATCAAGGATCCATTTGCCTTCTTTTGCATCGTACTTAGAACCGTTAGCCATCTTTTGATGTTCTGTTGTAATCTTTGATGATGACTTGTTCTTTATGTATTTTGATTCTTGTTTAACTTACTGTAAGGATTCACTGAATCCTCTAATTGCATTTAGTTCATGTTCTACATTAATTCCACCTTGTGCTATATGATTTCCGTGATATTCTGAGCCTTAGCTTGGGGTGTTACACGTGCTACAACATCCGGGGTGTCCGACCACTGCGCTAGCAAGTGAAGGACAGCCAGATTGTTTTAATTTATAAATTAGTTAATCACAAAGATGGGCCACATTACAAGCTTTGGATCAACATTGTTCTCTATGCTAATACTAAGGCTTGCTTATATTCATTACAATTAGTTTTGACTTTTGACTTCTGCTGAAGGTTGCCTTACATATAGTGAATGTCGTGTTACATGGATTTCTTGCACTACTTTACATGGTTTAAGGTTGTTTGTGTGTTTCTTTGACTCAAATTAACTAAGTTGGTGCATTCTGTATTCTGTATCATAAATGGCCCACTTATCAGCCACTTTGAGACATGCCTCGTAGCCAGACTATAAAGAAGAAAGAGATATATAAACAAATTATACTTAATGTAAACACGGCCCCGTAGTCTATTTCACTATGATCCATCACAGATAACTCAGTTAGCCGTTCAGAATTGGGTTGAATGCTGAAACGGGTCATTTTTAGCGCTGGCTACAGACCAGGCTGGTTCAAACCTGTTCGAAATTTTCTTGTAAGTTGCAATGTGTTATTTGTGATTACAAAATCACCATTATTACTGTTATTATCATAATAATCTAAATATCGAATAAACAATTTGGATGTTGTATGTTATAAAAGTAAAATTTTGGTGACTTGTGACCTGTTTGACCCTTTTTAGCTAAAACTATCATTTGAACCAATTTAGATATATCACAACCTTCATCAGTATTCTTGTCATCTTGTGATTGTCTTCTGTTTGTAGCATCTCGACTTTGAACTTCTCAAATATATGTATTTCTAGCTTGATGGTGCATCTTGTATATGACAGATTTTCAGTCTATTCAATTATGGACCCTTTTTTTTAGTAGAGCTTTTCCTTCTACTTTCGGATAGCATATATTTTTAGTTAAGCATACAAAGTTAAAAGAATTTGTCATGTCATGCAGACTTGTTTCATAGCCCATGCGAGAGAATAAGAAAGCGTAGATGGTGGCTGTATCATTGAAAAGCACTAATTTTAACAGTGAACACCTAATTCACCGGGTGTAGGTAATATAAATTTGTTAGAATTAGGACTCTTATTTATTTTTTTTAACATCAAGTTAGTTGTTAGTAGTTAGCATTCGAGACACTACAGCGACATCCAATTGGGCAGTATGCGGAGCTTGAACCACGCATGCCTATGATGAAACCCACGACTTTCGAAACCTCCCTCCAATAATCAACTCCTACAAATGTAAGAAGTGACATTCGAACACTGGTGGATTTTCCCAAAGTGTAAGACCTTATCAATGGGCCACCAACCCATTGGCAAAATTAGGACTCTTATTATGGTTACCTTTTTCATTACATAGGGCCAACTATTTGCTAAGATTAGAAATATTTGAATGTTTATGTACATTCTGATGAGGCTACTATAGGATACAATTGTGCTATCTTGTTTTTCTTTTAACCCAAGAGCCTTGATCATGCTGGTATGTATGGCGACCCATCAAAAATAGGTTGTCGTTCTAGTCCTACGGTGGAAAACTTGTATATATGTGTGGATTTTATATGCATGTGTGGATAATTTGCCTTTCATAAAATAACTAATAAAAATTTCTTTCAAGATAAACCACAATGAAACCATAGTGTCTGCTAAAATGCTTAAGTTCATAAGCCATAAAGATGCTTAGTTTCAAGCTGCTTCTAGCAAAATAATATGCGCCTACAAGGAATTGATGTACGAGTCAACAAGCTGACAAATGAGAAATTTATTATTAAAACGAATATAATCTGGATTTAATCCAGAAATCAATCAAACAACAAGAACAAAATTATTATTATTATTATTATTATTATGAAGAAAGAGTATTATTACAAGCAGAATCAATATCTAGTTGATATTGAAACAGAATTTATGAATAACAATTGAATGATTCTGTAATCAGGTGATAGAGAAATACAAGAAGAAAATATGATCGAATTATGAAATTATGAATGAATGAATGAATGAATGAATAATGTTACAGAAATGATACACAAAGTGTGTATATATATAAATCTTCAGTCTTGCAAATAAGTCCCTCAAGTTTAGTACCGCCTTAAGCTTTAGTCCCTCCACCAAAATATCCCTCAACATTAGTCCAAACCAGAAAGAAGATGTCCAGGTTTAGTCCCTGCATAAACCAACTAATCACACTATAAGTACAATGCATATATATTAAGACTTAAACTGAAGTTATGATTATATCAACCAATACTCCCCCTCAGTTTAAGGCTTAAACAAGTCTAATAATTTTAGCTTTTCACAAAGCTTTCTATGTTGGTCTATTCCAAGACCTTTAGTTAAGATATTTGCAACTTGATTACAAGACTCAATCTTTAAAGGCTTAATCAGTCCATCTAAGATTTTCTCTCTTATAAAATGCAAATCAATCTCAAAGTGTTTTGTCCTTTCATGAAACACAGGATTAGATGAAATCTGTATTGCAGCTTTGTTATCACAAAACAAAGGAATAGGTTTCTCAATTTCAATTTGCAGATCTCTTAACAGATTAGTGATCCACATTACTTCACATGTTAAAGAAGCAAGGGCTCTATATTCTGCTTCAGCAGAAGATCTAGAAACAACATTTTGTTTCTTACTTTTCCAAGACACTAAAGAATTACCAAGAAAAACAGCATATCTAGTTACACTTCTCATGGTAGTTTTACACTTACCCCAATCAGAATCAGTGTAACCAAATAAATTAAGACTAGAATATTTAGAGATAGAGATACCAGTACCAGGGCTCTGCTTCAAGTACCTCAAGATTCTGATAGCAAGCTTTAAATGAGATTCCAAAGGAGAGTGCATAAACTGGCTGAGACAGTGCACAGAATATGATATATCTGGTCTTGTATGGGTTAAATAGATAAGTTTCCCAAGCAATTTCTGATAACTTGTAATATTCTCAAGAGGCTTATCATCATTATTTAAAGGTTCATTAGATATAACCAATTTAGCCTCAATGGGAGTTTTAGCAGGTTTGCATGCAAGCATGCCATACTCTGCTAAAAGTTCTAAAGTATACTTCCTTTGAGATAAACAAATAGTGTCATTCTCTCTCAATACTTTTATTCCAAGGAAGTATTTCAACTCTCCCAATCCTTAATCAAAAAATGAGTTTTTAAAGACTGTTTTACCTTTTCAACCTCATCTAAACTATTACCAGTTATGATGATATCATCAACATAAACTAAAAGAGCAACAAAAATACCATTTTCAGATTTAATAAACAAAGAATAGTCACACTTACTTTGCTTAAAACCATTTGCTAATAAAGTATTGCAAAGTTTTTCATTCCACATTCTCGGGGCTTGTTTTAACCCATACAAAGATTTTTGTAACTTGCAAACACTTTTATCATTACTTGGAAAATATCCAAGTGGAAGATCCATATAAACATCCTCATGTAAATCTCCATACAGAAAGGCATTATTAATGTCTAACTGAAACAAAGACCAACCATAATTCAAAGCAATATTAATCAAACATCTAACAGTCACAATCTTGACTACAGGAGAGAAAGTCTCCTCATAGTCAACACCTTCTCTTTGATTATAACCTTTAGCAACAAGTCTAGCTTTATACCTTTCAATATCACCATTAGACTTGTATTTAACTTTATAAACCCATTTGCAACCAATAGACTCCCTTCCAGGAGGTAAGGAAGTAATTTCCCAAGTATTTTTTTTATTGAGGGCCTCCATCTCATCATTCATGGCAGCAATCCAATTAATATTGGTGCTAGCTTCATGAAAAGAGGTTGGCTCACTAATTTTATTAAGGTTAGTTGAAAAACAATATTTTTCTTTATTTAAGTTTGAGTAATTAACATGTTTTTCAATCCCATACTTAACCTTTCCATCCAGAACATAGTCAGCAAACTTAATGGGCATACCTACACCTGTTCTTTCTGACCTTCTAACAATTTGAACAGGATTAGACACATTTACACCCTCAGCACCAGCATTATTTTGATCATGATCATTATCATCATCTTGAGATGAAGTATCATTATCCTCATTGGTGGCATTTGAGAAATCCCCTAGTGACTCAAAGTCACTGGCATTTTCTCCATTGCCTCCTAAATGAGAATTCTGATCTTCATCATCAAGGCCAGTCTCTGCTTCATCATTGGGTGGTGTGTTTATTGACTCAACAGAATAAGGAGAATCAAAGAAAGTAATAAGATCAGAAGTTTTAACTTTCTCAATCAAATCATTTTTATTCATTTTAAAAGGAAAAATACTTTCATAAAACCTTACATCTCTGGTAAAATACACAGTTTTAGACTCCAAACTATAAACTTTATAACCCTTTTTAGTATTAGAATAGCCAATAAACACACATTTATCAGACCTTTTTGAAAATTTATCCAAGTTATTTAAAGCAGTTGCAAAGCAGAGACATCCAAATACCCTCAAATGGTCAATATTTGGTGGTTTGCCAAATACCAACTCATATGGTGAATTTCCTTTAAGAACAGAAGATGGTAATCTATTAATAATGTAGGTGGCAGTAAGAACACAATCAGTCCAAAGCTTAAGAGGAATGCCTGCCTGAAACAAAAGAGACCTAGAAACATTTAGAAGATGTCTATGCTTTCTCTCAACAATCCCATTTTGCTGAGGAGTATAAGCAATAGAAGTTTGATGTATTATTCCATGATTATTACAAAACATTTCCATATCATAATTAATAAATTCTCCACCATTATCACTTCTCAAAACTTTTATGATTTTTGAAAACTGAGTTTTTAAATACTCATAAAATATCACAATGTATTGATAAACTTCATCTTTTGACTTCAAAAGATATACCCAGACAACCCTAGAATAATCATCCACAATAGTTAAAAAATATCTATAACCTTCTCTACTAGTGACTTTGTATGGACCCCATACATCTACATGAATCAAATCACCAACAGAAGTAGAGACATGACTACTCAAAGGAAAAGGTTCTCTAGTCTGTTTAGAATAATGACAAATATCACAGGGAGATGTAGAACCATCTCCTTTGACATCAATTTGACCTTTTAAAACTTTCAGAACTTGGTCAGAAGGATGACCAAGTCTGCAATGCCAAAGAGAATTAGAATGGCACACAACAATATTACAACTAACATGATTACCAGATTTAGAAAAATCAAGATAATACAAACCTCATGGCTGACTACCAGTCCCCAGAGTTTTCTTCCTTTGTAAGTCCTGAATGTAACATTTTGATTCATCAAAACCAACATACACTTTATTATCTCTTGCTAATTTATGAACTGATAAGAGGTTTACAGAATACTCAGGAACATATAACACATCTTATAAAGTCAAGTTATCACTCAATTTAAGATTTCCAACCTTTTTTATACAAGCAGTAGTACCATTAGGATGATCAATTTGTAATCCTAGATCAGAAATATCAACTATATTTTCTAAATTATCAAAACTTGTGACCATGTGTTGATTTGCTCCAAAGTCAATGATCCATTCCTTATCAGTTTTATAAATTCTAAAGAAACTTTTTGAATTGGAACAAAAAAAGGTACCTGCCATATTGGCTTGTACATTTTCTGGTGGTTTTGAATTCAGCAGTCTAAGAAGTTGTTGAACTTGATCATGAGTAAAGGGTGAATCATTAGAAGGAGATGAAGAAGAAGGATTATTAGAATCAGAAACACAATTATTGCTAGACACATTTTTCTTTATCCCATTTGAAGCAGCCCATTTCTTTTTAATATACTCAGGATATCCAACAATCTTATAACATTTATCAACAGTATGACCAGTCAGTCCACAATTAGGATTAGAGCATACCAAATTGTTATTTTTAGGCACAGACTTTTTAAAACCAGAATTATAATTATTTTGATATTTAGCAATAAAAGCAGTATTCTGTGGTTTTGAAACAACAGCAGTATTAAAAGAATGCTTATGAAACTCATCTCTAGACACAACAGAGAAAGCAGCTTTCACATCAGGTAATGGATCTTTAGTAAGCAAATTACTTCTAACAGTACTATAAACATCATCTAAACCCATTAAAAATTGCATCAACTTCATCAAATCATTATGAGTTTTAATAGATTTTTGAGCTTCACAAGTACATGCAGGCAACTTAGTAATAGAATCAAATTGTTTCCAGTATGCATTTAACTTATGATAGTAATCAGATAAAGGCATGCCATTCTGTTTAAGAGAATTTATTTGTTGATAAAGATTAAATGTTTCAGAACCATTTATTTTATCATATGTTTCCTTTAGTTCAGTCCATACAGTAGCAGCATTGGTTGAGAAAACTTGTCCTAAATATAAATCTTCTGAAATAGAACCAAGAATCCAAGAGAACACAACAGAATTACACATGTCCCATTGTCTAGCTAAAGAACTATCACTAGTTGATCTCTTACAACTACCATCAATAAATCCAATTTTATTTTTAGCTTGTAAAGCAATAGTCATAGCACAAGACCACACATTATAATTTTCAGTTCCTTTCAATTTATGAGCAACAAAAGAAGTAATACTAGAATCAGTAGGATGTAAAAACAATTCATCACCAAAAACAATAGAACTAGCAGCAGATTTACTACCACTTCCTATATCACTACCTCCAGTCATGATTAAATCACACAAAGAACACATTTAAGCAGCAAATTATAAGATCAAAGTCTATCCAGGATTCCTAATCACTGAAGTGATAGGTCAAGGACCAATGATCAAATAAACAGAATTATGCTACCAGTAATTGATTCTATATAAAGAGAGACATGGCTTTGATACCATGAGAAATTAATTATTAATACGAATATAATCTGGATTTAATCCAGAAATCAAACAAACAACAAGAAAGATATTATTATTTGTATTATATTTGAATGAAAATATTATTACAAGCAGAATCAATATCTAGTTGATATTGAAACAGAATTTATGAATAACAATTGAATGATTCTGTAATCAGGTGATAGAGAAATACAAGAAGAAAATATGATCGAATTATGAAATTTATGAATGAATGAATGAATGAAAATTAAAAAGTTGAAAAGTTGAACTGTTAATCGGCTTAACGTGCTATACAATCATCTGATTAAGCTAACTTATTGATTATCAGGAACATAGTGGAGATACTTTCTGGTGGTGGATTCCGTTGGTCGAATGGAGGTTAGAGACAGGCGATGTCTTTGTATTTTTTCCAGTCGTTGCAAAACAAGTTTTCGCCATTAAGATAATCTAAATCTAAACTACCTTATAAAGCATTTATCCCCTCTCATTTTCTCAAAAAAGAACTTGATCTACCCAAATTACCCATCTCTTTTATCAATTAGTTTGAATATCATTACCTAATATACCTATAATACCCTTAAATCTCAACCACTTATTTTTTTTCTCTTTCCTCTATAAAACATTTTATTCCTCTAATTCATTTAAAATCTTTTATCTCAAAAACCGTATATCGATAAATTATAAAAATATTATGGGTGTTCATAAAATTTCATGCTCTTTCATTAGAGAGGTCATTCAATATATTTTCGATGAATTTTTAAATCCGAGGGCGTAGCCCGTCCAGGTAGATCATCCCCATCACCGATCACCCCTATGACCTATCACCCCCTATAATCGATAACCTCCTATGACCTATCACTCCCACCATCTCACCGCCGCACCGCGCGAGAGCATTTGGCTAGTCTAATAAGAAGAATGTTATTCTTATATGTATATGAATGGGCAAATGTATAAGTGTTTAGGTGTAAAAGATTGGCGTGAATTCCGATAAGGATTAGTCTACTTAACGAATTTCAAATCCGTTGCTTGTTTGTGGTAAGGGTGTTCCAAACTATCCGTTTCCGAATCCGTTATCCGAAAATCCGAAAATCCGATCCGATTTTATCCGAAAAGTCGGATATAGTGATTTTTGAAAATTTCGGATATATCGGATATCAGAAAACCTTATTTTTTAAAAACTTTCAATATTTTATTTTTTAATATCCAAAAATATCCGAAAAATTTATAGTCAATATCTCAAAAATATCCAAAAAAATAAACTTTTTTTTAAAGTTCGGATAGTTCGGATATTCGAAATTTTTAGATATCCGAACTTCAGATATCCGATATCCGAAATTTCAGATATGTGTTTGGATATTTAAATTATACCTGATTTTTTTTCGTTCACGTTTTGTAGAGGATATGTTTTAAACTTTATGTATAAAATCATATCATTTAAATTGATAATTTTTCGAAAAGGCGGTATATTTTAAGACCAACAACAGAAAATCAAACTAGTAGAAAACGAATACAACGTTGTATATTATCGCCGTCATGAAATCTCGCCTGCTATAAACCTGAGTCGCTGCAACGCGCGGATACTAGTTTGGATATATGCAATTGAGTGGTCCCTAAAAAAAATAATTAAAAGTCTTAAAAATAAAAAAGGTGAAAAAATGGTCCGGTTCCAAACTTCCGCTCCTCCAACCCGACTAAGTTTGTTTTTTTTTAAAACCAAACTTACCCTAGAACGAGTCTCTATGAAAAACATCATCACAACATCAACATATCAAAATCATAAAAATGTCAGACAGCTCAATCCCTTTTGACGTTCAAGTAGAAATCCTGAAAAAGCTTGCAGTGAAGCCACTGATGAAATTCCGATCAGTTTCAAAAGAATTGAAGTCTTTGATCGACAGTCGGAGCTTCATTGCCGAATACGGTGTCCGCGACTCTCGCCCGCATCGTCTGCTCGTATGGTACACACAACATAAGACTCACTGCTTGCATGTGTACAATTTGATCTCATACAACGTGTACGTTGGAATTTTTTTTCAAAACGGGTGTATTTGATAGGTGTTTTGTCAAACAAGTTTTGACAAAACTTTTTTGTGAAACAAGGTAAACCGGTATTGAGAATACCGGTTTCAAAAAGTGGGTCGAACCCGGTATTCCCAAAACCGGGTTCAAAAAAGAAATGTCGAACCCGGTAATGCCAGTACCGGCCTCGCAGGTGTGCAGTACCTTTTCAGACGACGTTGACAAGCTACAGTGGTCAAAGGCTCAAGAAACGAGACCGGGTTTGGGATCCCCGGTCTCAAATGTCGTATTATATATATATATATCTTTGATCCTTGACGACGTTGTTACTCGTGACGGGTGCTTAAGGGATTCTGATATGTCAAAATGGTATCTCGATAGACAGGGTCTGAATGGAAACAACTATAAAGTAGATCGGACATCGATGTCCATCGGTTGTTGTTGGCTGGCGATTCTTGGTGGCGACGACCGTGGATGGCGACGACCGTTGATGACAATGAAAGGTTTAAGCAAAAGAGAAGATAGGTTTTGGTGGGTTTTGTGAGAAACTGAAAATAACCATGAAAGAGTGGTATTAGGGGGCTGTGGCGGTGTGGTGGTGACCTTCAGGTGGTGCGGCGGCGACGTGGGGGTGGCGGCAGAGGTGTTATCGGGTGGTGTTGGGGGTTTGATAATTGCCCTTTGTTGATTAGATGATGATGATGGAGTTTAATTATTTTTGTTGCTTTGAGGTGAGACCCAATTTTCCGGCAAGAAGGGGATGGACGGAATTTGGAAGAGAGAGATGAAGGAGAAAGAAAGTTATACTCTTGTTTATATGTGTCTGCAAGTATATCGTATATGTATATATATCTTTATTTATATTTATATTTATATATGTATAGTCACATCAATCTAAAAGTCTACTGTTGCTCTGACTTGTACTGTTGCTTTGAAAAGTGTACCTACTGCGAGACCGGTAATGGCAAACCCGGTCTCGAGATTCGTTTTTGAACCCGGTATTGCCAATACCGGTTTCGGGTGACTTTTATGAACCCGGTAATGCCACTACCGGTTTACCCGGTTCCATAAATTTTTTTGGGCCAAAACTTGTTTGACAAAACACCCGCCAAATATGTCCGTTTCAAAAAAAAATTCGTGTACGTTGAGAACTATGTTTGTTTTATAGACAATGATGACAGTAATTTCACCCAACAAGAATTTGCTGCTCGTGTTCCTAATGTACTCACTAAGCTGCTTACCCATTTACGAATAGTGGGTTCCTCTCATGGCTTGTTGTGCTTGCACGGTTTATATATTAATTCTACTAGAAATAAAATTGAAAGCAATATGCTTATTCTATGGAACCCTTCGATCAGAAAATCGATTGGTATTACTTTGCCTGGTGAGTTGGGTTGGTATGTTAAGGGTATGGTTTTCGGTTTTGGGGTTTGTCCTGTCACGAGTGACCCTATTGTTGTCAAGAGTATAAATCGTGATGGATGGCAAGTTGAGATTTTTACATTGAGCTCCCGAATTTGGAAGAGGGTTTCGTCTACAGGTCTTCCATCCTGTGAATCGGTTCAACTGACAGGGGATCAAGCTGTTATCGATAGGTTTATTTATTTTCTTGCTTATGATAAGACAATTGATGTGGAACGTGATGAATTTTACAAATATCTTCATATGATCGTGTCATTTGATATGACTACCAAAGAATTCACGATACTAGACCTCCCGGATAATTTATCATTCCAGTCTCACTTATCTTTGACCATGTCCAAGTTGAGGGAATCTCTTGTTGTGCTGGAATACTCGGATATGGATGAACCAGTTTGTGTTGTATGGATGATGATGATGGAGCAGGGTGTTAAAAAATGGTTTACAAAGCTATTTACTATTAACACAGATCTTAGTTGGGTACTGGGATTTAAGAAAAATGGAGATCCTATAATATTAACCTATGGTCGTTATGACCACCCAGTGACACTTAAAGTTTATGAACCTTGCTCACAACACATCAAACAACTTGGAATCGATGGAGAAGAGGATTCATTCTTCATATGCTCCTACATGGAATCCCTGCTTTTGCTTGATCAGCCAGATTGTTTTATATATTAAGATTATCACAAAGATGACTTGCATTACTAGTTGTGGATCTAAGAAGACGTCTATTGTGTTGATGCGTTTTTCTGATCATGAATGTTTTATTGCTAATGCTGAGACTTGCCTATATTGGTGACAATTTTATTTAGACTACTGGTGAAGTTTGTCTTACATATGGTGAATGTTCTGTTACATGGATTTATGTTTTGTATGCATTAACTGGCTTCATTTCTTGCACTGCTTTACATGTTTGTTTATGTGTTGAGCTTTGACTCAAATTAAACAAATTTGGTGCATTATGTATCTTAAATTGCCCTCTTATCAGCATATATGGGAAAATTTGGACGGATGGTAACTACTTGAAAAAGAATTTGTGTTTTTAGTAATTCTTCCAAAAGTCTTTGTAAAAATAGGAAAGCAGGCGTTGGTAACACCGGCCTTCACCAATTTATCCAAGACCGGCATCCCCAAAGCCGGCTTTGTGAAAAGAGTGGAACTTTAAGCCGACGTTATCATTGCCAATCTCACCCTTTTTCCTTTAAATCCGGTGTTCACAACACTGTTCTTATGGTTCAACTTTGTTTGTGTTAAACAAATTGTGTCTTAAATTGCCCACTTAGCAGCATATATGGAAAATTGTGTCTTAAGTGCAATTGCAATTACATAATCTAGGATCCCGACACATACGGGTCACAAGTACAATAGAGAGTTTTTGAACCAATCATCCTGAGAAATACAGCTTCCTACACCTGCTAGCTTGTAGCCTGTAAAGATTTCGATAACAAACCTAAATATATTGAATCTTAATTCAAGAACACCAAACAACACAAGACTGATCTCAATCAGTCAACACAAACACTCTCAAACCTCACACACAGTTTACCCCCGTTAATCGGTTGCAAACCTATTATCTAACTTGATAATAGTCCTATTACAAACATTTTATCGAATGAAAAAAATATGGAGAGAAATATACAGACCAAATAATATGAAATGATATTTTTCTCTCTAAAAACCTAAATGGGTATAATGATGTTTATATAGCAGCCATATCTTCAAGTTACACTCTTCTCCCCTCCTTTTCTTCTTTTGACACTTCTGGCACAAACCTGCAAGAATAACAAATAGACAAGAGTGGTCCCTCAGGTTTATAAAGTTTCAGTTAAGGCTACAATTTAACATCCCCTCTTAGCCTTAACCTGAAACACATCATAGAGACCTAGTTTTGAAGCCAACTTATCATGTTGAATTTTATTCAACCCCTTGGTTAAAATGTCAGCTATTTGGTTAGCTGATTCAATCTTCTTAGTCTCAATGACACCTGCAATAACTTTGTCTCTCACAAAGTGGAGATCAATTTCAAGGTGCTTTGTACGTTCATGGAACACAGGATTAGCTGCAATCTTAATTGCAGCCTCACTGTCACAGTGTATAGGAACTGGAAGCCAGTTTCCCCATTTCAAATCATCAAGCAGTTTTAGAACCCAAATGACTTCAGAAGTAGCTGAAGCAAGGGCCCTATATTCTGCTTCTGCAGAAGATTTAGACAAGGTGAGTTGCTTTTTGCTCTTCCAGGATACAAGAGATCCATTCAAGAACAAGCAAAAACCTGTAACAGATTTTCTGGTAACTACACACTTAGCCCAGTCTGCATCAACAAAGGTCTCAAGAGAAAGGTTTGGACTCTTGATAATGTGAACACCCAATCCAGGAGACCCTTTCAAGTATCTCAATACTTTGAGGGCAATTTTAACATGAGATTTCAAGGGCTTATGCATAAATTGACTCAAACAGTGAACAGAATAGGCAATATCAGGTCTAGTGTGAGTAAGATAAATCAATTTCCCAATAAGCTTTTGATATTCAGTCACATTGTCAATGACAGTGTCTTTCTCACTAGGTTCACTAGTAATGGTCAAGTTCTGCTCAAGAGGAGTAGCAGAAGGCTTACAAGCAAGCAAGCCAAACTCACTTAACAAATCCATACAATACTTTCTCTGTGAAAGACACAAACCATTTTTAGTTTTAATAACTTCAATTCCCAAGAAATATTTGAGAATTCCTAAATCTTTAATCATAAATTTGGATTTAAGAAACATTTTAACCTCATTAATTACCTCACAATTGTTACCAGTGACAATAATGTCATCAACATACACCAATAAAGCAATAAACACATTTCCTTCATTCTTTGTAAAAAGTGAGTAATCACTTTTACTTTGCACAAAGTTGTTTTCAAGTAGGGCATGAGTGAGTTTGGCATTCCATTGCCTAGGTGCCTGTTTTAAACCATATAATGACTTTTTTAACTTACAAACTCTTTTGTCATCAGAATTAAAGTAACCTTCAGGTAAAGTCATGTAGACAGTTTCATCAAGTTCACCATATAGAAATGCATTGTTAATGTCAAGTTGAAACAGAGGCCAGTCCATTTGGACAGCCAGGTTAATCATGCATCTAACAGTCACAATCTTAACCACAGGAGAGAAGGTTTCATCAAAGTCAATACCAGGCTTTTGACTATAGCCTTTGGCTACTAACCTAGCTTTATATCTCTCTATTTCCCCATTAGCTTTATATTTAATCTTGTACACCCATTTACAACCTACAGGTTTCCTACCTTCAGGTAATTCAGTTATTTCCCAAGTATCATTATCATATAAAGCATTCATTTCATGATTCATAGCTTCTATCCAACAATTATTCTTACAAGCCTGCCAATAATGAGCAGGTTCAACAGCCTTATTTAGCTCAGAAATGAAAGCAAAACTATCACAGTCAAGATTGGCATAACTAACAAACTTTTCCATTCCAAATTTGACTTTAGAATCAATAACAAAGTCTTTATATTTATTAGGCATATGTGATAACCTATCAGACCTTCTATTACCAATTTGATAAGTATTTTGACCTTCAAATACATTTACATTATTTTCTTCTTGATCATTTCCCTCAGACATAGCATTTTCCTCATGTGTTGCTGCCCTCTCTTGCACATTGGTACTCTCATTGGAATCTGGCAAGTTATCATTAGACAACCTTCCTAGATCAATAGTTGGAGTGCCAGAATGTGCAGAGTTGCTGCCATCATTATCAGTGAAAGTTCCTTAGGACCGATCGATTCGCGATTCCAACGACTATGTAAGTGCGGAATCCAAACATAATCGTTATTGAGGTAATTGAATGAAACAAACACATATATAAACACGAAATCAATAAGAACAGGAGATATAAATCTGATTCCTTTATCATTAGTCGAATGATTACAATGAATAAATCCGTTTACAATACATCTACGATGATTACGGATTACAATCAACGAGACGACTCTTGATAATCGAATAATATGGGCGGCATCTCGAGGTATAGATTCTCTACCTCGAGAACCTAGTGAATGACATCTGTTGCAACTAAAATCATTAACCAAAAACCGAAACCTAAGATCTCTATTTATAGGCTAGAAATGGGCTGGGCTTCAACCTCGTGGGCTTCCAAACGCGTGCTACAGTAACACGTGTTTAGTCAAACTCGTGTTACTGTTCACACGAGTTTGGTCTAAACTCGTGGCCTCCACACGAGTTTGGTCTAAACTCGTGGTCAATCAACACGTGTTTGACCTAAACTTGTGGTCAACACATCTAGCAAAACAGCCCATTAATTGAGATGCATCGGACACAATCAGAATCAATTGCAGGGTCATTATCATCATTGGGAAGATCAGGGTCATCACACAAATTAAAGAAATCAATTTGATTTATTTCCTGATCATTATTTAAAGCAGACTGATCATTTATTTTGAAAGGGAGCACTTTCTCAAAGAACTTAACATCCCTTGAGAAGATAAACTCTTTCTTATTGAGGCTAAATAATTTATAACCCTTTTTATAGCTAGCATAACCAACAAACACACACTTCTCTGCTCTACTACTAAACTTGTCATGATTGACAAGAATAGTAGCAAAGCAAAGACATCCAAATATTCTAAGGTGAGACAAAGAAGGTTCTTTTCCAAATATCATATAGTAAGGAGATTTTCCA
Source organism: Erigeron breviscapus (assembly GCA_034093135.1). Lineage (NCBI taxonomy): Eukaryota > Viridiplantae > Streptophyta > Magnoliopsida > Asterales > Asteraceae > Erigeron > Erigeron breviscapus. Next base: position 97,051,279 of record CM067169.1, read on the forward strand.
TGCAACAGAGAAGATGATAATCTGTTAATCAAATAACAGGCAGTTAAAATACACTCAGACCACAAGTACAGGGGTAATCCCCCCTGGAATAAAAGAGCCCTAGCAATATTAAGCAAATGCCTGTGCTTCCTCTCAACAACTCCATTTTGTTGAGGGGTATAGGCAATAGAGGTTTGATGAATAATGCCTTTAGTTTCACAAAAGGTGGTAAAATTTTTATTGCAAAACTCAGTACCATTGTCACTTCTAAAGGTTTTAACCTTCTTTCCAAATTGGTTTAAGATCAGATTATAAAACACAACCACACAGTCATAAACTTCAGTTTTAGATTTAAGTAAGTAAACCCAAACAGCCCTAGAGTAATCATCAACAATAGTCAAGAAATATTTGTAACCTTCTAAGCTTGGAACCCTATATGGACCCCAAACATCAAGGTGAACAAGTTCACCAAGATGAGTGGACTTATGATCACTTAAAGGAAATGGTTCTCTGACCTGTTTGGCCTTTTGACATATTTCACAAATTTCAGTTTCCTTTGAAAAATTAAAGTCACCTTTCTTATTCAAAATAGTTAAGACTTGGTCTGAAGGATGACCAAGTCTGTTATGCCACATTTGCTTAACAGAACAAGAGTTGATTTGACATTTAATACCTTGATCAAAATAGTAAAGACCATCAATCTGTAAGTGTAATGGGTGACTTATATCAAGTTTACTAATTCTAGTAGCAGTTTCACTTTCATCAGAAGCATTATCAGAGTCATATTCATAGTCATGCAAATTATCATCATCCATGATAGCAAGAAAATTCAATTAATCACAGAAGATATCCACAAGAAACCTTAAACACCACAAGAACACAACAATAACCAAGAAAAGCAGCAAAACAGAAAAATATATATATATATATATTTTGGGAAAATAATCTTAATCTCCCAAACAGTGCCAGGGACAGGATTCCTTGCCTCTCACGGAGGTAGGTCAAGTTTAACACCGCTGGTTTTATGAGAATAAGATGAGAAAAGTTTTTTTTTTTTTTTTTTTTAAAAAAAGAAACACACAAACCTTAAAGAAGGATAAAGAAAGAGGGGTACAAACAGTGCTATATGAAGAACCGGAGGAAGAACCCTACTAGTTTATTGATTCACTTAGTCAATAAACATAGCAGGAAGATAGATCTGCAGGGAAACCACCAGGAAGTAGGGTTTATTTATTGATTTAATTGGTCAATAAAATAAACCCAATAACTCTTCGAATCGGATCTGACAAACCCAAACCCTAATCTTTCTCAAAAAATTAGGGTTTCAGTACACAACCAGATCTGGATAATCGAACGGTGATTAAATAATCATACGCCGTTCAAGAACCCCGATCTAAACAGAAAACCCCCAAAACGATCAACAAAACCCTAAATAATTATTATTAAAGTTTTTTATTTAATTCGATTAAACCCGATTAGATTTTTTTGCAACCTGGCTCTGATACCATGTAAAGATTTCGATAACAAACCTAAATATATTGAATCTTAATTCAAGAACACCAAACAACACAAGACTGATCTCAATCAGTCAACACAAACACTCTCAAACCTCACACACAGTTTACCCCCGTTAATCGGTTGCAAACCTATTATCTAACTTGATAATAGTCCTATTACAAACATTTTATCGAATGAAAAAAATATGGAGAGAAATATACAGACCAAATAATATGAAATGATATTTTTCTCTCTAAAAACCTAAATGGGTATAATGATGTTTAATTGTTTATATAGCAGCCATATCTTCAAGTTACACTCTTCTCCCCTCCTTTTCTTCTTTTGACACTTCTGGCACAAACCTGCAAGAATAACAAATAGACAAGAGTGGTCCCTCAGGTTTATAAAGTTTCAGTTAAGGCTACAATTTAACAAGCCCACAAACGCGATTGAGAGATAATGATGTCGAACAAGAGGTCTTTCCGGATATGCGCCGGTGAGAAAACCTGATCGTTGTGATATTTCCAAATAGTCCAAATCAAGCAAAAAATAATAGCCTCAATGCACATTAACTTGGTATTTTTAATATGCATGTCATCGATCTTTTTTTTTGAAGGCCATACATTGAATCTTAATCACTCTAATTCAATCAATAATCAATACTCAATCCTCTTTCATTACTTTACACCTAAAAATAATATATAGTAAGGCAGTTTGGCTGCCAACTGGTGATGAAAATGGTCGAAAGGTACAAATGTTAAAAGGTTATGCTCTATTCCCAACATTCTTTCATTGGTACAATTTGCGCGAAAATGGTTGAAATATCCGGAGTAACAAATAATATAAGGTCAGAATAATATGGATGCAAGTATCCTTGTAAATGCTCATGCCATCTCAAATGTGGTGTGGTTGTGGACGGTCTTCATATTCGGCTTTTCCAGTCCAAGAACATGTGTCGTGGCTCAGGTTGATCGGCGGAGTTAGACATATCAAGGTGGTCTTTCAGTATGTGTTTATTATTGCTTTTGGGTCACCTGGCAAAACTTTTAATATGCTTGTGAACATTGTGCCCCTCGCCGGGTGCTGCAAGCTTGATAGTTCCCTTAAATAGATATAACACAATGATTTAGCTGTAATAAAGAGATAGAATTAAGTTTATATTTAAAATATAGATAAATTCCTAAAAACTTCTATCCCATTACATGGCAATATCTATTTTGTATACTTATTATTGCAATTTGCATCTGGACTTGGTCACACTGATGACATCATTACATGGCAATATATATTTTGTATACTTATTATTGCAATTTGCATCTGGACTTGGTCACATGATGACATCATTACATGGCAATACAGCTAAATATAGCTTTGAAGGGAAAGTTCCATGAATGTATTAGTAATTGGAAAAGTTTGATCACATTGTCTTGGTCATATATATCTTTATATCCATTGTCTTTTATAAGTATAGTTTGCTTCCAGTCTTCGTATTTTCGACTTGCTCTGCCAGAGAGATTGCCATTGCCCCATTGCCAAATCTTTGAGTTATCAACTCTTGTTGACTTTGAGCTGTTTTAATAGAGATATTAATTTATGCTGATCTTCAAGCACATTCCACTTTCATTTTACGTATTTTCGATTTCCCCAGCTGCAAACACCAACCTGTGAGTTATTAACTCTTGTCAACTTTCAGCTACTTCAGATTTTTTAGGATGCGTTTAGTTCAAGAAAATGTTTTCTAGTTTTCCATTTCCAATTTTTGAAAAAATGAAAAGGGGTTTCATTTCTAGAAAACCTTTGAAAATTTTGAAAACGCGTTCAAAATAAAAGATGCAATTTTCATTTTTCCATCTTAGAAAACTAGAAAACATGTTCAAATTCATTTGTTTTTGTTTTTGTTTTTGTTTTCTATTTCTCCATCTTATTAGCTTAGAAAACAGAAAATAGAAAACAAAAAACAAAATAAAGTAGTTTTCTAATTTTAGCTCAAAAAGTGAAAACAAGGATTTTTGTTTTCTTGGAAAATTGTTTTAGGAAAATGCAATTTGAACGCGTTTTCTGTTTTCTTGGAAAACAAAAATGGAAAACAAGGGGTGTTTTCTCGAACTAAACGCTGCGTTACTGTCTGTAAAGTTTCTTTTTTCCTAGTTCTTTTTTATTTTAATATGTGTACCAAAAAATGTATAATGCCCTGAGTACGTATGGTATGGTCTTCATTGAAGGTTAGGTTACGCCATTTAAATGTCGGTCACTGCGATAAGTTTTACTCTGAATCTCTGATAGGTCATTGATCGGTCTTTAAATAGCAATTTGGTCCTCAAAACAATTAACAAACATGCAGAGACAAATATATGACCTGCTATTGCTTATTGTCAATGTCAAACAAGACCCGATCCTCCCATGAGCTTATTGCTTATTGTATACCACAAACAGAAACGTAATTATGACCCGATTGTGGCTTGTTTTGATTACTTGATTATGATGATGCACCTAGTTTGACGCACTCGACTTTAATCTTAGACACATGATGCATTTACTCTGGATGCATCGATAGTAAAAAATTAGTTTTGAATATCAACCTGGCTTGTTGTTTTTGCATGATTTATGAAATTTATTTAAACAATAATACATCAAAGGTAACAACATGAGAGGAAGATAATAGGTCAAAATTGGCATTACTCCAATTCTAAAAAAGATATTATATTCATTTAATGTGTTAATCATGTATACAGAAACAACTTCCAACCCGTTTGACCCATTTCCTTTTATATGTTTTTTTGACCCATTCCCCTTTTATCTGTTATATTTTTAACTGCCCATTTAAGATGGAACACAGTCCAAATCTGCTTATTCATGGAGAAATGAATCGGGACTGCCACCTATACATGATTTCAATCTAGTCACCTCCTTCACCCATTGGAGCTGGTGCCGCCACCCATTTCATAAAATGCAAAAAGTAGATAACACCCATTGAATGTGAAAAGATAACTGCCTTATTGCCACCATTTGTAGCAGCCATCAGTTTGGCTCATGGTTTGGTCTCTTACCTTCAAAAGATAGATTGTGATGTTTAATTTATTCCTGTTTAAGTGATTACCCAACCCGCCCCGGCTTGCCACCTCTGGTGAGAAGCAAATGTTGGAATATAACATGATTCAATTCGTAATAAACACGTACCGGGGAATCCAGATCGTCCTGTGGAACCTGTAACAGCATAAAGCATGATTGCTATTGATTTCGGGTTCCCATAACAAGAAGATTGATTTAGGATGGATTGATGAATTCATGATTAAGGAATTCATCAGAGGATGATGGACGAATTGGGGTGTTTAGGGAGGCTCTGATTATGTGTTGATTAACCTAAAATTAGGTTAATTACTCTCCATTTATATAAGGAGCATATTTTCACATTTAGTCCCTCTGGTGTTTAATTCGTGCCTCATTAGTCCTCTTAAGTCCAATCACCTAATGGGAAACCCTATAATACGTCTTTAAGAGTAAATACGTCCATCGAATATTTACTAGACATAGGGATTTCAGTTATCGTCAATTATCATATCAGGAAGGATAGATGATCAGTGACGGTCACACTAACGTGGTTCCAACATTCTCCCACTTGACCGAGCGATCATTTATCTATGAGTATTTAATAAGTCCGGCCGGGATAATACTCATTTCGTTTTAAACCGAAATCATAGTCAATAAGTACAGTCGTAGAGAAGAACATCAACTCAGGACCCCCACTAGTCAAACTATGACTCAAATTTAAAACTAATAAGCAATGATCAATTGACTGAGACAAATTTTGTTGCATAATGTCTTTACACTGTTATGAGCTCGAAGTGTAACTAATAGACAAACAAAATCTGAATAAGGAGGGAAAATTTTCATTAACATAATAATAATAATGACCAACAAGTACAACATGCTATCATAATAGGTCCTTTAGTAAGCCTCATCTTCGATACGTATCCTACGAAGATTTTTTAGGAGGAAGACCTTCGGTCATTGGATCCAGTAGCATCTTATGTGTACTTATGTACTCAATACAAAGAACATTTTCCTCAATCTGTTTACATACAAACAGAAACTTTGTATCAAGATACATCTCAGCGCCAGTTGAACTGTTACTGTTCAAGCAAGTTACGGTAGCTGAGTTATCACAGTAAAGCTTCAATGGTCTATAAATAAAGTTGACGATTTTCGAGTCCACTGACTAAGTTCTTTAACAACATCCCATGACATGAAATTATAAACGTTCAGACATCATGGTAGACGTTGCAGTCAGTTTCTACTTATGACTCCGTCAAAAGATAGGTTTGCCAACTAACCATAAATATATACATTCAGAAGTAGATTTCTTATTGGAATTAAAACATCCTACTACTTCTAAGTTGTCACCTCTTCTATAAGTTAATGTGTAGTCTTTGGTCCTTAGCAGATATCGTAAAACCTTTTAGCCGCTTTCCAGTGTGCTAATTCGGGATTAGATAAGTAACTCCCAAGCATACCGGTGATATAAGCGATATCTAGATGAGTACAGACCTGAGCGTACATAATGCTCCCAACTACTTATAAGTAAGGTATCATCCTCATTTGCTCCTATTTTATCTCAATGATTGGACTTTGGAAACAATCACATACGTCTCCTTTTACTACTAGAGTTATAGTGGGTGTGTAGTGCTGCATGTTATGGCGTTCTAAGATGTGTTCAATATAAGTCTTTTGAGAAAGAACCAGAACATCATTACGCCTATCTCGATGTATTTCGATACCTATAACATAAAAGGCATCACGGAGATCTTTTATGTCGACATTCTGCGAAAAAGTAAACGCTTCGACTCATGCAACATATCCAAGTTGTTACTTGCAAGAATATCATCCATGTGCAAAACAAGGATTGTAAATTTACTCCCACTGATCTTGAGATAGGTGCAAAGATCCACTTGATTCTTTAGAAAGTCTTGTCCTTTTATGACTTTATTAAACTTAAGGTACCATTTTAAGTGATGCTTGCTTCAACCCGTATATGGACTTATTCAACTTGCAGACCATGTGCTATTTACCTTCTGGAATTATAGGTTCACATGTATACGTCTTATTGCAAGTTTCCATTCAGGAAAGTGGTTTTGACATCCATCTGATGTAACTCTAAATCATAATGAGCTACTAATGTCATGACAATCCTTAAGGAATCTTTATGAGACAGGAGATAAGGTCTCTTGATAATCGATTCCTTCCTTTTGAGTAAAACCCTTTCGCAACTAGTTATGACCTTATAGCGTTTGACGTTTCCTTTCGGGTCTAATTTGGTTTTGAAGATCCATTTACAACTTATAGGTTTGGATTCTTCAAGAAATTCAACCAAGTCCCAAACGTCATTATGCTATATGGAATTGAGCTTTCAAATTACAGCTTCATTCCACTATGTGGCCTGATCGCTAATAATGGCTTCTTAATAAGAGGTAGGATCAGTAAGCTTTCCAATGTCCTCAACTTCAGTTAAATAAGTTATGAAATCATCAAAAAGTTATGGCCTTGCGTGACCTAGATGATCTCCTGAGTTGATTTTCAGGTTGAGTAAGGAAGATGCTTTAGCATTAATAGCATTAATAGTAAGATGCTTTGCTTTAGCATTATTTAATAAGATGCTTTATCATTAGTAGTATCATAATTAGGAGGATTAGGATTCTGATTTGGAGAAGGTGGATCAGTGATTTTAGGCGCAGCGTTGAGTACAAGAGAAGTTATCGGAGGAGTAATAATAACCGACGAGTGGTTCCCCCCGCTTCTTGTACTTATAGCAAATCTTAAGTTATGATTTGTCGTGCTCCCACTGATCTCTTAGTCTTCGAGAAACGTGGCATGATGCGTGTCAATAATGCTAGTAGTGTAGAAAAGACAGTAAAACTAATAACCGATAAAGAAACATGTAAGGGATTTAGGATCCAGTTTCTTTAAGTTAGGGTTACAGACTTATGCTTCGGCATGACAGCCTCATACTTTCATATATTTTAGACTCAGATTCCTTTCTGTCCAGGATTGTTAGGGACAGATTCTAATGGAACTTATATTGAGTATATGAAAAGCTGTTTTAAGGCCTTAGTCCAAAGGAAAGTTGGTAAGTTTGTGTTGAAAAGGCATACTCTTCACCATGTTCATTAAGGTTCTATTTCTCCTTTTAGCAACATAACATTTTGTTGAGGAGAACCTGACATGGTGTATTGGTTACTTATGTCTTGTTCCTTTAAAAAGTTATGGAAAAAGACCATGAGCTTCACCAATATCAGTATGTCTACCATAATACTTACCTTCTTTATCTGATCTCACAACTTTTATTTTTACGATCAAGTTTGTTTTAAACCAAAGGTTTAAGATCAATAAAAGTCTCTAAGGGTTCAGATCAGATTTAGGTGCATATAACATGAATAATCGTTAATGAATGTAATAAATGATGCATGTCCTGAAATGAATGCGGGATAGGGGCCACTTAACGTCAGAGTTAATTATTTCCAACAAGTTGGAACCTTTAGTAGCTCCTTTCTTATTCCCTTTAGCCATCTCACCTTAGAGGCAGTAAATACATGTTTCAAAATCACTAAAGTCAAGAGAATGTAATATTTCATCCTTTATGAGTCGTATCACGCGAACTCGTGATATGTGGCTAAGATATTTATGCCACATTATGGAGGAATTCTCTAATTATTTAGGTGATATTGTCTTTGTTTTAGTTATGTCATCAATATCAGGAGACAACAAAGACTGTGAGAAATTATGATCTAGTTCTAACTTATACAACATTCCATTCAAGAAACTAGGACCACGTAATGCATTATTATGAGTAATGGCAATCTCGTCATAACCATGAATTATTACATAACCTTCAAGGTCTTAGACTAAAAAAAAACAGATACAAGGTTTCGAGAAATTCTCGATACTCATAAGGTATCTACTAGTCTAATACACTTTCCATTGTTTATATGTAAATCATAAGTCTCCATGGTTTCGACATATAAGAGATCAACCCTTCCAACTCTAGGCTTTCTCTGGTCATTTGATAGTTTCTAGATTGCATGGAATCCTTGTATAAAACTAGAATCACTCACACATGTATTGATAAGTACATCAAACATAAAAGAATCAAATATTACAAAAAATTAAGTTACCTTTCTTAGCTAGCTACTCCTTGATTTTAGGGCAATCTAGGCACAATCATAATTTGCAGTTAGGATTGCTTGTCAAGGACTTAATGCTAGAGGTAGTAGCACCATGATTAGCCTTTGAACTTTATTTGCAGTTTTTTTATTACTGTTTTTATCTTTCCTCTTAATGGAATTTGCAGTGGTACTAAGATGAACAACTTAAGGTTGGCCCAACTTAAGGCGACCATTTTCTTGCACACACATTGCTATTAGTTCACTCATCAACCATTTATCCTTCATAGCGCTAAAATTAATTTTGAAGGAGTCGAAATGAGCAAGCAATGAGGTCATTAAAATGCAAAAGAAAATTGTCATAGACTTCCATTTTTTTTTTTTTTGGACTCTTAAGCTTATGAGTCATGTCAGTCATTTACATTATGTGTTCACAAGCACTGCTATTTCCTTTGTATTTAAGCTACTTGCAAACGCCTTATACATTCCCTCGAAAACTATGATTGATGAAGTTTCTGACCATCATTATTGACAAGTGATTCGCCCTATCCCACTTTATTAAAAATTCGCTTTCTGAGCTGCGGAAGAGTTAGTAGTAAAGCAGTGGGTTCATTATGGTGAATGACATAGTCAAGGTCTATCATCTACAGAATTAGAGGTAATTAATCCTTTCATAAAGCAAAGTTTGCATCAGTAAGTGGCTCAATGCCTAAGTTAGGTACTTCAGTGGAAATAAGGAGGATATTAATTTATGATACAAGCAATAGAAGATTATAATAGTAATGCCTAAAATAAGTAGGCTTAATAGTAATGAAATTATAGTGACATGATTAGCTATATAAGGCAAACTAAGTAATGTCTATAAAAGTAAGGGAACTAAAGTAATGACTAAAATAAGTAGGCCTATTAGTACTGTTCCTTAGAGTAATAAGACTATGATCATTATAGTAATGAAGCTAGTGATAAGTAAGCCTATTGTAAACACCAAAACAATAAGCTAAAGTAAGGCTCTACTTAGATGTTACATCACCTTTGGGCAGAAGTAACTAAGATCTAAGCAAACATGAGCATTAGGTCATGCAACACAACGCTTATCTTTTGACCTTTGGGCACAAAATTAAGAATCGTGTATTTTAGGCATGAAAAGAATCCCTTTGCTACACAAAACATATTAAATCACCTTTGGGCAGAATTAATATACTAAGTGTTAATTATGCAAAAGAGAAAAGAGCGCAACATGAGAATCACATTTGACCTTTGGGCGCAAATGAAACCATGTACATTAGTGCGAAGCCCCCACACATTACGGGGGTCCGGGGGCAGCGCCCCTGGAAAGCGGGGTCCAAGGGGCGGCAGCCCCTGGCGGGGTCCAAGGGGCAGAGCCCCTGGCTGGGGTCGAGCTGTAAAGAGCCTTAAAGTGCTGTGGTAAAAACGCCTCAGAAAAAATTATTTTCTGAAAATAAGGGTCATTTTTTCCATTTAAACTTTAAGGTAAAACATAAGCACGAACTTGATAATCAACTAAGTTAATCAGTAATCCATGAAAAATAAGCATGGTACGAAGATAGTTAAGTTCGTAATAAGGATTAACTTCGTAAGTAGTGATTATCTTCGTAAGTAGTGATTATCTTCGTAAGTAGTGATTATCTTCGTAAGAAGTTATTAACTTCGTAAGTAGTGATTATCTTCGTAAGTAGTGATTATCTTCGTAATAAAAGTAAATTCGTAAGTAGTTAACTATCTTCGTAAGTAACTTACGAAGATAGCTTACGAACATAAGCAACGAAGATAGCTTACGAAGATAAAGTTCGTGAGGAAGTAAGTGCGAAGATGAGCAGAAGTTTCGTACACAATTAAGCCTTACGAACTTAGTAATTCCTTACGAATTTAGAGTTCAAACGAATTTAGAGTTCAAACGAATTTAGAGTTCAAACGAACTTAGAGTTCAAACGAATTTTAAGTTCGTAAGAAGCGTACGAACTTAAGCTTCTGCATTCTTCAGTTCGCGATTTAGGGTAGAAAACGAATCAAATCAAGGGTTTAACTTCGTAACGAGGCTCTGATACCACATGTTGGAATATAACATGATTCAATTCGTAATAAACACGTACCGGGGAATCCAGATCGTCCTGTGGAACCTGTAACAGCATAAAGCATGATTGCTATTGATTTCGGGTTCCCATAACAAGAAGATTGATTTAGGATGGATTGATGAATTCATGATTAAGGAATTCATCAGAGGATGATGGACGAATTGGGGTGTTTAGGGAGGCTCTGATTATGTGTTGATTAACCTAAAATTAGGTTAATTACTCTCCATTTATATAAGGAGCATATTTTCACATTTAGTCCCTCTGGTGTTTAATTCGTGCCTCATTAGTCCTCTTAAGTCCAATCACCTAATGGGAAACCCTATAATACGTCTTTAAGAGTAAATACGTCCATCGAATATTTACTAGACATAGGGATTTCAGTTATCGTCAATTATCATATCAGGAAGGATAGATGATCAGTGACGGTCACACTAACGTGGTTCCAACAGCAAAGGCAATAAAACTCCATGTAAAGGTTAAACAGACAGCAGACGTACTTCTATATTCTGAAGTGCAAGTCTCAAGTCGTATGATGACCTTATACGTAAGGATCTATCTGAGTTTTATTTTGTAACGACATGTGTTGTACCCAGTAACCGCCACATATCTAGACTAAATTACACCATTCAGAACAATTACATCTTTTTAAACACAAATCACATAAGCAACCACTAGAACCAAGATTCTCGATTTAGTTTCCTGTGTAAACCGAACATTTCTCCATGGTCACCATTTACCCTATATATAACCCAGCTCCATGTGCCTACCATATCAGTAAGAGATCTATGTCGATTTTATAAACCTGCCGCCTTATAAGTTACTGTATAACCACAAGCTTTACCTGACACCTTGGATTGTTGACCTGAACCTGAAATTCTCTCTTTGTACCTCGGAGCTGCATTACCAGATCCATCTGCAAGTGCATCAAGAATGTTGGACTTATTACTACTGTTATAGTAACACCCCGAGCTAGGCTCAGAATGCCACTGAAAAGATATAGCGTATGCATGGAATTATCGTAGAATAAGTCTAAATGAATAAAAGGAATCCGGTGAATCCAAACATCGAATATAAAGTACAAAATGCACACGGAGCAAGTAACCATCAAACACTACAAAAGACAATCAAAAGATGATTACCGATCCTAAGCACAAGGTGAAGCAATGGGCAAATGAATCCTTGATCCACATAAGTCCAAGCCCGAGTCCAACATAAGCAATAATCAACTTCACATCCAAGAATCGCTTGATTACCTTAAAAGTGTACTAAACAAGGTCAACACTAGGTTGGTGAGTTCGTAGTGATAGTTCACAAGGAACCATCGTCGAATAACATATAAGTATGAGGTAAAGACGAGTCACAACTTACAAGTATCCTTTAAGCGTCACGTATCATCCACGACAAGATCATACAATGTAATAATAAGCACGTGTAATAAATGAGCACAAGTGATGCCAATACCCAAATCATGTATCGTATGTATGCAAATGCCATAATGTATACCAATTTTATGTCAACCATGTCACTAATGCATCAAATAGTGTGTGCTTGCGTGTGTACCGCATCGAAAGGGTTTGCTTGCGTGTAAACCGCACAAATAGAGTATGCTTACGTGTATATCCGCACAAATAGAGTATGCTTGCGTGTATATCCGCAAAAATAGAGTATGCTTGCGTGTATATCCGCACAAATAGAGTATGATTGCGTGTATATCCGCACAAATAAAGTATGCTTGCATGTATATCCGCACAAATAAAGTATGCTTGCGTGTATATCCGTACACATAAAGTATGCTTGCGAGTGTACCGCACAAATCAATAAGTACATGTGTAACCAAATCCATCCACTAGTCCATCGTACCACAATCCAACCGAAACCACAAAGCACATACATTTCATACAACTTTACATTTAAGGAACCATAGATGCTTATATATAGGGTCACCCGCAGCCTTCCCACCACATCTACAACTCATTAAATGTATCATCGTCTTCCATGTATGTACAACTATCCTAATCACATCACATAATCCAAATCGAAAACATAATCCAACAACAATAAGTTAAATCGTCAACAAATAAATCAAACAATCAATCAAGCAATAAGACAAATCGTAACTCAAGCCAATCAACCAATCAATCAAACAATCAACACGTATGTGTACACTTTTCAGCCCGAATCTCAATTGAGTAGGGAGCTACAGAACTCACCTTGATCGGAAACAATGAGTTAATATCAAGCTACGAACGTCCAACGATCGTCAAATGATCACAACCAAAACTTCAACAACGATCACAATCTACTTTACAATATCAAAATATCACAAGCTATTCGAACGGTAAGGTCTAGCTAGTTATACAATGCCACAATCCCCAAAAGTATATTAGAAGTGACTTCGGAACGTTTGGGTAACATGCGAAGAGTTTTGGTTAAACACGTTTCAATGACTTAGCACCTAAATTTGACATGAAAATCAAAGTGTTCAAATTTGTGTTTTAACGACTTATTTGACATTTGTTTGATGATATAAGACTAGTATATAAGTATCGGACCTTGAAGTACAAAATAAGACTGATGACCAAACGAAAAAAGTACAAAATAAGACAGTATTAAACATAAATAAACATAATTACACACCATTTGACAAAACCCATTTCATAATTTCAATCCAAGACACCAAAATCATACTCAAATTCGGTTTTAACCTAATTTGACCCACATAAACCCTAATTTGACTAAATTACGGATTTGACTTACAAATTTGACCCAAGCATACTCAAATTTGACTAGAAACAAGTTTACAAACATAAAATGATAATTAGGAGATAAGTTTTACTTACCAAAATCTTGCACCAAAAACTTGAATTCGATTTTGACCCATTTAAAGAGTTTCCTTGCACTTTGTGACCTAAAATTGAGATATGTTGTTAGGAGATGTCAATGATAATGTTTCTTACACTAATCTATCCCAAATAACATTAAATGTTGAAGAGAAATTAGAGAGAGAGAGAGATGCAAGAGTTTGTGTGTGTTTAATTAGAGAGAGAGTGAGATGGGTGAATGATTGAATGGATAAGAGATGGGTGGTGGGTTGGGTGTAAGACTTGGAGGGATAAGGTTGGGTTATTTTAGATGGGTCATGGGTTTGGGTTGGATCCAAGGGTTGACCCGTCTACACAATTACTAGTTAATCGAACGTTACCTCGCATCATTTAGTATTGCACCGTCATATAAGTGATCATCCAACCCGTTAAGCATATCGTACGTCATTAAGTCTAAAAATGAACTCAATTGTGTCGTTAATTAAATTCGTTAGTTAAATTGTGCGTAAGGTCAAACGGTCAAAAGTCACGGATGTTACAGTTATCGTTTGACCCGACATGGCTGGTACTCATAGTGCAAGTTCCGTTTATGCTATTCTCAGTTCATATTTGCATTATGCTGATTATGCTTACTTCTATCATCTTGACTACCAGAAAGATTATTCTGACCTCTGAACTTCCTAAAACCGGTGGAACCATGTTGTTGCTTAAATGGGATTCATCTTCTATTGAAGAGTGAGCCTGCTATCTGAACGATGTCGTTTCTCTTTCTTTCATATACTTATGATGACCCTTACGTGGTGCTCCTAATTACTAGCTCTCTTTTTTTTAGATTTTTTTTTTTTTTTATTAAATAGATAATTATATTTAAAACTCTATCATAAATGTTTTCCTTAAAGCTCTCCCAAGAAATTATTATATATACAACCTAAATTTTCTATTCATCATTTTCATTCATATCATTCATCTCCTTTCTATCTATAAATAAACAATCACAGTCATATATTTTCTCAACAAAAAAAAAACATACAAATTTTTTAATATCACTTTAATTTTATTTTTGGTATTTTGTTAATGTTTGTTCATCATTTGATATTGAATTGTTATGTTATTGTTATTTTTTATCTCTTTTAATTTATATTGTTGTCAATCATATGTTGATTACGACTTATTATTCTACTACAAAAGGTTTTATTATTTTAAATTTATTTTGTTCATGTTTGGTCATTTTATTAAATTGCTTAGTATTTACATTTGTTTTTTTTTTAAATTTAAAATATGACATATATTTTGTTACTTTTTTAGATGAAAAGAAGACCACGATTGGTTCATGTTGAAAATTTGAATTAACATATCTTAATCATCATTTAAAACCCCGTGTTGTGCATTCATGTATGGACTATGTCACATTGGGACAACGCGAAAAAAATCAAGACAGTTGATATAATTTTTGTTGATTAGTTGGTATGTATTTTTTTTAAAACAAATTTTTTGTTGAATTTAATAATTATATTATATTGTTTTTTTTTTTACGGCGAATTTCAACTTTGGGGGTCTAGACTATGTTGTCTTAACCGGGCCCACGCTAGAGCACCCCATACACCAGACCTCAACCCAATGGGAGGAAAAACCCCTTATTAATCCGTCCGAAGGCACGACAATTAATAGAGGTAAACCCTGTTGTGAGGTCCCTGCACTCGATAGATGGTATAACCCAAAGTGTAAAATACAACAAGTCTAATATGCACTAGATTGGACTAGTATTACTTGAATATAAATGCAAGTATATAAACAGAGTAATACAAGACTAAAAGCAATAAAGTAAAGGTGGAACACAATGTAATTTTTCAAGTGTATTTTATTTATGATGTTAAATAAAATACAAGGTTGTGCGGAATCAAGATAATACAAATATGTAAGTATCCTAACAACCTATGAATTACAAATGATCTATATTTGCCAAATAAACTCTTTGGATCGAGATACTTAAAGTTGTGTAGTATCCCTGTTACGATCGAGAGTATTTAGACAAATTCACCTTTAATGCTAAAAGTAATTTTAACAAAGAAATGACTTTGTATTTATAGGCAAACAAATTCACCAGTGAATTTGTGCCGTACAAATATGGTTGCATGCATTTAATGAACCGACAAGGTCATTAAATGCATTGGTTAAAGTACAAGGATAAAGTCACATCAATATGACTTTATTCTTTTAACCAACCACCTTTACACACGTAAGTACTTTAGTAAAGAACAAGTGGAATGTTCTTTGAAAAGTGTGTAAAGGCAAAAAGTCAATTCCTCGTAATCAGTGTTCAGACTTGTAAGGTCTAGAACACTGACAAACCTCCAGTCGTAGATCTGGTAAGACTTCCAGTGGACTCCGCCATTTGTCAGTCTTCTTTATTCTAACTTCAGTCTTTGACTTCAGTGAGAATGTCTTCAGTAGAATAGATCTGGACTGGGGTGAAGTCCAGTGAGCAAATCTGGAGGATTCCAGATTTCCTATACAAGTAAATAGCTCACTGGTCTTCTATTATTTCTGGACAAATCTTCAGTGTCGCTCCAGTCTTCAAGTCTGGAGTGGGTCCAGTAAATATTATTTCTGGACAAGTCTTCAGAGACTTTCCAGTCTTCAAGTCTGGAGCGAGTCCAGTAAATCTGGACCTAACAAATTCCCCCTATTTGTTCAAAAATAATGCAAGGTTTTTCAAGCTTCTATCTATACAACTTTGTATGCTTGAAAAACACTTGTTTTGACTTAGTCTAAAAATTTTTAAGTTACTGGAGAACACTTTATAGATCATCAGTGTTTCAGTTTCATCTTTTAATTCTTACTTAGACTAAATCTGATCACTTACTTGTGAATCAAAATATGTAACTATATTTACATCCATCAACAGAAAATAAGTTACAATTTTGGAAAATAAATACAAGTACAAGTAAAATGATACAAGAGTCAGGCCCTTCTCTTCGACGTCAGTCCTGGAGCATTTTCAGAAGCCTTTCTCTTTGGAGATGGAGAGGATGGTACAGACTCTGGTCGTTTCATGCCTATTGCAACTTCCATCTGTTGCTTTCTCTTCCATACCTTCTCAATCCTCTTCAAAAATGCTTTAACATCAGTAGACAAATCAGTCTTCCCCCTGAACGTTAAGGCTATCTCCTTCAGTTCAGTCCATCCAAAAGCTTGGACTGAAGCACTCTTCCTTTCATCAGTAAAGTTACCCTCCTGGTCAACTTTACTTCAAACCTGCTCATGCCTTCATGATTTTCAGCTAATTTAATCTCTGCACCTATGATCCTTTTGGCATCAGCCCTGAATTTCAACATATCTTCATACTTGGCTTTTTGCTTTGCCATCTGGATCATGTATTCAGTTTCCTTGGATACCTTCTGCTATTTGATGGCAGACTGGAGTTCTTCACGATTGATTCTTTGTGAAGTATCCAAGGGAATGAAGGTGCTCAGATCAGCATCTCTGATTTCTTTGATCTGTTTGGCAGTGAGTTTGGGTAAGCCCTTTATCTTCTTTCTGTACTCTATCTCCAGAGCACCAGCATTCTTTCTGATCTTTTTCTGGAGGTTCATCAGTTCCTCCATCCTTTGTCTGATCAGTTCAACTACACTGACACCATAAGTTACAACATCATAAGTTTGTTCTTCTTCAGAGTACCTAGAGCGAATGTAAACATCATCCAATGCATCCAGACATTGATGAACTCTGGGGTCTTCCTTCATTCTTTTATAAACATCAATATGTATGCCCAACTTACCAGCATTGTAAGAATCAAGAGTCCCCATATTAGCCATCTCCCTTTTGTGGGCCAACAGTTCATCCTTTTGATTTTTCTTAAAAATTTCTATCATAATGCATTCTGTAAGTCCCAACTCAATAGATGGCACTACCTGAAGACACCTCTATGTCGATGGTGGAGTTACTTTGCAATATATGCACTGAACTGGAGACGACCAGTTGCAGTGTGTATATACCAAGCTCTAGATAGATTACTTATATAAATGACAATAAGTAAAGAACAATGCAATAATACAAAATACTTGTAAGATAAATTGATGAGACAATATGTAATTTTCAATGTGTAATTTATTTATTGATGTTAAATAAATTACATGTTAGAACTAAAAATGGTGTTAAAATGTAAATGTTTTAGAGGTGGAAGGGGCATTAGTGAAACTTAGATTTATGATATAAATAGCCCCCTTCCACACATTATTTGTAAGCCTTTCCCCACATTTATCCTAATCATTCCATTTCACTCTAATTATTTCATTCAAGATCATTTCATTCAAGATCATTTCATTCAAGATCATTTCACTTCAAGATCATTTCATTCAAGATCATTTCATTCAAGATCATTTCACTTCAAGATCATTTCACTTCAAGATCATTTCACTTCAAGATCATTTCATTCAAGATCATTTCATTCAAGATCATTTCACTTCAAGATCATTTCACTTCAAGATCATTTCACTTCAAGATCATTTCATTCAAGATCATTTCATTCAAGATCATTTCACTTCAAGATCATTTCACTTCAAGATCATTTCACTTCAAGATCATTTCATTCAAGATCATTTCATTCAAGATCATTTCACTTCAAGATCATTTCACTTCAAGATCATTTCACTTCAAGATCATTTCATTCAAGATCATTTCATTCAAGATCATTTCACTTCAAGATCATTTCACTTCAAGATCATTTCACTTCAAGATCATTTCATTCAAGATCATTTCATTCAAGATCATTTCACTTCAAGATCATTTCACTTCAAGATCATTTCACTTCAAGATCATTTCATTCAAGATCATTTCATTCAAGATCATTTCACTTCAAGATCATTTCACTTCAAGATCATTTCACTTCAAGATCATTTCATTCAAGATCATTTCATTCAAGATCATTTCACTTCAAGATCATTTCACTTCAAGATCATTTCACTTCAAGATCATTTCATTCAAGATCATTTCATTCAAGATCATTTCACTTCAAGATCATTTCACTTCAAGATCATTTCACTTCAAGATCATTTCATTCAAGATCATTTCATTCAAGATCATTTCACTTCAAGATCATTTCACTTCAAGATCATTTCACTTCAAGATCATTTCATTCAAGATCATTTCATTCAAGATCATTTCACTTCAAGATCATTTCACTTCAAGATCATTTCACTTCAAGATCATTTCATTCAAGATCATTTCATTCAAGATCATTTCACTTCAAGATCATTTCACTTCAAGATCATTTCACTTCAAGATCATTTCATTCAAGATCATTTCATTCAAGATCATTTCACTTCAAGATCATTTCACTTCAAGATCATTTCACTTCAAGATCATTTCATTCAAGATCATTTCATTCAAGATCATTTCACTTCAAGATCATTTCACTTCAAGATCATTTCACTTCAAGATCATTTCATTCAAGATCATTTCATTCAAGATCATTTCACTTCAAGATCATTTCACTTCAAGATCATTTCACTTCAAGATCATTTCATTCAAGATCATTTCATTCAAGATCATTTCACTTCAAGATCATTTCACTTCAAGATCATTTCACTTCAAGATCATTTCATTCAAGATCATTTCATTCAAGATCATTTCACTTCAAGATCATTTCACTTCAAGATCATTTCACTTCAAGATCATTTCATTCAAGATCATTTCATTCAAGATCATTTCACTTCAAGATCATTTCACTTCAAGATCATTTCACTTCAAGATCATTTCATTCAAGATCATTTCATTCAAGATCATTTCACTTCAAGATCATTTCACTTCAAGATCATTTCACTTCAAGATCATTTCATTCAAGATCATTTCATTCAAGATCATTTCACTTCAAGATCATTTCACTTCAAGATCATTTCACTTCAAGATCATTTCATTCAAGATCATTTCATTCAAGATCATTTCACTTCAAGATCATTTCACTTCAAGATCATTTCACTTCAAGATCATTTCATTCAAGATCATTTCATTCAAGATCATTTCACTTCAAGATCATTTCACTTCAAGATCATTTCACTTCAAGATCATTTCATTCAAGATCATTTCATTCAAGATCATTTCACTTCAAGATCATTTCACTTCAAGATCATTTCACTTCAAGATCATTTCATTCAAGATCATTTCATTCAAGATCATTTCACTTCAAGATCATTTCACTTCAAGATCATTTCACTTCAAGATCATTTCATTCAAGATCATTTCATTCAAGATCATTTCACTTCAAGATCATTTCACTTCAAGATCATTTCACTTCAAGATCATTTCATTCAAGATCATTTCATTCAAGATCATTTCACTTCAAGATCATTTCACTTCAAGATCATTTCACTTCAAGATCATTTCATTCAAGATCATTTCATTCAAGATCATTTCATTCAAGATCATTTCACTTCAAGATCATTTCACTTCAAGATCGTTTCATTCAAAATCATTTAGTTCAAGATCATTTCACTTCAAGATCATTTCATTTCAAGACCGTTTCATTTCAAGATCGTTTCATTTTCATACTTAACCAAATTTCACCAAAAATCCCAGGACGATCTCAATTAGGACGATCTCACCCAGGACGATCTCACCCAGGACGATCTTCACAAGATCGTTTCATTTTCTGTTCTTAATTCAATTTCAATTTTAATTCTTTCACTTCAATTTCAACCACAATTACCTTTCATTTCATTTCACCTTTGATCAACAAAATGTCAAGTCCAAGTATCTCAAATTCAGTCAAAAATGATTTCGTCTTCAATTTGTGGTTAACTTCCTCACCCAAGACACCTACTTCATCTGAAGAGAAACTTCATAAAGGTGGACTGTGTTCATGTTTGTAACATCCCCAACTTTTCTTTACTAGTTGGCTAATGCCGTTAAGTCAATATTGTGTGTATCGTTAAGTCTATTCTAGATTTAATGCTTATATGTAGTTAATGTGTGTTATGTGTGAGGCTTAAGCCTAAATGTTAATGTAGTATAAATGTGTGTAATATGAAGGGTAATGTCTATGTAGTGACATTAATGAAGGATTAATGTTGTATGTGGTCAATAATGTAGTTTGTGACCAATAATGAAGGATTAGGAAGCTTAGGGGGTTAGTTTTGACATGTGTGCAAAGTCAAAAACGGGTTTAGAGGTTTAAGGGTTGTCATTAAGAACTTTATGCAGATTTTCTTACCCTCAAATAAGCCCTAGTTGATCCCCTCCCTTCCCTCTCTAGTTTCTCTCTAGATCTTGTTCGTTTTGGAGCCGAACCGATCGTGTATTGCGTAGATCTTGGATCTTTATCACCAAATACAGGTAATATAGGTATTCCTCAGTTGAGAATTGATTGCGTGAGTCTTATATCAGTCTTAATCCAGGCCATAAGGGTTTGGGTTGGGTTATTTGATTAAACGTTCGTCAATTTCATGTTATTTGGGTGATTTAATGGTTGGTTTATGATGTAAAGGATTAAGGGATTATTAGGTTGATTAAAGGTAATGATAGTGCAATTAAAAGGATTAATTTTAAGTCCCCAGGTTGGATTTGGGGTATGGGTTCGTATGGAATTCGTTTGATCAAAGTGTAAAATTTAGTTGCTTGTCTGCACCCCTGGTGCGACGCACCAAAGGGCTGGTGCGGCGCACCCATTATGGATATGAAGTTTCTGGAGAGTTGGTGCGACGCACAATGTGGGGGGTGCGGCGCACCACTGGCCAGTTTGGTTTTTGGTACACCCCGATATGCGACGCACCAAGGGCTGGTGCGGCGCACCTGTCTTTAATCTAAATTCCCTGGAAGTTTAGTGCGACGCACCAAAGGGTAGGTGCGGCGCACCCTTAATTGTTAGAAATTCCCTGGAGGATTGGTGCGACGCACCACATGGAAAGGTGCGGCGCACCATATGCCCAGATTTCACAAAATGTGTCGCTTAGCTTATATTTCGATCTTATACTTGTTCTAGGTTATTGGAGACACCTAGTCATCGTTGTATTGTGCATGTAGCTTGTTGTTAAACCGTATCGAGGTAAGATACACTACTTTTGTCACGCTGAGGGTTCAACAAGCAAAGGTTTCATACTTATAACTTCCTTAACGGTAACTTATGATATATGTGGTATCTCGGGTTACACGGGAGGTATTATGGGTTATGTAGTTGACCATGAGACCTGAAATGCAGTCCCTAATGTAGTGAAATGAAGTATTGCTTAATGTAGTGTCTTGTTATGCAGTCTATGTAAGTATTACGAAGTCTCTTATTATGCAGGAAATGTAGAAATGAAGTATAATGTAGTATGTGTTATGAAATGAAGTATAAAGTAGTATGTGTTGTGGTAAGAAGGGTAACGTAGTGTTTTTATATGAAGTAGCATGTAGAATCTTGAAATGCAGTATGACGTAGTTTATGTTATTGTGTGCATGTATTAATGGCTTGCTCATCTAGTTCACTAGACTTGTTAAAGTTGCCATGACACGTGCACGTTTAAGGGCCCAAAACGTAAAAGCAGTAAACGTAGTAAAATGTTTAGGTAATGCAGTCACCTAAACTAAATAATGCAGGATCGAGCTCGTTAAACTTTGATGCAGGAAAGTGTTAAGCTTAACCCGTACTTGCCCTAGCCCGGCTAAGTGCGTTGACGTAGTTGTTGCTTGGGTGGCTCCTTGCAACATGGTCTTTATAATGCAGGGTGAGTAATACGAGGGGTTTGACCAACCTCCACATACGGATTACTCTTGGATTGGCTTGCCATTCCTTAACGACGCTTGATGTACAACCGTGTGGGGTTTGTCATCTAGTCGGGTGTAACTTATGTTACACATTAACGCAGTTAATAACGTAGTAAAGCAGTTAATGTAATAAAGCAGTTAAAACGTAGTAAAGCAGTTAACGTAGTAAAGCAGTTAATGTAATAAAGCAGTTAAAACGTAGTAAAGCAGTCAATGTAGAAAGCAGTTATGTGGTTAATCGTGTGTAATGAAGTAATGCAGGATAGGCACATTTAGGATGATATCCTATTTGATATGAAGTTGATATGCAGTTTTGTGTGTTGTGTGTGGTGCCTAATGAGCTTGTCTAATAATGAAGAAATGTTTTAATTGGACAAATGCTTTTAAATTAAGTGTGATCTTACTTAGCTATTCTTATAGCTAACACTTGTTTCTTTAATGTGGTTGTTCCCTCAGGTTTAGCTTGATGGACTAGTGACGCAGGACTTGTGAGTCTGGGTAGATGCAATGAAGGAGCCTTAGCTACCCATAGACGATTCTTTCTTAGACATTTAGTTACATTTCGTAATTAATGTCGAATTTATGTAGTGTCGTGTGAACGGTTGTTTTATGTTGGGCAACCGTTGGGTTTTCATATGAACTATTGTTTGATATGGCATGTAACACCAACAAAACGCAGAAACCGAAATGCTTTTATCGGTTTTGACTTTTAAAGTCTTTTCTTCCGCAATTTGACACCGTTAGGTGAAAGTTTTGAAAACCCATATTTTTAAACGTCGGGTGTTACAAGTTGGTATCAGAGAATTGGTTTAAGTGAACCAAAATTCGACTTATGCCGTAGGATTTTGGACTTAGACCGACGAAGACCATGTTAGGCTTAAGTAGGATGCCTAGCTTTGAGATGAAGTACTCTAGGACGGGTTGGGATTGAGTGAGAGTGTAGGATTAAGGCTATTTGATGTGTGTTATTGATATGTGGATATGTGTTTTAGCCTTTATTCTTTCGTTTCTCGCTCCTCCGTCGCTAGTTATCCTATTGCTACGATAGAAGGTCCACGAGGTGATGTGCCATTTTTCCAACTGAATTTGATAAGTGTGCGATGTAGTTTATGTGTGAAGTGTTGGAAATGAAGGAATGTTGGAGAAGTTGATGAAATGGTATTCCATTAATGTCCAACCCATGGGGTTCGTGACATGGATCGTAAAAGAAGTGAGATGCATATGTGTGAAGATGTTTGCGTGAATGTAGTTGGTGATGAGAAGGCGATACACAAATGCGGTAACGAAGCGAACATGCGAGTGAAAGGATACAATTACAATTATGGTCCGGAACATAATTGCAAGCGTATCACGACACGAACGTGTTTGTATAGCCGTACTTGTGTTGACCGGTGTGCAAAGTAATGAAGTTGGAGAGGTTTCTATGTAGTGAACCTTTTAGTGTCGAAAATAAACATCGTATAACAACTTTAATGACGTTGATGTCTCGTGTGTGTAGAAGTATGTGAAGATCAATGAAAAGTTATAGCCGGTTAAATGTGTACGATGATTATGAAGTACATGAAGTTAAATGAAGTTTAAAAGTCGGTGAAGAGTGAAGGGATTGGTGGAATCATTGAATGGCATCCCATTTAGCCATGTGAAGAGTAGATACGTACGAATGCAGTAAAGGAGGACGAAGTTGAGGCAAGTAAAGAAGTCAATTCTATGGGAATTCAACCCTTAAACATGAAACTCATCCATTCCAAGAGCACTATGATATGATGTGAGGTTTTATTCGAGCTGCTAAATGTGAAAGTAGTGCTTGGGAATAAGATTGAAGGTTTGAGTTTGTATGGAATTCAATTAGAGGATGAAATTTGATGAAAGATGTGGCGCATACTTTGGATTATTTTGGGAATTACGACTCATTTAGTTTTGATTTTGTTACGGGACGATGTGTGACAATTGAGACGAGTACCTACGGGGGAGATTCTTCCTTGTTACATGAAAGTATAAGTGATGTTGATATCCTGTATTTGTACGGAGTCTTATGTATGACTGTTTCTTAAGATGAAGAGTTTTCCCTTAAGAAAGGAGTAAAAAGTATAATGATGGGAACATTTATAGCTTCCTAAAGCATATGAAGTAAAAGCTTTCAAGAGTATTTGATTTCGAAGTGACCCACTAATGCAAGGTAAAGATTATACTTCTAAAGTCGAGCCTACTCGTAGTTTTGAGACGTTCTTTAAGGTTCTCGGTTTCGTTGCGATCGTGAGGTAGAGCCTTCAAGTGATGTATGTCTAGTGTTACTTTCGTGCAAATGCATCTTCCATTTTGGTTCTCTGTTATAGGAAGAAGTTATTGTTTCCGATTGTGGGATCTATTTATCTTATTATAAGATGGATTTACAATGTTGCTACCCGTTGTTGATAATGAAAGTTCCGATGAAGTTATGCATACGCTCATTATGACGACCCTATTGAGTTTCTGAAAATGCTTTATGATAACTAAAGTCCTCGTGAATGAAGTTAAGGGATCAAGTTTGGAGTGTTCTCTAGATCGCTCAGTCGTCATGTTAAGTGATGACAAAATTGCCTAGTCTAAGAATGATGTAGGACATCATATTTGTGTAGAGAGTGTGATTACGAATTTCAACGCGAAGAGGCTTAGTTTTAAATTCGTCAAAAGTGAGTAAAAGTTAAATGAGCAGCTGACATGTTATGTTGAAAGGAGCAAAGTTTTATTTAATGGTTAAATCCGTGGTTGTGAGGCTATGGTGAGTGCTTGACTACGGCAAATCAGCTCAAGGTAATGTTCTTTGAGACAAGAATGTAGTAGAAATGAAGCATAGTCAGAAGAGGTGAGACGAACCATCATGAAGGAATACGTTTAAAAGTAAGATTTCTGTATCCGAAAACGAAATGACCAAAAATGGTACTTAAGGAGACTTGTGAACCGTGGTGACATGCTCATTTGAATGTCGTCAGTAATGTGATAACATCTATTATGATACGAGGTGTAGGAAGATACTTGTCTTTTATCACGTTAGAGCCACAACAAAAGTAGTTTTCTTTAATTAACCTCTTAACTGGATTATCTTATGTGTGTTGGGTTTCCGAGTTATGCGGGAGGTTATGTGGGATTGTATGAAGGATGAAGTGGCTTACTATGAAATGATGACGTTTGAAGTAAAGTGGTTATATGTATACGGAGTATGTCGATTATAATATGCCGCCATGAAATGATTGTTGTGTGATGACTTAATGTGTGGGGCTTAGGTGTGGAGTATCTAGTTCACTAGATACATGAAGGAATTGTTATGAGCTGTGCACGTTAGTGGGATTAAACGTTAAAGTAGATGATGGACTAGTTAGGTAATGTATATACCTAATGATTACAGTAAAGTGTGAAATGTGGGAAATCGTTCTAGCCTTAGTGCTAGTGCGTAAGACGTGGGAAATCGTGCTAGTTGTAAAGCTAGTACGTAATATGTAAGTGGTATGAATAAGTGTGACAAGTTATGTATGATATGCCAAGATGTGATATGAAGTTACGTTTAAGTGGTAA
The DNA here is from genome assembly GCA_034093135.1 of Erigeron breviscapus. Taxonomy (NCBI): domain Eukaryota; kingdom Viridiplantae; phylum Streptophyta; class Magnoliopsida; order Asterales; family Asteraceae; genus Erigeron; species Erigeron breviscapus. The sequence continues at coordinate 97,077,112 of CM067169.1, forward strand.
GTCTATGTTGGTATGGGCAGGAAGGTCACATCCTTCAAATGAGTAGTCTTTGCTGAATGTAAAATGGGGTGATACCTGATTTGATTTAAAGATCGAATCAAAGAAATGCCGAAACGGATGAAATGTAAGGTGAAAGAAGAAAAGACTATGAGAGAAGTTCAATGAGTTGGTCATGCTAAGTAGAAGAGACCATAGGTTCTCATAGCAAATTCACCCAAGTAGTGCAGGGGTGCTAATTTGAAGTCCACTTTGTGATGGCTAAATAACGAAGGACATAGTGGGTGTGCAAGAATGTGTGACCTGCACACAAGTCAAATCTGAGCACCGAGCGCGATATGGAGAGATGCGACAATCGGTTATTTCGAAGCAGAAATGTATTCATATGACGACTATGGATTATGTGACAAAGTGGTATATGTCCCCATTGGGGCAATGATGTGATACGAGTCAGTGTAGTCTAGTTGATATAAATGCTTCTTTTCTCGTCACTCATGAGTATGCATGTGTGGTGAAGCTTGCCGTCTTGTATATAAATGTAGTAAGTAGGGAGTTCCGTTAAATGTTGTGTGGTAGAAAGTGTAGGACCCCAAGTTGTTGGATGGAACCCGGTGAAAAGCAGTTGACCGGTCCTGAAATTGATGAAGTTACGGCTAAAAAAGTCAATGTGGCTAAAGAAGATTTACGTGTGGCTAGAGAAAGGCAGAAAACTTATGCAGATAAGAAAAAGGAGACCAATGGAGTTAGTGTAGGTGACTTAGTGATACTGAAAGAGTCACCATGGAAAGGAGTTATCCGGTTTGGAAAGAAGGGCAAATTGAGTCCAAGATTTATTGGACCTTTCAAAGTGTTGAAACGCATAAAAGATCTAGCTTATCAGTTGGAATTGCCTCCAGAATTGGATGGAATTCACAACACCTTCCATGTATCCTACTTGAGGAAATGCTTAGCGGAGGAGTCAAGTGTGGTTCTTATTAAAGATGTGAGCATCGACCCGAAGAAGAGAATAGTAAATGAACCGGGGCGATACTTGGAAGAAAACAAAAGAAGTTACGTAGAAATGTGTTAGATCTTATCTTGATAAAGTGGAAGCATAATTACGGAGAAAGCTTAACGTAGGAAACTGAAGCAGTAATGAAGGAAAAGTATCCTGAGTTGTTCCATAATGAAGAGATTCCGGGGACGGAATCCTCTTAAGGGGGAGGTAATTGTAACATCCCCAACTTTTCTTTACTAGTTGGCTAATGCCGTTAAGTCAATATTGTGTGTATCGTTAAGTCTATTCTAGATTTAATGCTTATATGTAGTTAATGTGTGTTATGTGTGAGGCTTGTAAGCCTAAATGTTAATGTAGTATAAATGTGTGTAATATGAAGGGTAATGTCTATGTAGTGACATTTAATGAAGGATTAATGTTGTATGTGGTCAATAATGTAGTTTGTGACCAATAATGAAGGATTAGGAAGCTTAGGGGTTAGTTTTGACATGTGTGCAAAGTCAAAAACGGGTTTAGAGGTTTAAGGGTTGTCATTAAGAACTTTATGCAGATTTTCTTACCCTCAAATAAGCCCTAGTTGATCCCCTCCCTTCCCTCTCTAGTTTCTCTCTAGATCTTGTTCGTTTTGGAGCCGAATCGATCGTGTATTGCGTAGATCTTGGATCTTTATCACCAAATACAGGTAATATAGGTATTCCTCAGTTGAGAATTGATTGCGTGAGTCTTATATCAGTCTTAATCCAGGCCATAAGGGTTTGGGTTGGGTTATTTGATTAAACGTTCGTCAATTTCATGTTATTTGGGTGATTTAATGGTTGGTTTATGATGTAAAGGATTAAGGGATTATTAGGTTGATTAAAGGTAATGATAGTGCAATTAAAAGGATTAATTTTAAGTCCCCAGGTTGGATTTGGGGTATGGGTTCGTATGGAATTCGTTTGATCAAAGTGTAAAATTTAGTTGCTTGTCTGCACCCCTGGTGCGACGCACCAAGGGCTGGTGCGGCGCACCCATTATGGATATGAAGTTTCTGGAGAGTTGGTGCGACGCACAATGTGGGAGGTGCGGCGCACCACTGGCCAGTTTGGTTTTTGGTACACCCCGATATGCGACGCACCAAGGGCTGGTGCGGCGCACCCTTAATTGTTAGAAATTCCCTGGAGGATTGGTGCGACGCACCAAAGGGCTGGTGCGGCGCACCCTTATTGTTAGAAATTCCCTGGAGGATTGGTGCGACGCACCACAAGGAAGGTGCGGCGCACCATATGCCCAGATTTCACAAAATGTGTCGCTTAGCTTATATTTCGATCTTATACTTGTTCTAGGTTATTGGAGACACCTAGTCATCGTTGTATTGTGCTTGTAGCTTGTTGTTAAACCGTATCGAGGTAAGATACACTACTTTTGTCACGCTGAGGGTTCAACAAGCAAAGGTTTCATACTTATAACTTCCTTAACGGTAACTTATGATATATGTGGGTATCTCGGGTTACACGGGAGGTATTATGGGTTATGTAGTTGACCATGAGACCTGAAATGCAGTCCCTAATGTAGTGAAATGAAGTATTGCTTAATGTAGTGTCTTGTTATGCAGATTATGTAAGTATTACGAAGTCTCTTATTATGCAGGAAATGTAGAAATGAAGTATAATGTAGTATGTGTTATGAAATGAAGTATAAAGTAGTATGTGTTGTGGTAAGAAGGGTAACGTAGTGTTTTTATATGAAGTAGCATGTAGAATCTTGAAATGCAGTATGACGTAGTTTATGTTATTGTGTGCATGTATTAATGGCTTGCTCATCTAGTTCACTAGACTTGTTAAAGTTGCCATGACACGTGCACGTTTAAGGGCCCAAACGTAAAAGCAGTAAACGTAGTAAATGTTTAGGTAATGCAGTCACCGTAGTAAAGCAGTTAACGTAGTAAAGCAGTTAACGTAGTAAAGCAGTTAACGTAGTAAAGCAGTTAACGTAGTAAAGCAGTTAACGTAGTAAAGCAGTTAACGTAGTAAAGCAGTTAACGTAGTAAAGCAGTTAACGTAGTAAAGCAGTTAACGTAGTAAAACAGTTAACGTAGTAAAGCAGTTAATGTAATAAAGCAGTTAAAACGTAGTAAAGCAGTCAATGTAGTAAAGCAGTTAACGTAGTAAAGCAGTTAACGTAGTAAAGCAGTTAACGTAGTAAAGCAGTTAACGTAGTAAAACAGTTAACGTAGTAAAGCAGTTAATGTAATAAAGCAGTTAAAACGTAGTAAAGCAGTCAATGTAGTAAAGCAGTTAACGTAGTAAAGCAGTTAACGTAGTAAAGCAGTTAACGTAGTAAAGCAGTTAACGTAGTAAAACAGTTAACGTAGTAAAGCAGTTAATGTAATAAAGCAGTTAAAACGTAGTAAAGCAGTCAATGTAGTAAAGCAGTTAACGTAGTAAAGCAGTTAACGTAGTAAAGCAGTTAACGTAGTAAAGCAGTCAATGTAGAAAGCAGTTATGTGGTTAATCGTGTGTAATGAAGTAATGCAGGATAGGCACATTTAGGATGATATCCTATTTGATATGAAGTTGATATGCAGTTTTGTGTGTTGTGTGTGGTGCCTAATGAGCTTGTCTAATAATGAAGAAATGTTTTAATTGGACAAATGCTTTTAAATTAAGTGTGATCTTACTTAGCTATTCTTATAGCTAACACTTGTTTCTTTAATGTGGTTGTTCCCTCAGGTTTAGCTTGATGGACTAGTGACGCAGGACTTGTGAGCTTGGGTAGATGCAATGAAGGAGCCTTAGCTACCCATAGACGATTCTTTCTTAGACATTTAGTTACATTTCGTACTTAATGTCGAATTTATGTAGTGTCGTGTGAACGGTTGTTTTATGTTGGGCAACCGTTGGGTTTTCATATGAACTATTGTTTGATATGGCATGTAACACCAACAAAACGCAGAAACCGAAATGCTTTTATCGGTTTTGACTTTTAAAGTCTTTTCTTCCGCAATTTGACACCGTTAGGTGAAAGTTTTTGAAAACCCATATTTTTAAACGTCGGGTGTTACAATGTTGTTCGTCAAAACCTTATCCAAATCCTTGTCAAGTGATGAAGATATTGATTCATTCGACTGCATCTGAAAATGTCAAGTTTCAAGAGGAAGTAGTCACGTTACAAGCTGAGAATGTCAAACTGAAAGAACAAATGATCTACTATCGAGCTGGAAATGTGAGACTTAAAAATGAGATGAAAGAACTTCAAGTTGAATTTGGAAACCTTGCAGCTTGGAATGAAATTGACAAACAAACTTTGAAGAAGAATGATGAGTTGATGTCACAAATGAAATCTGAGATAAAAGAACTTCAAACAGAATTGAAAACTTCCAACAAGAAGCTGAGTGATAGTATCTTGGAAAGCAAATCAAGAGAACTTATTTTGCAAGAAAAGATTTCAAGTTTTCAATCTCAGTTGAAAAATGAGACATCCATACTCTTAAACATGGAGAGCAAGTTTATTGATGAGATGAACAAAGTTGAGAAAGAGAGACAAGATGTTTGCAACAAAATGAAGACTCTTGAAGAGAATTGTTTGCAATATCAATCAAATGAAACATCTCTACGAAAGAGAATCTCTGAACTTGAGATGGAACTGCAAACACAATCAACATCTTGTGACACTCAAAGTGATGATGGCTCAGTTTATCATGATGCAAGTCCAATATTTCCAACTGAACTTGATGCTCCAAAGAAAGTTTGCACTGAGTCTATCCCAAAGAACTCAAAGATCAAAGTTTCATCACCTGCTGAACGTAAAGCTTCTCAATTTACTAACTATGCCTTATTCAAGGATAGAAAGTATTCTTCAAAGCCTACTATTGATGGAACACAGACTCTCATTCCATTCTTGACATTTGAAGACAATACCAAGTTCATCTCTCAAGCAAAAGCTCAGTTGACCAAGATCAAATGGAAACCTGTCTACAAACCAAAGTCAACTGAGTCAAAGACAATCAAATACTCACTTTGGCAACTCTATGAACTTGCACCAAAACCAATTACCGTGTAAAAAGTGAATGTCTTTGCTACTCCACTGCTTCCACGGAAAATACATTTCTCTTCAATGTCAACTTTACATCCTCCGTGGACTGCAGATTCCATTCGCCGAATCGATGACACGTACATTTGGAATGTCAAGACAAAAACCGTTGGGCCTACACTTAAATGGGTCCCAAAGGTTGTTCATAAGTGATTCGATGAATATGGCTTATACACATGTCAGTGTATAACCCGGGCTAAAGATGTTGTTTATTGGACTACTACTTCATAATGGTTGATTCCCCAGTTTCGACTTCAAAGAGACATGATGAACATGTTGCCACACATTCATCATGAGGGGAAGAAAGAGGATAATGAAGTCAAACAAGTGTGTGTGCTTTCTTGAATTTTGATGGGGAGAAAGAAGAATTCATCAATTGAGGGGAAGAAAGAAAAATTGTTGACTAAAGTGATCCCTAAAAATTATTCTTTGAAGATAGTTATCGCCAACGTGGTGGGTACGCCGCGGGTACACCCTATACATAAGCGTTGGTGGTACATCAAGATGGATATTTGATCAAGGGGAAGTTTGTTCATTCAAAATGCTTCAAGAGAAAGATTCATTAATTAAGGGGAAGTGTGACAAAGTTAAGATTGTCAAGAAGAGGCTTTCATGTTCAAATCTAAAGAGCCAAGATCAAGTTTCAGCAATGCTCATACTCTGAGAAGTTCAAGACTTAAAGATACATCTTTAAGGTAAGTGTGAAGATTAAAGACGTAAAGCCAAGTTTGATGGAAGATCTTGAAGACAATGAGAAAGCTTCGAAGACCTTCATCAACAAATTCGTATTTATAGATGATATCATGCATGAATTACATTTCAACACCAAGGGGAAGAATGTTAGAAATCTAAAATGGTGTAAAAATGTAATCATTTTAATAATGGAAGGAGTATTAGTGAAAGTTAGTCAAGTGTATAAATACTCCTCTCCATACCCAAAATAGTAAGCCTTTGTAAGCCTTTTCCCATTTCCATAATTAATCCCAATCATTCAACTTTAATTCTCTCTAATCTCCATCTTCAACCTCCAAAACACACACTTCACCTTTTCACACACTAACTCCATTTTTGCACAAATCGAGCTCAAATTTCTTCTTAACAATTGGTATCAGAGAAAAATCAGTTAATCTGAACGATCCATAGCTCGATTTGTTACAATTATCATCCAATTTTCGAATTTTTATTCCGAAACTGTTTTAGTTCATCAACTGTGGGATTTTTCTACAGTTGATCTTACCTCGATATTTGTTCACCAATAGATTCCTAGTAGTTGAAAACATAATCCTGTCAAGTTTCAAGTTCCAATTCGATCTAAATCTCGAGTTTGAATTTTTGGATTTTGGCGCGATTTTTGGGTTTTGAATCTGCTGTGTTTTGTGTTGAATTTTGTTCATAGATTTGTTGTGGAGGTGAAAACAAACAGTTTACAAGTGATTTCAAGTTCTAACTCCCAGTAATTCAAAAGATATTGAAGCTTTTTGAAGTCATTAATGGAGTTTGTATGTAAAACTGATGTTCTGATGAAGAAGATGACTCTAGGACGATTTGCACTAGGACGATCTCCCCAAGATCGTCTTAGTCTTTGAATATTCACTTTTCATTCTTGTGCTTAGTGGCTTGTAGGACGATCTCCTCAAGATCGTCTTGACAAGTGGTTGTGAGTTGTGAAGTGTTTGATTGTGGCTAACTAATCCGGAAGGATTGGTTTGGTCAATTCAAATACTTGGAAAGTATTATACTTGAAAACTTTTGAGAAAGAAGACCAAGACGATCTTCACCAAGATCGTCACAGCATAATGAAATTGAGACGATCTTCACCAAGATCATCCCATTTCTACTGAACTTAAGACGATCTTCACCAAGATCGTCCCATTTCTACTGAACTTAAGACGATCTTCACCAAGATCGTCCCAGTTCTTTTGAATCGTTTCATTCCAAGATCATTTCATTTCAAGATCGTTTCATTTTCATACTTAACTAAATTTCACCAAAAATCCCAGGACGATCTTACCTAGGACGATCTTGCTTAGGACGATCTTACCTAGAACGATCTCACCTAGGACGATCTCCTCAAGATCGTCTCACCCTCTGAGCTTAAATTTCAAAACGATCTCACCAAGATCGTCCCAGTTCTTTTGAATCGTTTCATTCCAAGATCATTTCATTTCAAGATCGTTTCATTTTCATACTTAACTAAATTTCACCAAAAATCCCAGGACGATCTTACCTAGGACGATCTTGCTTAGGACGATCTTACCTAGAACGATCTCACCTAGGACGATCTCCTCAAGATCGTCTCACCCTCTGAGCTTAAATTTCAAAACGATCTCACCAAGATCGTTTCATTTTCAAACTTTTATACTTCAATTTTTTCATAACATTTCCTAGGACGATCTCATCAAGATCGTCCCTGTTCCAAAAAATCTTAGATTTCAATTTTTCAATTTTAATTCTTCATTTCAATTTCAATCACAATTACCTTTCATTTCATTTCACCTTTGCTCAACAAAATGTCAAGTCCAAGTATCTCAAATTCAGTCAAAAATGATTTCGTCTTCAATTTGTGGTTAACTTCTTCACCCAAGAAACCAACTTCATCTGAAGAAAAACTTCATAAAGGTGGACTGTGTTCATGTTGTTCATCGAAACCTTATCCAAATCCTTGTCAAGTGATGAAGATATTGATTCATTCGACTGCATCTGAAAATGTCAAGTTTCAAGAGGAAGTAGTCACGTTACAAGCTGAGAATGTCAAACTGAAAGAACAAATGATCTACTTTCGAGCTGGGAATGTGAGACTTAAAAATGAGATGAAAGAAATTAAAGTTGAATGTGGAAACCTTGCAGTTTGGAATGAAATTGACAAACAATCTTTGAAGAAGAATGATGAGTTGATGTCACAAATGAAAGCTGGGATAAAAGAACTTCAAACAGAATTGAAAACTTCCAACAAGAAGCTAAATGATAGTATCTTGGAAAGCAAATCAAGAGAACTTATTTTGCAAGAAAAGATTTCAAGTTTTCAATCTCAGTTGCAAAATGAGACATCCATATTCTTAACCATGGAGAGCAAGTTTATTGATGAGATGAACAAAGTTGAGAAAGAGAGACAAGATGTTTGCAACAAAATCAAGACTCTTGAAGAGAATTGTTTGCATTATCAATCAAATGAAACATCTCTACGAAAGAGAATCTTTGAACTTGAGATGGAATTGCAAACACAATCAACATCTTGTGACACTCAAAGTGATGATGGCTCAGTTTATCATGATGCAAGTCCAATACTTCCAACTGAACTTGATGCTCCAAAGAAAGTTTGCACTGAGTCCATCCCAAAGAACTCAAAGATCAAAGTTTCATCACCTACTGAACGTAAAGCTTCTCAATTTACTAACTATGCCTTATTCAAGGATAGAAAGTATTCTTCGAAGCCTACTATTGGTGGAACACAGACTCTCATTCCATTCTTATCATTTGAAGACAATACCAAGTTCATCTCTCAAGCAAAAACTCAGTTGACCAAGATCAAATGGAAACCTGTCTACAAACCAAAGTCAGTTGAGTCAAAGACAATCAAATACTCACTTTGGAAACTCTATGAACTTGCACCAAAACCATTTGCAGTGCAAAAAGTGAATGTCTTTGCATCTCCACTGCGTCCACAAAAACTCAACTTTTCAACAACCTCGAGTTTTCATCCCCCATGGACTGCAGATTCCATTCGTCGAATCGATGACACGTACATTTGGAATGTCAAGACAAAAACCGTTGGGCCTACACTTAAATGGGTCCCAAAGGTTGTTCATAAGTGATTCGATGAATATGGCTTATACACATGTCAGTGTATAACCCGGGCTAAAGATGTTGTTTATTTGACTACTACTTCATAATGGTTGATTCCCCAGTTTCGACTTCAAAGAGACATGATGAACATGTTGCCACACATTCATCATGAGGGGAAGAAAGAGGATAATGAAGTCGAACAAGTGTGTGTGCTTTCTTGAATTTTGATGGGGAGAAAGAAGAATTCATCAGTTGAGGGGAAGAAAGAGGATAATGAAGTCGAACAAGTGTGTGTGCTTTCTTGAATTTTGATGGGGAGAAAGAAGAATTCATCAGTTGAGGGGAAGAAAGAAAAATTGTTGACTAAAGTGATCCCTAAAAATTTTTCTTTGAAGATAGTTATCGCCAACGTGGTGGGTACGCCGCGGGTACACCCTATACATAAGCGTTGGTGGTACATCAAGATGGATATTTGATCAAGGGGAAGTTTGTTCATTCAAAAGGCTTCAAGAGAAAGATTCATTAATTAAGGGGAAGTGTGACAAAGTTAAGTTTGTCAAGAAAATGCTTACATATCCAAATTCAACTTCCGCAAATGCATATACTCTACAGAGCCAAGATCAAGCTTCCGCAACGCATATGCTCTGAGTATTCAAGTTTTTCAAGATTGCATGACATGTTAAAGACTCAAATGATTCATCTTTAATGTAAGTGATAAGGATTCAAGGCTCAAGGTCAAGATTGATGGAAGGTTTTGAAGACAAAGAGAAAGCTTCAAAGATTTTCATCAACACATTCGTATTTAAAGATGACGTCATGCATGTATTACATTTCAACACCAAGGGGAAGAATGTTAGAACTAAAAATGGTGTTAAAATGTAAATGTTTTAGAGGTGGAAGGGGCATTAGTGAAACTTAGATTTATGATATAAATAGCCCCCTTCCACACATTATTTGTAAGCATTTCCCCACATTTATCCTAATCATTCCATTTCACTCTAATTATTCTCTCTCCATCTCCATCTTCAACCTCCAAAACACACAATCACCTTTTCACACACTAACTCCATTTTTGCACAAATCAAGCTCAAATTTCTTCTTAACATTACAAGGTTGTTGCGGAACCAAGATAATACAGTAATGTAAATATCCTAACAACCTATGAAATACAATTGATCTACACTCAGAATTTCTCAAGACAATCGAAACACTTAAAGTTGTGAAATGTTCCTTTTAGCGATTGAGAGAATATTGCACAAGTTCACCAAGAATATTGCAGGTATGCAAAGTGTGAAATCTATCTAAGTGTATTCGAAGAAGTCTTTCGATAGAAGTAATATTCTTGGTTGTGCAATGACTTGTATTTATAGGCAAAGTTAACATTGGGATGTTAACTTTGGTCGTACAAATGTGGTTGAGATCATTTAAGGAATAGCATTTAATTCCTTAAAAAGCAGTGTAAAGTCGCATGATAAAGCGACTTTACTCAACCACTTTATGTACCTTTTTGTATTTAAATAATAAGATAAATCTTATTATCCGGGTAAAGGTACATAAAGCATAAAAGTCAATTCCTCGTAATCAGTGTAAAGCTTTGTAAGAGCTTTCCACTGATGGTCTCCAGTTTGTAACTGACTAGAATGTCAACTGGTCTTCGCTGCCATTGCCATTCTCTATCTTCCATTTATTGTCTTCGACTTCAACTGGAATGATTCTTCAACTTGGTCAGTCTCAACTGGAGGAAGTCTTCAGTTGCGTTGACTGTACGGTGCAACTGGACTTCAATATATTTCTCGACAAATCATCTAGGTCTCCAGTTTCACTGGACAGTTTCACTGGGTCTTCAGATGCAACTGGAGACTGGCCAGTTTACCAGTAAACTGGTCTTAACAAATTCCCCCTATTTGTCTAGAAATATTGGCAAGTCTTTTTCATTCCTTGTATCAGTACAAGTGTGAACTGGAAGGACTTGTTCGATTTAAATCTATCTAAGTTTCCAAGGCATTTTTATAGATCAATAAATGCCTTAGGTTTTTCTTTAGGTTTGTTAGATTTTAATCTATTATCTACCTTGTGGTTACAAACTGGTAACTTCATTTATACAAGGAAATGAAATTTATACAAGTTACAGAATGTAAAACAAAATACAAGTAGATAACTGAAGAGAAATAACTTAATGAGATGGCCCTTCGCCAGTTCTTCTTCTCTTCGCTACTGAAGAAATAGGTTGTGAGTCTTCAGAGTCAATATTCAGCTTTTGCTCCAGATTTTCTTTGTGCTGAATCTTTCCCCTTAAGAAGTTCACCCATGCTTTCTCAAACCTATTCTTTTGTGCCTTTGCATCCAACACATTCACCATTTCCACCCATTCACTGAACCCATACTGCATAGCACCAGGATTGTCAGTTTTAACCAGTGGCCCTCTGGTATAACTAACTTCAACTTGAAAGACTTTGTTGCCTGGCTTGATTGTTACATTGACACCATTGATAGTCCCACTATGTCTTCTGGTTGACATGATCTGGGAGTAATAGCTTCTTGCTTCAGATTCATTTGTTATTTTTAACTCCCAGCACCAGCAGCCAGTACAGCGGACTTGATGTCTTCATTAGATACCTCGCCAGTTGGTTCAACAAATGTGCTAAGGTCAGCATCTCTTTACAGTGGTCTTCTTGGTTGTGGAATCCTTCTTGGTGGATTCAAAACCTTCTTCACAACCTTCTTAACATTTGCAATTCGTTTAAGAATCCCACTGGCCCTATTCTCCTTGGCCTTCTCCACTGAAATGTTTAAACTTCTGGCATCAAATTCAGCTTCATCCTCAGGATAGTGTGTGTCCAGTTCTACATCCAGCATTTCTTTCAACTGGTCAACTATCCTGGGATCATTCTTAACTCTGACATACTCCTCCTTAGTGATACCCAAAAGATTGGCATCACTCATATCAAGCAACTTGATCTGTGCAAGATGTGCCCTGGCTTCAACTTGGTTTCTTTGTTTCATCTTCTTTCTTTCTTTAATATCATTTCCAAGTCTATCCAGTCTTCTGCTATCACTATCTGAAACTGGAGGAAGTATATCAGCATTGCCCGTTTCTAACATTACATCAGTGGCCGGCTGGGCAGATGCATCACCAGCTAAACCTTTTCCCTTATCGAACACATTCCCCCTAACATCTTGCTCACCAGCTTCAGTACTGGTAGCTACAACCTTTTCTCTTCCAACTTAACTTCCAGATGAAGTTCTTCCAGGTGCAACTGGTGGAAGGACTGCACTTCTTTCCCCCTTGGCAGCATCTAGACCTGCCAGAATACCTTCCCATTCAGAGGGGTGAGATGGCAACCAGTCAAGAGGCTGCCATGATTGCATGTCCTTACACTCCTTGAAAATCCCACACATCATTCTGAAAGACCTCCATAAATGGTTGGTCTCCTTTGACTGGGTCAAAACATTGGCAGTAACTTGTTCTTGACCAGCTTTTAATTCATTTAGGATCTTGGAGTCTTCATCCAAACCAGAGATAACCTTTTCCTTCACTTCATCATCCTTCTTCTTCAAATTCTCTACTTCAGTTGTCAGTTTATCTAAAGATTGAGCATGTAGAGATACCTGGGTGTTCAAATTCTCAATGCTGCCTCTCAACTGGTTGATCTCACTGGTGAGTGAGGCCAGATCAACCTGAGGAGTGGCCAGCTTGGTGATCTCAGACATCACCCTTTCAATCAATTGTGCTTCTCTAGCACCCAGCGTATCCTCTATCTTCTGGCCAACTGAAGTCATCAACTGCTCTCCAAGTTCAGTCACATCTAGGCCAGGTTTTTCAACCAATTCCTTTACCTGCCTTTCAATCTCGCTCAAATCTACTTCAGATGTTCTTACAGTGTTGCCAAGCAGATTGGAGATTGAACTTGTGACCTTGGACTGAGTAAGGTCAAAGACTTCCTTTAAAGTACCAGCCAGATTGTTGCAGTCAGTGACCAACTCATTTAGCTTTTTAAACACCAAGTCTTCATTTGATGAAAACTTGTTAAACCCCAGATCAACCACTTTGATGTTGGTTAAGTGATCCTTGTGGTATCTGGAGAAGGACTTGGTATTTTTGTCAGGTGTGAACATCGGCGACGGTGGGGGTGGCATTTCTCGAGCAAATGAGAATTGCCCAGTTGGTGAAGGAGCGGTATAAGTTTGGAAAGATATATCAGTAGGCACATTTTGTTGGGAGGGTGAAAGTGAAATTGATGCGTCTGGAAGCGAGACTTGAGATGAAGGGTTTTGATCTGGTACAACAGAGTCAAAATTCTCCAGGTCTATTTCAGTACCTTCAGAATCCGAAGATTCTATAAGGATTTCCTCGTCATTAACATTCATGTCCAGATCCTTGAATGTAACTGAGGGCTGACCAGAAAGGTCAGTCTCCAGATGACCTTCCCCAGTTTCCTGGATGGGTGCATCTGTTGGAGGATCAGATACCAAAGTATCTTCACCAGGGATAGATGTGATTGGGGTTGCATCAGTTATGGTTGCTCTATCCTCAACCACAACATTAGACGAACTGGAGGGTCCCTCATTATTTTGAGGCCCGCCCAGTTGTCTTTCTGACTCACCTTCAATCGGTGCATCAGTTGAAGCGAATGCCAGTTGCATTCGTTCTGGAATCTCGACCTCTCCAGCTTCAGATACCAGAGAGTCA
>CM067169.1:97091649-97096649 GCA_034093135.1 Erigeron breviscapus
CTTATAGCACTTGCCTCAAGAGTGATGTGAAGTGCCCTATCAACATTGTCCGAAGGAACGAATTCATTTGCAAGCAGATTTCTTGACTGTCTAGGTGCCATTATGAGAATAGATGAAAAATGAAATTGAATATTGAAGGAGTTATGAAGAATTTAATGAATTTGGAGTTAATGAAGAATTGAATGAAGGAATTTGAAGATTTGGGAGTAAATGTTCGAAGTAAATGAAATTGAAAGTGAAAGTGGGTATTTATAGGAGAGATAATGTGGAACTCAAATATATTAATTTGAAATTATCAAATATAACTTTTGATCGGGTTTTGAGATCCGCATTTAATTACATCACATCACCCATAAATGGGTGATGGTTCACCGCCCACAAAAACTAACAACTTGTACTTTTTGTTTTCCCAAAGTAAAAAGACCATCATTTTGAAAAATATCCATGCCACATAGGATAAAAATATCTTCAAAAAGATCCTTAAAAGGTTTGCATACGTGGCACGTACAAAGACCAAGTATTTGAAAAATATCATGACAAATTTCAGTACATCTGGAGGTTGACTAGACGCTCCAGTATCACTGGTGGATTAGTCCAGTGAACATGTACTGACGGTACACTGGAGGGACACTCCAGTAAAGTACCAGTGAATACCATTTTTGAAAGACTGGTAACCTCAAACGTGCACGTCAACTAATATAGACAAATGAGAGGGACACATTTACAAGAAGACAAAGTCAACTCAAACACGCACTTCAACTTATCTAGTTACCAGTGAGAGGGACATATTTACAAAGCACCAGTAATATTTTCTGAAGAATTTGTCCAGTGAGAAAATAAATTCCCCCTGAACTTAAAACAAGTTTAATTAGAAAATATTTTTCAAGTCTTCCCTGGAATGTTGCTCCAGAAATCTAATAATTGTAAAGATAGTACACAATGGCGTTCAATATCTGAACAATCACCAGATCTAAGGATTTAACATTCCCAACTCACCAACAAGATATTCAAAAGTTTTTACATCCAGTGGTTTGGTAAAAATGTCAGCGAGTTGTTTGTCAGTGGGAATAAATGGAGTTCAATGTTGTTTTTCATAATATGATCACGAATGAAATGATACCTTAGATCAATGTTCTTCGTTCTGGAGTGCATGACTGGATTGTTTGAGATAGCTATGGCACTGGTATTATCACAAAAGATGGGAGTCTTTGAATATTTAATACCATAATCAAGCAACTGGTTCTTCATCCAGAGTATCTGAGCACAACAACTGGCTGCAGACACGTATTCAGCTTCAGCAGTGGATAATGAAACTGAAGTTTGCTTCTTACTGGTCCAGCTGACAAGTTTGCCACCTAGGAAATGACATCCACCAGTTGTGGATTTCCTATCTATCTTACAACCTGCATGATCTGAATCTGAATAACCCATTATATCCATTCCAGAGCCTTTGGGGTACCAAAGACCTAGACTGGGAGCACCTTTAAGGTACTTCAGTATGCGCTTTACAGCGAGCATATGAGATTCCTTTGGATTAGACTGATATCTGGCACATAAACATGTTGAAAACATAATATCTGGTCTACTGGCAGTTAAATACATCAGTGAACCAACCATGCCTCTATAGACAGTGGTGTTCACTGGTTTTCCATCTGGATCAGAGTCCAGTGTCAGTGGTGCAGAAATAGGAGTTGGTTTAGATGGTGAAGAGTTCATATCGAATTTCTTTAAAAGATCTCTAACATATTTTCCTGATTAATAAAAATGCCATCTTGATTTTGTTTAATCTGGAGTCCAAGAAAATATGTTAATTCACCCATCAAACTCATTTCGTATTCAGTGGACATGATTTTTGAAAATTTCTTGCACATGTTTTCATCAGTAGACCCAAAAATTATATCATCAACATAAATTTGTACCATTAACAGATTACCTTTCTCATGAAGAATGAACAAGGTATTGTCAATTGCACCTCTTTTAAAGCCATTTTTCAATAAATGTTTAGTCAGAGTATCATACCAGGCACGTGGGGCTTGTCTGAGGCCATATAGCGCTTTGTCCAGACGATATACCCAATGTGGATGCTTGTCATCAACGAAACCTGGAGGTTGTCTGACGTAAATTCTTCTTCAAGCTTTCCATTCAAGAAAGCACTCTTTACGTCCATCTGGTAGACCTTGAACTAGTGATTAGCAGCGAATGCTAAGAAAATTCTGATCGCTTCAAGTCTAGCCACTGGAGCAAAAGATTCATCAAAGTCGACATCTGACTGGCAGTAGCCTTGTGCTACCAGTTGGCCTTGTTTCTTATTACGTGCCATCTTCATCTACTTTGTTTCTGAAGACCCATCTTGTTCCAATTGGTTCTTTCTTTCCAACTGGGAAAGGAACAAGATACCAGACCTTGTTCCTTTCAAACTGGTGAAGCTCTTCTTGCATAGCAGTCACCCAGTTTGGATCTTCCAGAGCCTCGTCAATCTTCTTAGGTTCATTCAGTGATAAGAAACTGACGTTTAAGCATTGATCACTGGAGGCTCTTCTGGTCTGAACACCACGACTGGAGTCACCTATGATCTGATCAATAGGGTGAGCTTTTGTCCATCTGGAGTACTGACCAGGATTGTTACTGACAACAATATCAGTGCAAGAATTCAGTTGAGTCTCCTCTGAAGTTGCTTCAGGAGGAGGGTCTTCATAAACTACTTCAACATCTTCATCTGATTCATTCAAATCACGATTTGCATCATGAAATTCTTCATATGAAGGCATTTCTTGTAGTACTGGTTCAGTTTGGTCACCAGAAACATTTCTGGTAAGTTCTCAACTGACACTGATACTGGGGGAGTAGTACGCACATCTGAACCAATATTAATTTCAGTGGGTAGTTTGAAAATAATAGAGGGATAGAATGGAGTACTACTGGCGAGCTTCTTTTTCTGAACAGGTTCCAGATCAGGATGACTGGAAACTGTGTCTGGTGAATCATCCATTTTGTCGTTTATTGGATCAGATTCACAAAAGACAATTGGAGTAACTGGGGGAGTATCAAGGGCTGGCTTCTTGTTGATTGCAGCATTTGATTCATCGAATGTAACATGAATTGACTCATGGACCTTCTCCAGTCTCTTGTTATAGACTCTGAAGGCCTTGCGAATGGCTGAATAGCCTAAGAAATACCCTTCATCAGCTTTGGCATCAAATTTGCCTAGCTGACTGGAGTCGTTCAGGATGAAAACTGGACATCCAAAAACGTGAAAATAACCAATGTTTGGTTTTCTATTTCTTAAGACTTCATAGGCTGTCTTTTTGTGTCTTTTGATGTACACTGATCGATCTGGGTGTGGCAAGCAGTTGCAATTGCTTCCGCCCAGAAACTGGTAGACAGACCAGATTCAGCAAGCATACTCCTGGCAGCTTCTATCAGCGTCGATTTTTCCTTTCCACAACTCCATTTTGCTCTGGAGAGCGGGCTGAAGAGAAGTTCTGGGAGATGCCAGTGTCAGTACAGAATGACTCCAGAGTTGCATTCTGGAATTCTGTTCCATTGTCACTTCTTAACTGACACACTTTTCGACTGTACTTGAGCTCAACTTGCTTGATAAGACTGATGATTTCAGCAGCAGCTTCACTTTTGGACCTCAGAAAGATCACCCAACAATATCTGGAGAATTCATCTACTATCACCAGGGTGTATCTTTTACCAGCACGAGTCTGAACATTCACTGGACCAAAAGGTCCATATGAAGCATATGAAGAGGTTCAGAAATGTTGAAATTCTGTCTGGTCTTGAAACTGGTACGCTTTTGCTTACCCATCTCACATCCTGGACATGGTCTTTCCTTTTTGAAGGAGACTGAAGGGATCCCATCTGCAAGTTGTTTTCTGGACAACTTGTTAATGTTTTTGAAATTAAATGGGATAACCTTTTATGCCATAACCAGTTTGTGTCTTCATCAGCTTGAGTATAGAAACACTGCTCATCTGGAGAGCTTTCCATATCCATCACGTACACATTCCCTTTTCTGGGAGCAATCAACACTACCTTCCAGTCCTTGTTGAATACGATGCCCTGAGCAACATTGAATAAGACTTGATAGCCATCGTCACACAGTTGACTTACACTGATCAAATTATATTTCAAACCATTCACAAATGCAACTCGTCTGAACTTGACTTGTCCATTGTTCAGAACACCATATCCCTCAGTCTTTCCAGAACCATCATTTCCAAAAGTGATGGAGGGTCCATCAGAAATGGTGAACTCCTCCAGTAGGGTCTTACATCCGGTCATCGTCCTGCCAGCTGCACTGTCAAGATACCAGATATATTTCTTTCGATCGCCCTTTTTAATAACAATGTCCACCCATCGTCCAGATGTGACATCTTCCTTCACCAGTAGCTCTTCATCTGCCAGAGCCATGTAACAGCAATCTCTTTCCTCTTCTTCATCTTCAGATGATTCATCAGAAGGAACCCACTTCTCTTCAGTAGTTGCAATCATGCACTTATTATTGGTTTCAATTTGTTGTGCCATGAGAGCAATCTGGGCCTTAAGCTTTTTATATTTCATTTATAGCTATCATCAGGCTTATTATTTGAAGAGAATGGACCAGGCTTGGATACAAACTGGTTGGACCTGCACTCTTTCATGAAATGACCCTTTTTGCCACACTTAAAGCATGTCAAATTGGTCTTGTCAGTGGAAGAACTGGATGCAAATTGTCCAGATGGCCTATTTGCTCTTGCTTTGAAACGGTTAAACGTTTTAGCAATCATTGCAACAAGGTCATCATCTTCAGTTTCATCACAACAGTCTGGAGAGACTTGACTGGTTTCTCCAGAATCCATTAGTTCAGACACCATCTTCTTCATAGAAAATACATTCTCAGAAGATATCAGTGCTGTACCTTGTGGTTCAGTATGACTGACCACAATAGGAGTACTGGAAGCATGGTTATAGGCATCTCTTTCTGCAACCACTCTCTGAGCTTGATTTTCTTC
>CM067169.1:97101649-97122238 GCA_034093135.1 Erigeron breviscapus
CCCTGCAGATCTATCTTCCTGCTATGTTTATTGACTAAGTGAATCAATAAACTAGTAGGGTTCTTCCTCCGGCTCTTCATATAGCACTGTTTGTACCCTTCTTCTTTATCCTTCTTTAAGGTTTTGTGTGTTTCTTTTTCAAAAAAAAAAACTTTTCTCATCTTATTCTCATAAAACCAGCGGTGTTAAACTTGACCTACCTCCGTGAGAGGCAAGGAATCCTGTCCCTGGCACTGTTTGGGAGATTAAGATTATTTTTCCAAAAATATATATATATATTTATTTACTGTTTGGGTTAAGATTATTTTTCCAAAAATATATATATATATATATTTCTGTTTTGCTGTTTTTCTTGGTTATTGTTGTGTTCTTGTGGTGTTTTAAGGTTTCTTGTGGATATCTTCTGTGATTAATTGAATTTTCTTGCTATCATGGATGATGATAATTTGCATGACTATGAATATGACTCTGATAATGCTTCTGATGAAAGTGAAACTGCTACTAGAATTAGTAAACTTGATATAAGTCACCCTTTACACTTACATCCGAATGACTCTGCTTCATTAACTGTTGTGTCTGTTAAACTTAAAGGAACTGAGAATTACAATATTTGGTCTTGTGCTATGACTCTTGCTCTTGAGGGTAAAAATAAAATAGGATTTATTGATGGAACTTGTAGAAGGTCCAATAGAGATGAAGTTTTAGGTAGACAATGGGATAGAGTCAATGCTGTTGTGTTAGGGTGGATTCTGAATTCTATTTCTGAAGAACTATATGTTGGTCAAATCTTTTCAAAAAGGGCTTCTCATGTTTGGGCTGAATTAAAAGAAACTTATGATAAAGTTGATGGGTCTGTTACCTTTAACTTGCATCATAAGATTAATTCTCTTTGTCAAAATGGTTCTACTATTGCTGATTATTATCATAAACTGAATGCACTGTGGAAACAGTTTGATGCTTTGATTAAATTGCCTAAATGTACCTGTCATGCTGCTGAAGACTTTAAAAAACATAATCAGTTGCTTAAGTTAATGCAGTTCTTAATGGGTCTTGATGATGTTTATATGCAAGTTAGAAGTAATATTTTGTCCAAGGATCCTTTACCTGATGTTAGACATGCTTATGCTATTATTTCTGGAGAAGAGTCACATAGGATGATATCTAGTGCTAATTCAAGTAATGCTCAAAAAGTTTCTTCTTCTGTGTTTCATTCTAATGTGGGAAACAAACCTGGTTTTCAAAAGAATGTGTCTAATGAAAATTATTCTAAGTTTGGAAACAGAAATTCTGACTTTAAAAGGAACACTGGTGGTCCTTCTGTTGTGTGTGAAAAATGTGGCTTTAATGGTCATACCATTGATAAGTGTTATAAAATCATTGGTTATCCTTCTGACTTTGGAAAAAAGAAACCTAATGCTTTTCAGAACTCACAAAATTTTAACAAAAGGTTTGTCAACAACAATAATACTGTTGGTACCAGTACTTCTGCCTCCTTTTCTGATGAACAGATTTCTCAGCTTATTTCCTTGATTAAAGAAAACTCTATTGGTGCTCCTACTCAAAATGTTAAAGTGAATATGGCAGGTATAAAGTTGTTCAATAATAACAAATTTTTTAATCAAAATTTTCATAAATTTGTTTGTTTTAACTCTAAGATTAAGGCTGCTCTAGAAAAATTGGGATTAATTTGTGATTCAGGAGCAAATCAACATCTTACTTACACTGATAAATACCTTGTTGATGTAATTGACATATCTTATTTGAAAATAAGAGTGCCTCATCCAAATGGGACTGAAGCCTTTATTACTAAAGTTGGTAACATGGTTTTGTCAAAAGACATAATTCTGTATGATGTCCTTGTTGTTCCTGAGTATTGTGTTAGTTTGATTTCTGTTCATAAAATGTCTAGAGATAATAAATGTATTGTGGCCTTTAATGAGAATGCTTGTTATGTGTTACCTCAGGATTTGAGGGATGTGAAAATTCTGGGGATTGGTAGACAGATTGATGGTCTTTACTATTTTGATCAAGGTATTAAATGTCAAATCAACTCTTGTTCTGTTAAGCAAATGTGGCATAACAGACTTGGTCATCCTTCAGACCAAGTCTTAACTATTTTGAATAAGAAAGGTGACTTTAATTTTTCAAAGGAAACTGAAATTTGTGAAATATGTCAAAAGGCCAAACAGGTCAGAGAACCATTTAGTTTAAGTGATCATAAGTCCACTCATCTTGGTGAACTTGTTCACCTTGATGTTTGGGGTCCATATAGGGTTCCAAGCTTAGAAGGTTACAAATATTTCTTGACTATTGTTGATGATTACTCTAGGGCTGTTTGGGTTTACTTACTTAAATCTAAAACTGAAGTTTATGACTGTGTGGTTGTGTTTTATAATCTGATCTTAAACCAATTTGGAAAAAAGGTTAAAACCTTTAGAAGTGACAATGGTACTGAGTTTTGCAATAAAAATTTTACCACCTTTTGTGAAACTAAAGGCATTATTCATCAAACCTCTATTGCCTATACCCCTCAACAAAATGGAGTTGTTGAGAGGAAGCACAGGCATTTGCTTAATATTGCTAGGGCTCTTTTATTCCAGGGGGGATTACCCCTGTACTTGTGGTCTGAGTGTATTTTAACTGCCTGTTATTTGATTAACAGATTACCATCTTCTGTGTTGCATGGAAAATCTCCTTACTATATGATATTTGGAAAAGAACCTTCTTTGTCTCACCTTAGAATATTTGGATGTCTTTGCTTTGCTACTATTCTTGTCAATCATGACAAGTTTAGTAGTAGAGCAGAGAAGTGTGTGTTTGTTGGTTATGCTAGCTATAAAAAGGGTTATAAATTATTTAGCCTCAATAAGAAAGAGTTTATCTTCTCAAGGGATGTTAAGTTCTTTGAGAAAGTGTTCCCTTTCAAAATAAATGATCAGTCTGCTTTAAATAATGATCAGGAAATAAATCAAATTGATTTCTTTAATTTGTGTGATGACCCTGATCTTCCCAATGATGATAATGACCCTGCAATTGATTCTGATAATGATGGCAGCAACTCTGCACATTCTGGCACTCCAACTATTGATCTAGGAAGGTTGTCTAATGATAACTTGCCAGATTCCAATGAGAGTACCAATGTGCAAGAGAGGGCAGCAACACATGAGGAAAATGCTATGTCTGAGGGAAATGATCAAGAAGAAAATAATGTAAATGTGTTTGAAGGTCAAAATACTTATCAAATTGGTAATAGAAGGTCTGATAGCAAAGAATGAAGGAAATGTGTTTATTGCCTTATTGGTGTATGTTGATGACATTATTGTCACTGGTAACAATCGTGAGGTAATTAATGAGTTTAAGATGTTTCTTAAATCCAAATTTATGATTAAAGATTTAGGAATTCTCAAATATTTCTTGGGAATTGAAGTTATTAAAACTGAAAATGGTTTGTGTCTTTCACAGAGAAAGTATTGTATGGATTTGTTAAGTGAGTTTGGCTTGCTTGCTTGTAAGCCTTCTGCTACTCCTCTTGAGCAGAACTTGACCATTACTAGTGAACCTAGTGAGAAAGACACTGTCATTGACAATGTGACTGAATATCAAAAGCTTATTGGGAAATTGATTTATCTTACTCACACTAGGCCTGATATTGCCTATTCTGTTCACTGTTTGAGTCAATTTATGCATAAGCCCTTGAAATCTCATGTTAAAATTGCCCTCAAAGTATTGAGATACTTGAAAGGGTCTCCTGGATTGGGTGTTCACATTACCAAGAGTCCAAACCTTTCTCTTGAGACCTTTGTTGATGCAGACTGGGCTAAGTGTGTAGTTACCAGAAAATCTGTTACAGGTTTTTGCTTGTTCTTGAATGGATCTCTTGTATCCTGGAAGAGCAAAAAGCAACTCACCTTGTCTAAATCTTCTGCAGAAGCAGAATATAGGGCCCTTGCTTCAGCTACTTCTGAAGTCATTTGGGTTCTAAAACTGCTTGATGATTTGAAATGGGGAAACTGGCTTCCAGTTCCTATACACTGTGACAGTGAGGCTGCAATTAAGATTGCAGCTAATCCTGTGTTCCATGAACGTACAAAGCACCTTGAAATTGATCTCCACTTTGTGAGAGACAAAGTTATTGCAGGTGTCATTGAGACTAAGAAGATTGAATCAGCTAACCAAATAGCTGACATTTTAACCAAGGGGTTGAATAAAATTCAACATGATAAGTTGGCTTCAAAACTAGGTCTCTATGATGTGTTTCAGGTTAAGGCTAAGAGGAGATGTTAAATTGTAGCCTTAACTGAAACTTTATAAACCTGAGGGACCACTCTTGTCTATTTGTTATTCTTGCAGGTTTGTGCCAGAAGTGTCAAAAGAAGAAAAGGAGGGGAGAAGAGTGTAACTTGAAGATATGGCTGCTATATAAACATCATTATACCCGTTTAGGTTTTTTTGAGAGAAATTATATCATTTCATATTATTTGGTCTGTATATTTCTCTCCATATTTTTTTCATTCGATAAAATGTTTGTAATAGAACTATTATCAAGTTAGATAATAGGTTTGCAACCGATTAACGGGGGTAAACTTTGTGTGAGGTTTGAGAGTGTTTGTGTTGACTGATTGAGATCAGTCTTGTGTTGTTTGGTGTTCTTGAATTAAGATTCATAATATTTAGGTTTGTTATCGAAATCTTTACAGAACCAGCATTGCTGTATCAGAGGTTGCGCATGTTCTTTTAATTTTTCTTTATGGTATAGCAAACGATAAAAGAGATGATGTGGAAGGAGATGGTTCATTATCATCTTAAAGCTGTTGATACGAAATGAGCTATGTAAATAAGTAAGTAGGTAAGTTCTTAAGAGTTAATTAACATTGATTATAAGTTTAATCATTATTATTTGACTTAATTTTATGTTATTATTATTATTCATCTCTTTTAATTTAGTTTGTTATCCATTATAGGTTCACTATAACATGTTAACCATCATCTACGACTCCGTGTTGTGCATGTATGGACTCTTTCGGTCTATGTTGATAAATTAGTATGTATTTCTTTTTCCAA
Organism: Erigeron breviscapus; assembly: GCA_034093135.1. Lineage (NCBI taxonomy): Eukaryota > Viridiplantae > Streptophyta > Magnoliopsida > Asterales > Asteraceae > Erigeron > Erigeron breviscapus. The sequence goes on from CM067169.1 coordinate 97,106,711, forward strand.
ATTATATACTAACTTTTTGTTTCTCTTTTGTTGAGCTTAACTCTAAATCGTTTAGTCTAAAATTGTTGGTTGTGTTTTTATTTAACTAAAGTTGGAAAAAAAGGTAAATTGGAATCAATATTTATATGGAGTTAATTTTCATATGTTTCTTTTTTAGCTTTCGTATTGATTAAGTTGTGATATTGGTCATATTGATGGTTGCTCGAATCATACTGTTACTGTGTAAAATTTTAAATCGTCTAAGTTGTGCATCTCTTTTTTTTTTATCAAGCAACTGCTTTCTATGGATATTAATATATTTTGAGACTACCCGTCCATTGGACGGGTCTGAACACTAGTAAATATAAATACAAAGGGAAACCCGAAAATAGATTTTTGTGAATGTCGATCAGTCCAGGGGGCTGCATCATCATCGTCGTGATCAAGGTATTCGAAATTTAATACGTAAAATATATAGTTATATATATGGATTATTATGGTTATGGTAAACAACAACAACGACCTCGGAAGAGGAGGAGGGGGATTTGTATGATAGACCTGCTCCCCGATGACTGCTTGTTTCTGGTTTTCGAAAAATTAGACACCAAAGCCGATCGTGATTCTTTTGGCTTAACCTGTCACCGTTTTCTTGATATTCAAAATTCAAGTCGTAAATGCTTGACAACTAGTAATAAATGTAAATCATCCTCTATGATTGCTAAATTGCTTAACCGTTTTACCCAGTTACAATCTATGACTGTGTCCACCCGTTGTCCTGACTTTTCAAATTTGATGTAACATTTGTGATTTTGGACTCATTGACCGTGTGTACAATTTGATTAACCATCTATTTGATAACATATGATTTAAGTTCAATTTATGATTTCATTATGTGCAAATGTGTTCAATTTGGATCAATTGGTCGATATAATTGGCTTTACGGTGCTAGACGACATTTAATCTAGCTAGAAACATGAAATGGATCCTCCATGGGTCAAACCCATGACCCATCACCCAACTAACTTACCCAACCCTATCCCTCCCTTCCTTTCCCTTCCACCCATTCACTTTTCTTATCTCTTTCTCTTTCTATTTCCTTGCAAGAACTTAAACACACACACATAGCTCTCTCTCTCTAGAATTCTTGCATCCAAACATTGTTATTAGTGAAATTGTTAGTAGATTCAAGGGTTATTATCATTATCATCATCATCTAGCAAAGATTTGGGTTATCAAAGTGCAAGAAACTTCTCCTTTAGCTCAAAATTCGGATTTATCACTTGGTGAAAGTTTTGGTAAGTTAAATCTAACTCAAAATCATCATTTTATGTTGTTAATCATGTTTCCTAGCCTAATCTAAGTATTCTTGGGTCAAAATGTGTTCTTGGAGTCAAACTAGGGTTTTGGATGAATTTGAGTGTGTTTTGGTTATGGATTGATGTTATGAAAGAGTTTTGATGATGGGTTTTGTTCAAAATATGTTAGTAACATGTTTGGTAGCTTCAAAATGGTTCCAAAATGGTCAAAAATGAGTTTGGGGTCGATTTGGAGGTGTTTGGGTTCGTTTTTCTTGATTTTGGGCATAGCTGGTCGATCATGTTCAGTAACCAGCGTAAATTACGCCCCACCTGGCGTAATTTACGCCCCTCTAGTTTTGCTTTACGCCAGAAAGCTCCTGTTTACGCTAGACTTTACGCCAAAACTCATCTTTCTTGTAATAAGCATAACTTTTGAACCGTAAGTCCGTTTTTGACGATTCAAGCGGCCACGGAAGAGTAATTGAGTCTACTTTCTAATGGTATAGGCCTCTGAGTCCAAAACATAATGAGAATAATACAAAAGTTTTGATAAAGCAACAGTGGTCAAGTCCCGACTAGTCGTTATGAAACGAAACGTAACGATTTCATCTTGGTTGAATCAAAACCTTATAAAATGGACATAATAAAGCATTTATAGTAAGATTAGGTCAATATTCACAGGACCTTACCTCTTGAGATGCTTTAGGATTAATGTGATACGTGTATGATAGGTTTCAGCTATCGTGGACGTCGGTTCTACTTCCTTTCATCGTGGGGTTGTTTTTGCTCGTCACAGGTGAGTTCCGTAGATCCCTACTCAATTGAGATTCGGGCTGAAAAGTGTACAAGTTTTGTGTGTTGACTTGCTTGATTGTGCAATTATATGTTTGCCTTGAATGATGACGTTGTTTGATTGTGCATACGGATGACATGTCTTATTGGAACATTGATTGATTTATGGACTATTTGCTTGGTTGATTGTGCATACGGATGACATGTCTTATTGGAACATTGATTGATTTATGGACTATTTGCTTGGTTGATTGTGCATTCGATTATGATTATATGTTGTGATTAGGATAGTTGTACATACATGGAAGACGATGATACATTTAATGAGTTGTAGATGTGGTGGGAAGGCTGCGGGTGACCCTATATATAAGCATCTATGATTCCTTAAATGTAAAGTCGTATGAAATGTATGTGCATTGTGGATGGTTGAGTTGATGGACATGATGACATTAAACGGGTACTTATGTACATGATGACATTAAACGGGTACTTATGTACTTGATGACATTAAACGGGTACTATACGTACTTGATGACATTATACGGGTACTATAAGTACTTGATGACAATATACGGGTACTTTAAGTACTTGATGACAATATACGGGTACTTTAAGTACTTGATGACAATATACGGGTACTCTAAGTACTTGATGACAATATGGAGGACAAGAGGACAATTGAGGGACAATGTGTGCATGTGTGAAAACATTATAGAACTTGCATGATACTTATTGTTATCGTCATTACTTGTTCTTGTTTATTATGCTTATTCTAACTACCTTGAGTAGCTCATTTGGTGAATACATGTGTGGTGGACATTGTGAGTCATTAATGGACATTTGTGGTATGTTGAGGGACATTGATGGACATGATGTAGGCACGATGACATATAAGGGTACTCTAAGTACTTGACAACATCTGGATAACATGAGAACATTGTGAGACATGGATGGACATGTTTGACGTCCTAGAACTAGTTTGATACTTATTGTTATCGATATTATTTGTTCTTGCTCATTGTACGTATTCTAGTTGTTGTATAGTTCCTTTAATGGATACGTGTGTGATTAGGTTGTGCTACGAGCCAACTTAAATTGAGTACTTGTGCCCTTTTAAGGACTTACTGTAAGTGTAATACTTGCTCATTATCCTCGTTCATATTGTGAGTGGCATTGGCATTAGATCCTTGTCATTCTTTCCTACGAACTCACCAACCTAGTGTTGACCTTGTTTAGTACACTTTTCAGGTAATCTTGTGAATCCAAGACGTGATGGTTGATCGATGCTTGCACTAGGACTCGGGCTTGGACTTACATGGATCCAGGATTCATTCGCCCTATTTTATGCATTTTGTACTTGATTATTGATGTTGGATTCACCGAATCCTTTTCTTTTATTCATATAGTTCATGTTCTACGGTAATCCCATGCATACGCTATATCTTTTCGGTAATATTTTGAGCCTAGCTCGGGGTGTTACATTTGATCATAACCAAATTGCCAATACACGGTTCTCGCCTGCACTCTCTTAATCTTTCTAATTGTTTGAATTTCTCCCGCTTGGACTCTGTCGATCTTTCTTACAGTTCGATTATAAACGATGCTGTCGTTGCATCCGTTGCTTCTAGTTGTCCTAGCCTGTCTACTATCCGTCTTCGTCACTCTTGTGTTACTGATGAAGATGAATCATAAAAATGTTTGAAATTATTTGTGCCTTTGCATAAAAGAAAATTTTTGTGCTAATAATGGCCTTAAAAGATGATAAAAAGATAATATAAAAAGTCGATAATTTTTTATATTAATAAAAGAAATTTGCGATGATGTCATTTTATTTTTAAAAGAGATTTCCATGATATTTCAAAAAATGTTAATATATAATTTTGATATATTTATGACATCATCTAAATAAAATCAAAAATAGACAAAATTGTTAGGACCAGTTCACCTGGTAAACTGGCCAGTCTCCAGTTGCACCTGGAGACCCAGTTAAACTGTCCAGTGAACTGTCCAGTCTCTAGTTGCATCTGGAGACCAAGATGATTTGTCAAGAAATATATTGAAGTCCAGTTGCACCGTACAGTCAACGCAACTGAAGACTTCCTCCAGTTGAGAACTGACCAAGTTGAAGAATCATTCCAGTTGAAGTCAAAGACAACAAATGGAAGATAGAGAATGGCAATGGCAGCGAAGCCCAGTTGACATTCTAGTCAGTTACAAACTGGAGACCATCAATGGAAAGCCCTTACAAAGCTTTACACTGATTACGAGGAATTGACTTATATGCTTTATGTACCTTTACCCGGATAATAAGCCTTGTCTTATTATTTAAGTAATAAAAGGTACATAAAGGTGGTTGTGTAAAGTTGCTTTATCATGCGACTTTACACTGCTTTTTAAGGAATTAAATGCTATTCCTTAAATGCTCCCAACCACATTTGTACGGCCAAAGTTAACATCCCAATGTTAACTTTGCCTATAAATATAAGTCATTGCACAACAAGAATATCAAGTGTTTTGAAATCACAAAGTGAAAACATACAAACACTTCACACTTTGCAAACCTGCAATATTCTTGGTGAACTTGTGCAATATTCTCTCAATCGCTAAAAGGAACATTTCACAACTTTAAGTGTTTCGATTGTCTTGAGAAATTCCGAGTGTAGATCAATTGTATTTCATAGGTTGTTAGGATATTTACATTCTTGTATTATCTTGGTTCCGCAACAACCTTGTAATTTGTTTAACATCAATAAATAAATTACACATTGAAAACTACATATTGTCTCATCAAGTTATTTACAAGTTATTTGTATTATTGCATTGTTCTTTACTTATTGTCATTTATATAAGTAATCTATCTAGAACTTGGTATATACACACTGCAACTGGTCGTCTCCAGTTCAGTGCATATATTGCAAAGTAACTCCACCATCGACATTGAGGTGTCTTCAGTAGTACCATCTATCAAGTTGGGACTTACAAGTGGTATCAGAGCAGAAGGCTAATAAACTTGCCTAGATCTGCTAAGATGAACACTACTGAAGGTGGAGATGGTTCTGGTTCAGGTGAAATCCCCTTGAATACTAATACATCACCTTTTCAAAATGCTAATGCTAATCCTCCTCCTCCTTCTACCCCAAACCACGTCCATGTACACTACTCTAACACTCCTGTTCCCAAATTCGATGGAAACAGTGAGACTTTCGGTACATGGAAGGCTAGAATGCTTTTGCATTTTGGTGGTATTAAGAGGTATATGTTGAAAATCCTTAAGGATGGACCATATATACCCATGTCTCTTGGGGTAAGTCCTCTTCTTGATCCAACTGGAAGAAGAGGTTCTAGAGAAAAGCCTGAAGACCATTGGTCTGATGAGGATCGTAGACTTGTTGATCTGGACACCAGACTCAAGAACATGATCCTTGGGGCTGTTCCTGAAGACCTAATTCCAACACTTGTGCTGTTCCCCAGTGCAAAATCTATGTGGGACGAATTAGTTATTCAGTTTGAAGGAGGTGATGATACTATTATCACTAGAAAAGTTGCCTTGAACAAGAAGTATGAATCCTTCTTTGCCTTGCCCAATGAAAGTCTAACTGGTACTTACACCAGATTTTCTAGCCTCATTAATCAGCTGAGAGGCTTGGGTGTAGAGAAGGATAAGGATATTCTTCTTGAGAAGTTTTGTGATATTCTTCCTTCCAAATGGGAAAACATGGCTCTTGTCTTGAGACAAGGTAAAACCTTGCACACCCATACTCTTGCATCGCTCTATGGAGCCTTCAGATTCACTGAAGATAATAATGCTGCAAGACTGGTGGCTGAGCAAGATGCCATGAACCATGCCCAAAGTTCCAAGGTTGCTAGTGTACCTGAGCGACCTTGTGCTGCTTTAATGTCTGCAGAGAGTGTCCAGGCACACTCGATGAAGGAGATGTTAAACAGTTTCTTGAACTCTGGCCTGACCACTGAAAACAGTGATGGTTGTAATGAAACTGACGATGATGATCTGGTCACCATGATTGCTAAAACCTTTAACAAGTTTAAGCATAAATCTAAAAGATTTAATGGCCCCAACAATGCTTCCAGCTCCAGCTCTCTGGATAAAACCAATCTTACCTGCTATAAGTGTGGTAAGAAAGGTCACTTTATGAAGGAATGCAGATCTAGTCAGTTGAATAACCAAACTGGCCCCTCTGTCCCTATTTTCAATCGGCCTGATGATAGCTACAAAGCTAAATACAAGAAGCTTAAGGCCCAGATTGCCCTCCTGTCCATGGAAAAGGAAAAGGATCAGTGCTTAATGGCACAAACTGAGGGAAAAATGGGAGTACTCTGATGACTCATCAGTTGATGAAGAAGAGGAAAGGGACATGTGTTTCATGGCCTTGGAAGATCAACAACAGCAACATGTGGCAAAAGAAGATGTCATCACTGGAAGATGGGTGGACATCATCTTGAAAAAGGTATGTGATTATGATCACCAAATTGACCCTGAACTGAAACTGGACCTGGCTGAATCATTAAGTGGTGATTTAGCTTTTGTTGAAACTGTAAGAGCTGATAGTGAAAGATATCTTGACACTATCTTAATTGAACTGAACATCGTTAAGCCACAACTTAATGATTTACAAAGTGTCCAGTTGGCTCTCAAGGAGTCAGTTTTAAAGATAGAGGCTTTAGAACTTGATAATCAAAAACTATTTTCTGATCTTGAAAAAGAACAAAAGATTATCAAGTCATGGGTAAAAGCATCTGGTAAAAACTATGATGCATTTTCAAGAACTATCGATGCCTAGAAGAATGCATGGAAATCTGGAGATCTGGAGATAGCAGCTCTCATACCAGATATTCATGCATTGCCTCCAGCTCTCCAGGTTGAAACACCTTATGATCAACCTGAAGCTGTTAAAACTGAAACCTTTGAGACCACCCCCATTGAGGTTAAAACTGGAGCCAAACAGGCTAAAGCTCCAGTCAAAAAGGCCACTGGTAACAAGCCTTTACCTCAAAAGTCTAAGGTGCCCAAGACCCGACAGATTAAAGCACCAGTTGAACCTAGGTCCAAGGTTCAACTGCCTGATCAAAATAATATTTTGGTTAATCTGGAAAGTCAACTCCAACTTTTGTCTCGGCAGGTTCAGAGTTGTACTGCCCGGATTAACAATCTGGAAGGAGGTTTATTACCTCCAGTTTTCAAACAAAATATTAAACCACTCCCTTCATTACCTAAACTAAAGAATGTTCCATCTGGAACAAAATCTGGTAAAAATAAGGGGAGTAAGTATCAAATACCAATCGTTTTTACTCCTGCACCTGGAGCTGGTGAAAAAGCTCCAGATGCAGCCTCCAGTTCAACACTACAACAATCTACTGTGACTTCTGTAGAGAAGTCCAGCGAACCCATCAAGAAAAGATGGGTTCACAAAAAGAACTAATGATTTTTGTGTGTGTGTAGGGCGATCGAAAGAAGAATATCTGGTATCTGGACAGCGCTGCTGGCCGGACTATGATCGGATGTAAGCCCCTACTGGAAGAGTTCACTGTCCAAGATGGACCGACAGTGACGTTTGGTAATGATCAATCTGGAAAGACTGAAGGATATGGTATGCTCAATAATGGACAAGTCGAATTCAAAAGAGTTGCATTTGTGAATGGTTTGAAATACAACCTGATCAGTGTAAGCCAACTTTGTGATGATGGCTTCAGAGTTTTGTTCGATATTGCACAAGGCACCATATTTAACAAGGATTGGAAAGTGGTGATGATTGCACCAAGAAAAGGAAATGTGTACATCATTGATATGGAACCAGCTCCAAAAGAGCAATGTTTCTATACCAAGGCTGATGAGGACACCAACTGGCTATGGCATAAAAGGTTATCCCATCTAAATTTTAAAAACATTAACAAGTTGTCTCGCAAACAACTGGTTGATGGGATACCTCAGATTTCTTTCAATAAAGAAAAACCATGTCCAGGGTGTGAGATGGGCAAGCAGAAAAGAGCTAGTTTCAAAACTAGGCAAAATTTTAGCATCACTGAACCTCTTCACATGCTACATATGGATCTCTTTGGTCCATTGAATGTTCAAACTAGAGCTGGAAAGAAGTACACTCTAGTTGTGGTTGATGAATTCACCAGATACTGCTGGGTGGTATTCATCAGATCCAAAAGTGACGCACCTGCTGAAATCATCTCACTCATCAAAAGAATTGAGCTCAAGTATACTCGAAAAGTTTGTCAGTTGGAAGATGGATGTCAAAAGTGCGTTCCTGAATGGAACATTGGAAGAAGAAGTTTATGTTAAGCAGACTCCAGGTTTCATCGATGAGAAACATCCTCATTGGGTTTATAGACTGAACAAAGCATTGTATGGTCTAAGACAAGCCCCAAGAGCCTGGTATGATACTCTAACTAAACATCTTCTTAAAAATGGCTTTCAAAGAGGTGCAATAGATAATACCTTGTTTATCTTGAAAGAAAGAGGTAAATATCTTATTGGTACAAATTTATGTTGATGACATTATTTTTGGTTCAACTGATGATGTAATGTGTAAAAAGTTTTCTAAAATCATGTCATCTGAGTATGAGATGAGTTTAATGGGTGAATTAACATTTTTCTTAGGTCTTCAGATTAAAACAAACTGAAAATGGAATTTTCATAAACCAAGGAAAATATGTCAGAGATTTGTTAAGAAAATACAAATATGATTCAATCCCATCGAAAAACACACCTATTGCAACACCATTGAATTTGGACTCTGACCCAACTGGCAAACCAGTTAACATAACTGACTATAGAGGTATGGTTAGGTTCACTGATGTACTTAACTGCCAGTCGACCAGATATAATGTTTGCAACATGTTTATGTGCCAGGTTTCAGGCTAACCCTAAAGAATCACATTTGCACGCTGTAAAGCGAATCTTTAGATACCTGAAAGGGTGTCCTAATCTTGGTCTTTGGTACCCCAAAGGCTCAGGATTAGATCTAATGGGTTATTCAGATTCTAATCATGCAGGTTGTAAGATAGATAGAAAATCAACAACTGGTGGTGTCATTTCCTTGGAGGAAAACTGGTAAGTTGGACCAGCAAGAAGCAGACTTCAGTCTCTATGTCCACTGCTAAGGCAGAGTACATTGTGCCCAGATTCTCTGGATCAAGAACCAGTTACTAGATTATGGTCAAAGGTATACCAAGACCCCAATCTTTTGTAAAAACACCAGTATAATCGCTATATCTCACAACCCAGTGATGCACTCCAAAACAAAGCATATTGACATCAGGTATCATTTTATTCGTGATCATGTTATGAAAGGAGACATTGAAATTCATTTCATCCCCACTGACAAACAGTTAGCTGATGTTTTTACAAAACCTCTCGATGAGAAAACCTTTAAACATCTCATCAGCGAACTGGGAATGTTAAATCCTTAAAACTGGAGATTTCTTTGTTATTGAACACGTCAGTGACACTGATGAAGTTCTCCAGTTGAGGAGGTCCAGATAATGTTTGCTCGCCAGGCTATCAAACGCCTTTGTGATACTATCTTGGCACTAATTGATTTCTGGATCATCATTTTAGGGGGAAAGACTCAAAATAATTTTCTGACTAAAATTCTTTTTTGTTTGAAAATGGCAACTGGAGAACTCTCCAGTTGGAAACTGGCACTGGACTGATCCTCCAGTGACCAGGTTCAGTCTTTGTCTTATTTTATAACGTTACAAATACTTGGTCAATATGTGTGACACGTGATGATACTCGAGTGTTTTAAACCACTTGATATCGTGATCTGACGTGTTTGAAACCATTTTAGTACTTGACAACTGTTTGTATTGGGAAAATAAAAAGTGAGTAGGCGCGTGGGTAAGATAAGCCGTCGTAGCATTTAATGCTGACATGGTAGCATTTAATGTTGACATGGCAAATTATTATTTTATTTCAAAATTCAAACCAACTTTGTGAAAATATCTTCAAAAGGGATTTTGTTTATTAAAATATAATTTTGGTGTTTCATTGGGATCTTGAAACCCCTTATAAATACCCTTATTTACTCCGAACTCATTTACTTCTTTCATTTACTTCCTTCTACATTCTTTCATTTACTTTCCAATCATCAAAATTGCTTCATTTCTCTCTCTGCTTCACAAATCAAGAACCCTAATTCCCAAATTTTCAATTTCAATTTCCTATGGCTCCTAGATCATCTCGTTCGAGAGATGTAAATCTCTTAAATGTTCCATATGCTCCTTCACCAGATGTCAAACCGGCATCTGGTGCTCCTAGTAATGCTTCGGTCATCAAATTAAATCCAAACAATCCGATGGCAAGCTTACGAGGATCTCAAGGGTCCGATACCCTTATTGGTAGAATCCAAAAGTTTTAAAGGATTCTCCAATAGGACCCTCATTCTCTCTTAACCCACGCAAGTTGTTTCACAACTACTTGTGTGAGTTCTGGTACACTGCCAGTCTTTCTTCTGATTGTTCCTCCATCAGTTTCACTTTAAAGGATGGAACAATCCAGTGTACCTTGTCAGCCGATGTATTGAGGGATGCCTTACGCCTCAATTACTGGAGAGAGGGTGAATCTCCAGTCGTCCTACCCCCAAACATAAATTTTCGTCAAGTACTTCTTGAAATGGGACACAAGGAGTGCTTGGACAATGGGGTGTTGAAAACGAAGGGTGCGATGACCATGAAGGGTCTTACACCTTCATGGAGGTATTTTTTCATCCACCTGGTGGAGAGCATGGGTGGGAGTTCTGTGGACTTGACCAGATCAACTCCTCACAAGCAGAAATGGCTTACTGCTTGTGGAACGGATTGAGAGTGGACTTTGCAGATATTTTGTATAGAAGCCTGGTCCAAAAGCTGAAGGGCACAAGGGGTGTTTGCATTCCCTTTTCAAGGTTCCTCTCACTCTGTTTTAAGCATATTCTGGGCAGAGAAGCTTATAATAGTACAGATTCTCCGTACACTGCTCCAGATATGCTAAGGAATTTAGACTCTCTAGTATCTGAAGCTGGAGAGGTCGAAATTCCAGAACGAATGCAACTGCATTCGCTTCAACTGATGCACCTATTGAAGGTGAGTCAGAAAGGCAACTGGGCGGGTCTCAAAATAATGAGGGACCCTCCAGTTCGTCTAATGTAGTGGTTGAGGATAGAGCAACCATAACTGAAGCAACCCCAATTACATCTATCCCTGGTGAAGATACTTCGGTATCTGATCCTCCAACAGATGCACCCATCCAGGAAACTGGGGAAGGTCATCTGGAGCCTGACCAGGAAACTGGTCAGCCCTCAGTTACATTCATGGATCTGGACATGAATGTTAATGACGAGGAAATCCTTATAGAATCTTCGGATTCTGAAGGTACTGAAACAGACTTGGAGATTCTTGATGCTTCTGTACAAGCTCAAGACCCTTCATCTCCAGTCTCACTTCCAGACGCATCAATTTCACTTTCACCACCACAACTAAATGTGCATACTGATATATCTTTCCAAACATATACCGCTCCTTCACCAACTGGGCAATTCTCATTTGCTCGAGAAATGCCACCCACCACCGTCGCCGTTGTTCACACCTGAGCATTCTCAGCATGAACAACACTTTGATTTTCCAGTTCTTTCTTCATCCACCACTCTAATTATATCTTCAACTGCTGGCATGACAATTGGGGAGACTTCCTTAAGTTTGCCTCCTCCAGTTGCTCCAGTAGTAACTGCTGCTGGTCCAGTGACACCTTCTCCTTTGTCACTGGACAGTCAAGTTGTCTCACTTCAAGCCGATCTCCAAAACCTTCTAACCAGGGTGGAGGAGATTCAGAAGACACTTGACAAAAACACCAAGTCATTCTCCAGATACCACAAGGATCACCTGACAAACATCAAAGTGGTTGATCTGGGGATAAACAAGTTTTCATCAATGAAGACTTGGTGTTCAATAAATTGAATGAGTTGGTCACTGGCTGCAACAATCTGGCTGGTACTCTAAAGGAAGCCTTTGACCTAACTCAGTCCAAGGTCACCAGTTCAATCTCCAATCTACTTGGCAACACTGTTCGAACATCTGAAGTAGATCTGAAGGAGATTGAGAGGCAGGTAAAGGAATTAGTTGAAAAACCTGGCCTAGATGTAACTGGACTTGGAGAGCAGTTGATGACTTCAGTGGGTCAGAAAATAGAGGATACGCTGGGTGCTAGAGAAGCACAATTGGTTGAAAGGGTGATATCTGAGATCACCAAGCTGGCCACTCCTCAGGTTGATTTGGCCCCACTCACCAGTGAGATCAACCAGTTGAGAGGCAGCATTGAGAGTTTGAACACCCAGGTATCTCTACATACTGAATCTTTGGAGAAACTGACCACTGAAGTAGAAAATCTGAAGAGGAAAGATGATGAAGTGAAGGAAAAGGTTGTCTCTGGTTTGGATGAAGACTCCAAAATTTTAAATGAACTAAAAACTGGTCAAGAACAAGTTAGTGCAAATGTCTTGACTCAGTCAAAGGAGACGAACCATTTATGGAGGTCCTTCAGGATGATGTGTGGGATCTTTAAGGAGTGTAAGGACATGCAGTCATGGCAGCCTCTTGACCGGTTGCCATCTCACCCCTCTGAATGGGAAGGTATTAGGGCAGGTCTAGATGCTTCCAAGGGGGAAAGAAGTGCAGTCCTTGCACCAGTTGCACCTGGAAGGACTCCATCTGGAAGAGAATTGATTGTGGCTACCAGTACTGAAGCTGGTGAGCAAAGAGTTGGTGGATCTGGTGATGATGGTGATAGGGGGAATATTGTTTTGGATAAGGGAAAAGGTTTAGCTGGTGATGCATCTGCCCAGCCGGCCACTGATGTAATGCTTGAAACTGGTAATGCTGATGTACTTCCTCCAGTTTCAGATAGTGATAGCAGAAGACTGGCCAGACTTGGAAATGATATCAAAGAAAGAAAGAAGATGAAACAAAGAAACCAAGTCGAAGCCAGGGCACATCTTGCTCAGATCAAGTTGCTTGATATGAGTGATGCCAATCTTTTGGGCATCACTAAGGAGGAGTATGTTAGGATTAAGAATGATCCTAGGATAGTTGACCAGTTGAATGAAATGCTTGATGTAGAACTGGACAGACACTATCCTGAGGATGAAGCTGAATTCGATGCCAGAAGCTTGAACATTTCAGTGGAGAAGGCTAAGGAAATTAGGGCCAGTGGGATTCTAAAGAGAATTGCAAATGTCAAGAAGGTTGTGAAGAATGCTTTGAATCCACCAAGAAGGATTCCACAACCAAGAAGACCACTGACAAGAGATGCAAGAGATGCTGACCTTAGCACATTTGTTGAACCAACTGGCGAGGTATCAAATGAAGACATCAAGTCCGCTGTACTGGCTGCTGGTGCTGGGAGTATAAAGATAACAAATGAATCTGAAGCAAGAAGTTATTACTCCCAGATCATGTCAACCAGAAGACATAGTGGTACTATAAATGGTGTTAATGTAACAATCAAGCCAGGCACCAAAGTCTTTCAAGTTCAAGTTAGTTATACCAGGGGGCCACTGGTTAAAACTGACAATCCTGGTGCTATGCAATATGGGTTCAGCGAATGGGTGGAGATGGTGAATGTGCTGGATGCGAAGGCACAAAAGAATAGGTTTGAGAAAGCATGGGCAAACTTTCTAAGGGGAAAAATTCAACATAAAGAAAATCTTGAGCAAAAGTTGAATATTGATCCTGAAGACTCTCAGCCTATTCTTTGGTGACCAAGAGAAGAAGAACTGGCGAAGGGCCATCTCATTAAGTTCTTTCTTCAGTTATCTACTTATAATTTGTATTTACATTCTGTAACTTGTATAAATTCCATTTCCTTGTATAAATGAAGTTACCAGTTTGTAACCACAAGGTAGATAATAGATTAAAATCTAACAAACCTAAAAGAACAAACCTAAGGCATTTATTGATCTATAAAAATGCCTTAGAAACTTAGATAGATTTAAATCGAACAAGTCTCTATAGTTCACACTTGTATAGATACATGAACTAGAAAAAGACTTAGACTATATTTCTAGACAAATAGGGGGAATTTGTTAGGACCAGTTCATCTGGTAAACTGGCCAGTCTCCAGTTGCATCTGGAGACCCAGTAAAACTGTCCAGTCTCCAGTTGGATCTGGAGACCAAGATGATTTGTCAAGAAATATATTGAAGTCCAGTTGCACCGTACAGTCAACGCAACTGAAGACTTCCTCCAGTTGAGAACTGACCAAGTTGAAGAATCATTCCAGTGAAGTCGAAGACAACAAATGGAAGATAGAGAATGGCAATGGCAGCGAAGCCCAGTTGACATTCTAGTCAGTTACAAACTGGAGACCATCAATGGAAAGCCCTTACAAAGCTTTACACTGATTACGAGGAATTGACTTATATGCTTTATGTACCTTTACCCGGATAATAAGCCTTGTCTTATTATTTAAGTAATAAAAGGTACATAAAGGTGGTTGTGTAAAGTAGCTTTATCATGCGACTTTACACTGCTTTTTAAGGAATTAAATGCTATTCCTTAAATGCTCCCAACCACATTTGTACGGCTAAAGTTAACATCCCAATGTTAACTTTGCCTATAAATATAAGTCATTGCACAACAAGAATATCAAGTGTTTTGAAATCACAAAGTGAAAACATACAAACACTTCACACTTTGCAAACCTGCAATATTCTTGGTGAACTTGTGCAATATTCTCTCAATCGCTAAAAGGAACATTTCACAACTTTAAGTGTTTCGAGTTGTCTTGAGAAATTCCGAGTGTAGATCAATTGTATTTCATAGGTTGTTAGGATATTTACATTCTTGTATTATCTTGGTTCCGCAACAACCTTGTAATTTGTTTAACATCAATAAATAAATTACACATTGAAAACTACATATTGTCTCATCAAGTTATTTACAAGTTATTTGTATTATTGCATTGTTCTTTACTTATTGTCATTTATATAAGTAATCTATCTAGAACTTGGTATATAAACACTGCAACTGGTCGTCTCCAGTTCAGTGCATATATTGCAAAGTAACTCCACCATCGACATAGAGGTGTCTTCAGTAGTACCATCTATCAAGTTGGGACTTACAAAAATAAAGAAAAATGGTAACATATTTCAACATATTATGATTTTAAAATAATTTTACTAGATAATCATGGAAAGTTTCTATTAAGTCAATATTGATATAAAAAACAAATTTGTAAATCAAAATTAATTATTGTAATATTATATTGGAGTTAGATATGAGATTTAAATTATCATTATTTTTTTTAACATAACTAATGTGATGTATGTGTTATGATTTTTAAACAAATTGTAATCTTAACATCGCTTACTTAAAACATACAATATAAAAGTGTTCATTGTGTTATATCTTAAAAAAATCAAATTTTATTCAGCTGCCCGCATAATATGCGGGTTGATTA
>CM067169.1:97123238-97142686 GCA_034093135.1 Erigeron breviscapus
CAAAACTTCTGGCATTTTGCTTGATGAAGCTTTTTTTAGGACTTGGTTTTCATTGAGTTTGAAAGATTCATAAAGAGTATGAATGGTGAACTTGGTCAGATTTTGATGTTGCTTGATCTGTGTTCCAAAATCTTCCCATTCTGGACCAAGAGCTTTGATGAATTTGATGTTTAACTCAATCTCTGTTTTCTTGACATTGTTCTTCCTCAGTTCATTTATGACATTGCAGAATCTGTAGTAGACAGCCTCAAGAGTTTCATTTGGCATTTTTGTGAAGTTGTCAAACTCAGTCAAAATATTGGTCAATCTTATCGTCGAAGTCACGTCAGCTCCTTCCATCTGTCTAGCCCCCTCATCCCATATCTCCTTGGCTGTATCATAAGAATCAACAGAGCCATAGATTTCATCCGGTAGAGCTTTGTATAAGCATGACCTAGCTCTGTTATCTGCAGCTGTTCGATCTTTTTGTTCAGCATTCAAAAGATTATGAGTTAGAATTGCATCAGTAGTGGGATGACGATGAACAGCAAGTCCATTCAAGATGGAATCTTTCATCATATGACCATTTGTTTGACTTTCCACATAGTCCATAAATCTTTTCTTCCATAGTCCATAGGAACCACGGTAGAGAACTGGAGGTCTTGTATCTGAACCCAATGCCAATGCTTCACGAGAAGCCATTTGAGATTGATTTGATTTGAAAGATTGGATTGAATTAAGAACAGAAAATGAAACGATCTTGAGAAGATCGTCCTGGGTGAGATCGTCCTGAGAAGATCGTCCTAGGTAGATCGTCCTAATGAGATCGTCTTGGACTTGGATGAAAATTTGGTTAAGTATTGAAATTGAAACGATCTTGAAATGAAACGGTCTTGAAATGAAATGATCTTGAAGTGAAATGATCTTGAACTAAATGATTTTGGATAAAACGATCTTGAATTAAAATGATTTTGGAATGAAATGATTCAAAGAACTGGGACGATCTTGGTTGAAGATCGTCTTAAGTTCAGAAGAAATGGGACGATCTTGGAGAAGATCGTCTTAGGTTTCTGAATGCTGAGACGATCTTGGAGAAGATCGTCTTGGTCTTCTTTCTCAAAAGTTTTCAAGTATAAAACTTTCCAAGTATTTGAATTGACCCAACCAATCCTTCCGGATTAGTTAGCCACAATCAAACACTTCCCAACACACAACCACTTGTCAAGACGATCTTGAGGAGATCGTCCTACAAGCCACTAAGCACAAGTATGAAAAAATGAACTTTCAACGACTAAGACGATCTTGGGAAGATCGTCCTAGTGAAGATCGCCTTAGAGTCATCTTCTTCATCTCATCAGTTTTCCATAAAAACTCCATTAAAAACTTCAAAAAGCTTCAATATCTTTTGAATTACTGGGAGTTAGATCACGAAATCACTTGCAAACTGATTGTATTCACGTCCGCAACAAATTTATGAACAAAATTCAAGACAAAAACACAACAGATTCAAATCCCTCAAATTAGCGCCAAAAATGAAAAATTCAATCTCGAGAATTAGATTGAATTGGAACTTGAAACTTGACAGGATTATGTTTTCAACAACCACGAATCTATTGGTGAACAAATAACTGTGATTTTATGTGATTTGAAGTGTGAATTTTGATGAAACAGTGAAGAAAAAATGACGAACAAAAACTTTGATAATTGATGAATTTGTGACTTAATTCAGTTATGGATCGTCATCAGATCGATGTTTTTCTCTGATACCACTTGTTATAACACGATTTCTAACAACGAATTCAAGTCACCAATGGTGGTTTTGGTAAGTGTGTGTTCTTGGTGTTTGTGTGTGTTTTTGTTTAAATGTGTGAAAGTTGGTATTAAAGTTATGCTAATGTTATGATCCCTAAGGTATGAGAGGGGTATTTATAGTCTAACTACACAATTATGCTAATTATCACAATTAGCCCCTCAACCTTAGAGATCATTTATCTATGACTTAACAACAAGAAAGTCCTCTAATCTAAATTACAATTTATCACTATTTTTGGATTTCTAACATTAACTTAGTGAATACTTCCAATAGGTAATATAGACAATGTTGTTTTTGCGTATCCACAGCAGTAGAAACATTGTCGTTAGCTAATGATTGGTTCTGCGTATATTTACAGCAGTTTAAACATTGGCTGAGTTAATGTCGGTTCTGCGTCTTGACAGCAGTAAAGACATTAACTCTGAGTGTAATGTTGGTTCTGCGTCTTGACAGCAGTTAAAACATTAACTCAAATATTCCTAAGTGTTATTTGAGTGTTCTCGGGAACGAGAAATTAGTTGCTTGTGGAGAGAACACTCAAAAGGTCATTTGAGGGTTCTTGGAACGAGCAAAAGTTTGCTTGTGGAAAGAACACTCAAATGGTCATTTGAGAGTTTCTGAGGAAAAAGCAAAAGTTTGCTTGTTCATAAGAACTCTCAAATGGTTTGAGAGTTTCTGTGGAAACAAGCAAAAAGTATGCTTGTACACAAGAACTCTCAAACCAGGCCAAAACCTTATGGGCTTGACATGAGAACACTCAAACCCAATGGATTTGAGAGTTCTTGTCACTTGCCTATAAATAGAGGTGTGTGTTTGTGTGTTCTCAACAAGAGTGTAGTGAGAGAAACGAGCAAAACCTAGAGAGAGAAAACCAAGAACACGCACGGTTTGTCTTGTGGGTTCTCGAATCACGCACGAACCGCAAACACACACCCGGTTTGGACGGCTTGTAGACTTAGGTTACCACGTTGGTTGGTAAAGTTTGTCCGGAGAGTCGTTTCACTATTGTAACCAAATACGAGTGTTTATATTCACGCAAAAAGAGATATATATATCTATATCTATCTATATATATATATAAATATATATCTTATCTATATATATTATATATATATATTATATATATATATATATATATATATATATATATATATATATAGTGATATATATATCATAAAAGGTAGATATAGAAACCGTGGGTTATCTCGAGGAATTCCGCACCTCGACATATCCTTAAGTCAATCTCGGTTCGGTAAGACCCGGGGGACTTACAAACATCTTAATGATATGATCTAAGAAAATATATTTTTGCAAGTTTAAATTTGAAAATGAACCAAAATATTCCCGTCCCTTTTCTTTTAATCTTCAAAACTGGGTCGCGGGTATGGGTGTGACACTGTGGACAACGACTAATCAAAGAATTTGGGCTCAGCATATTTTGGGCTTAAATCCTTTTGGGTTTTTCAAATAAAAAAAAAAAATAAAATAAGTACAAAAATAAAAATAAAATAAAATAAAATAAAAATAAAAAAATAAAAAAAAAATAAAATAAAAAAAAAAAATAAAATAAAAAAATCTTTTTGTCTTTTTAAATTTTAAATTTTGTATTTGGTTTTTCAAATTATAAAACATGCAATAAAACACAAAAATAAAAATAAAAATATTTTTATTTACAACTATTGCACACTCCCCCTCAACATAAGCTATATATCAAAATAAATTTACAAACTCCCCCTAAAATCATGCATTTTACCCTTTTTCTCCCCCTCAAACATTGCATGTAATATCAATTAAAACACATCAATGTTTGAAAAAGAAAATGAACATAGAATACATGTCATATAAGCATTTAAGTTTGTAAATCAAGCATACCCAACTTGGTTTTCAAAAAGTTAAACCTTTGTTCATCCAAAGGTTTCGTGAAAAGGTCAGCAAGTTGGTAGTCTATTGGGACAAAATAGAGTTCGATGTTACCTTTCTCGACATGATCTTTAAGAAAATGGTACCGAACATCTATGTGCTTGGTCTTTGTATGCTGTACAGGATTGCAAGAAATAGCAATTGCACTCTTAGAGTCACAGTAGATGGGAATTCTGTTGAACTGAAATCCATAATCAGTCAACTGTGTCTTCATCCAAAGAACTTGTGAACAGCAGCTAGCTGCAGCAACGTATTCAGCTTCTGCAGTAGATGTAGATACACAATTCTGCTTCTTTGAAGACCAACTAACCAATCTATCCCCTAGAAACTGTACACTCCCAGAAGTACTCTTTCGATCAAGCTTACAACCTGCATGGTCAGCATCCGAATATGCAATCAACTGAAATCCGGTATCCCTTGGATACCAGAGACCAAGGTTCACAGTGCCTTTCAGGTATCGGAAAATCTGTTTGACGGCCTGGAAATGACTTTCCTTAGGATTGCCTGGTACCTGGCACACATGCATGTGGCAAACATAATATCCGGGCGACTTGCAGTCAAATACATGAGTGATCCTATCATACTGCGGTATTGCTTTTGATCAAAAAGGTTTACCATTTAAATCAGCATTAATCTTTGTTCGAGCTTCCATGGGTGTACCAATTGGTTGACAATTCATCATATCAAACTTTTTCAACATGTCAAGAATGTACTTATTTTGAAAAATAAATGTACCATTTGACAACTGTTTGACTTGAAGACCAAGGAAAAAGTTTAATTCACCCATCATGCTCATTTCAAATTTGCTAATCATCAAAGCAGAAAAGTTCTTGCAGTATTTAGGATTAGTTGACCCGAAAATTATGTCATCTACATAAATCTGGATTAGAATAATGTCACTACCTTGTCGTTTGATAATCAAAGTAGTGTCAATCGAACCTTTACTAAAGCCAGATTTTAAAAGGTAAGCAGTGAGAGCATCATACCACGCACGAGGAGCTTGTTTCAGACCATATAACGCTTTGTTTAACCTGTACACATAGTCCGGGCATTTAGGATCTACAAAGCCCTCGGGTTGATCAACATACACCTCTTCTTTGAGAATACCATTCAAAAATGTTGTCTTCACATCCATCTGATAAACAGTAAAATTCTTGTATGCAGCATAAGCAAGAAACATCCGAATGGCCTCAATACGAGCAACAGGTGCAAAAGTCTCATCATAATCAATGCCATCCTGTTGACAATATCCCTTAGCAACCAATCGTGCTTTGTTCCTTACAACAACTCCATTTTCATCCTTCTTGTTTTTGAAAATCCATTTGGTTTTAATTGGCTTTATTTTGTAAGGATTAGGAACCAATTTCCACACCTCAAGACGTTCAAACTGATTTAGTTTTTCCTGCATTGCTTTCACCCAATCAGGACACTTAGAGCTTCATCACTGTCTTTGGTTCAACACTCAGAAAATTTACAAACAGACATTCATTCGCGGAAGCTGATCTTGTCTGAATTCCAGTTGGATCACCAATAATTTGAGAAATTGGGTGAGCATGAGTCCATTTGGTAGAATGTGGAAGTGGATCAAGAGGATCATTAGATACTTCAGAATCAATAAAACCAGGAGTATGTTGTTCAGTCACTTGTTCAAAAGACGATGCAATTGGCTCTAAAAGTTATCAGATCATAAACTTCAGGATTGATTGACGGAATTGTCACTTGAGTGATATGTTGAGGTGCACTTTGCAAAATAGAATTATCAGTAGGCGGAGGAGAATCAGATGAAGAAGAAACATCTGATGTTTGTGATGGTGAAGACTCATCGGGATTTGACACTGGTGAAGAACCAGGTTGTTCAGAAGAAGATTTTTCTGGTTGATTAACATGTGAACTGGATGCGTCAGATGTATTCAATCCTGGTTCAGAAACATTTGAATGATCATGATAGAATTCTTCAAACAACATATCTAAATCTTTCAGTTGTTGGAGTAGGAATGATGATTTGACATTGAATGCAGTTTTGTGCGAAGCTTATGGACATTGAAGTTCGGGTCTTGAACTGTGTTGTTCAAGAACCATTCCCGAGAGTTCGTCAAATCTAACATTCATACTCTCTTCGATTCTCTTGGTTCTTCGGTTATATACGATAAGCAATCGATTCTCTAGAATAACCGATAAATATGCCTCATCGCCCTTTGGTTCAAACTTGCCCAGTTATCTCAACATTCATACTCTCCTCTATCTTCTTGGTTCTTCGGTTATAAACACGATAAGCAATCGATTCTCTAGAATAACCGATGAAATATGCCTCATCGCCCTTTGGTTCAAATTTGCCCAGATTATCTCGATCATTAAGAACATAACAAACACATCCAAATATGTGTAAGAAGTTCACATTGGGCTTTCTTTTGTTAATCACCTCATACGGAGTTTTATCAAACTCTTGTTTATATTGATCTATTCTGAGTAAGCATGCAGTGACAACAGCTTCAGCCCATAAGTTTGGAGGCAACTTAGAATAAGCAAGCATAGTACGAGCTGCTTCAACAAGAGTACGATTTCTCCTTTCAACAACTCCATTTTGTTGAGGAGTTCGGGCGGCAGAAAATTGATGAGTAATACCTTAAAGAAAGAATCAAGAGTAGCATTCTGAATTCTTGAATTCAGTGCCATTGTCTGAGCGAACAATTCGAACAGATGATTTAAGATTTACTTGGGTCTTCTTGATGAAATCAATAATCACATTCGGAGCATCACTCTTTGCATGAAGAAAGAATACCCAAGTATAACGAGAATAATCATCAACAATCACAAGAATGTATCGCTTTCCATGGATACTTTGAACTTTCATTGGGCCACACAAATCCATATGAATAAGGTGCAAAGGACCTTCTGTACTTAAGTGCTTCTTTGGTTTGTGTGAAGCTTTCTTCATCTTTCCTATTGCACAAGCTGGACAAACATGTTCACTTTCATACTTGTAATCCGGAAGACCTTCAACAAGTTATTTATCCACAAGAACATTGATCGTTTGAAAATTAAGATGAGAAAGGCGGCGATGCCATAACCAAGAATTTTGTGTTGCTTTCGAAAGAAGACAAATCTCAGAAGAAGGAGTTGGAATGTTGTTGAGATCAATTGTGAACAATTATTATCTCTTGTTCCAGTAAGAATATCCACACCCTCTTCAGTTTGCACTTTACATTCATATCTTCTGAAAAGCACTTGAAGATCATTGTCACAGAATTGTCCAACACTGAAAAGATTATGACCTAAGCCTTCAACATAGGAGACTCTTTTAAGGGGAGGTAATTGTAACATCCTAATCATTTTTCGATCTTTGACTATTAGTTGACCGTTAACTCCGTTAGTTGACCTATTAGTTGACTCTTAACTCCGTTAGTATTTAGATGACCCATTAGTTGATTTAGTTGAATTTATTATAAATTAAATGTTTTATAAACATTAATTGCCCAAAAAGTTGAAATAGTTAAATCGTTGCTCACTTCGTGGTTGTCGGTCATTTATTGATTTATTTCGATAAATCGATATATATGCTAAGTTGAAAGTTGCAAATTTATCATTGACTGAAAATTGTGTTATAAAATGATTATTGTGCCTCATTTGTAGTAGAAAAAGGTCCTTATATGTTAGGTATATGATAACGGGTCATTTAGAGGTATAATGAAGGCATTAGTTACTTTAGGGGTCAAAATTGCCAAGTGCTCAAACTTAAAAACAGGTTTAAGGAGTTAGGGGGTGTCTTGAGGTTGTCGATTACAGATTATTCATTCCCTAAACAAACCCTAGCAGCCCCATATCATCCCTTCATCAATTGCAACCGAAAAGTCTTCCAACGTGTGATTCGAGAGAGTTTGGTCTAGTATTTTGCTTCCCTATAGCGATCTACAGGTAATATGAGTATTTACCATTTGAGATATGAATGTTGGAGTCTTATATTAGTCTTAATCCAGGCCATAAGGGTTTGGGTTGGGTTAATTAATTGGTTGATCATTGATTTCATGCTTTCGGGTGATTCAATGATTTATTTATGTCGTAAAGGATTAAAGGATTGATTGATAGATTAAAGTCATCAAAAGTGTTGTCAAAGAGGTCAATTTTATGTCTCCAGGTCGGGCTAAGGGTTGGAGATCGAATGGGAATCGTTTAGAGCAAGTTTGAAATTGATTTTGCTGGTCGGCACCTAAGGTGCGACGCACCAAATGGGTGGTGCGGCGCACCACTGCCCAGTTTGGGAAACTTGATTTTTGAATGGAGCCCGATATGCGACGCACCACTTGGGAGGTGCGGCGCACCTCTGGTCAGTTTGGAATTTTGGGATTTTCTGAAGGATTGGTGCGAGGCACCACTTGGCAGGTGCGGCGCACCTCATGCCCAGATTTCACAAAACACTTCGTTTAGCTTATACTTCGATCTTATACTCATTATAGGTTGCCGGGAGCATTTAGCAAGCACTTTAAGATACTCTTAGCTTGTTGGTAAGCTGTATCAAGGTAAGATATATCATTTTTGACACGCTGGGTGCACAACGAAAATAGTGATTTCGTAAAAGTGGTTTAAAACCTTTCTTTCTCATACGCTAGTTTGGGTAATGGGACTTTTGGAGGGTTTCGCGAAATGGGTAGATTTGCATGATTAGATTGATTTATATTGTTGTTATTATGCTTGTACATGCTGAATTATAGTTGATATTAATGTCGTTTTTAGTTGTAAAGTTGTTTTCGTTGGAATGCTAAGTTGTTGAGTTGGTTTGGCTTTTACATTAGTTCACTAGACTTGTGTAGGTTGCCATGTTAACACTGTGCACGATTAGGGGCCCTAAACTTAAAGTTGAAATAAAAGTTGCTAAAGTTGATATCGTTGTTAAAAACTCGAGTATAAATCTAAGTTGAAAGTGGTAAGCTTATCCCATACTGGAACCGCGTAGGAACCAGTGTGATTTAGTTGGTCAGCGGGAGTAGACTAGTTGCTTCCAATGGCACGGCCTCGAAGTTTGAGATTAGCTGCGTGACTAGGTCCAGTCACTACAAGTTGCGTAACAGCTTTCTCCTGGATTTGGTTATGCCTATCCTTAACAACACTGATGGACCCCGATAGGACTACCCATCAAGTCGGGTGCAAGGTCCCTTAAAGGCCTTAAAGCCGCCTTTGCACACATTTGTAGTTGTATTCATTGTGGTGACGCGAGTCATCCACCTTTAGTTGTAATAAAAAAGGGCATAACCTATTGTTGAATAAAGTTGTTGAAGTTGATTAAGTTGCTAGATGGAATACGTAGATAAAGTTGAATATTGTTGATTAAGTCGATAGGCACACGTAGGATTGTTAATCATTCTTATGGGTATTCGATTGCTATATATTGTTGTTGTTGTTACATGCTCGACTGCGTATGATTCTTTATTAAGTTGTTTTAAATTGGCAATCATTTATATTAACCTGTGGTATATCTTACTCGGCTTTAAAGCTGACACTTGTTCTTTTGTTGAAAATGTTGTGCCACCTCAGGTTGATGCTTAGTTGAGATGCAGTTTAGAGTGAGGATGGGTAGAAGATACAGCTGAAGGCTTTTACCTAGACTGCCTCATTTATTCAAACTCGTTTATTATATTTCGTTGACCGTTATCGTTATTTGACGTTTATGGGTTTCATTTGATTATGGTTAGATCCGACGAGTAACACCGTCATTTAAGTTGAACATTTTTATTTTGGAAATGTAATAATTGATGGAAACTTCCGCAATACTCTGTGTTTTTAAGAAAAAATTTTGAAATCCATATTTTTAATAAGTTCGGTGTTACAAGTTGGTATCAGAGCCGAGTTTAAGTGAACCATATTCTATGAGGCATAGGATTGGACTTAAACCTTTTAGTAGACTGCTTTTAGGACGGGTTGGGTTGAGTGAGAGTGTAGGTTTTGGCCTATTTGAATTGTTGCTTATAGTTGATATGGTCGATAGATAGGGCCATAATCTTTCTCTCTATACCCGTCTTAAACGTTCGTTGTTTATTTTTAGAAAAATGGTTTCTACTCGAGGTAATCCTAATGGTACTGGTGATGATGCATTCGCTGATCCCCTCCTAACCGTGAGCTACAGAGGATTGTTGCACAGATGGCTGAGATGCAAGCTCGTTTAGATCAGTCTGAACGGCGTTTGGCACAGGTGGAAACTGAGAGAGATGAACTACTTAGGAATCGCCGAAACAGGAACATTGAAGATGAAGACGCTAATTCTCGCACTCGAGACACACTACCCGCTACTGATGATCGTACAGGTGATACTAATGATGATTCTGATCGGACTGGTGGTAGTGGTACTGGTGGTGATAATCCAAACCGTAGGAATGGTGGTAGGGTGAGGGTTAAGGAGTTTTCTCTTCGTGACTTCTGGGGTTGTAATCCTTCTAAGTTCTCTGGGGAAGGAAATTCTATTGATGGTTATCGCTGGTTGAAGGAGGTAGAGAAGAGTTTTCGGGTTGCTGACTGTCCTGAAAACAAGAAGGTGGAGTTGGCTACTCAGTTGTTTCGTAAGGGAGCTATCGATTGGTGGGAAATTCAGGTAGAAACTTTGGGTGTTGATGGTGAGATGCAGATCACTTGGGAGCAGTTCACTGAGCTCTTTAATAAGGAGTACTTTACTATTCGAGAGAGACAGATGATCGAGAGGGAGTTCTTGGCTATTCAGAAAGGAGATAAGTCAATGAAAGAGCATATTAGGTTGTTTGCGAAGAAGACAGAGATTCCTAAAGCTCGAGCCCGTGCATTTAAGATGACTACTGAGGTGGCAAAGACTACAGATGACGTGGTTAGTGGCATTTTCCTTGTTAATTCTAAATTGGCTAATGTTTTGTTTGATTCGGGTGCTACTAAATATTTTGTATCCCCTAAGTTTGCTCCTCAACTTGGTACCCCTGTTAGTCGATTAGCTCATGCCTTAGAAATTGAAATAGCTGATGGTCATGTCTCTAAAGTTCGTGATTCTTATCGTGATTGCTCCATTGAGATAGAGGGCAGGACCTTCCCGATCCATTTATTACCCATTTCGCTGGCTGGGTTCGATGTAGTTGTTGGCATGGATTGGTTTGGAGAAAACAATGCTACTATCTTCTGTGGAGAAAAGATCGTTCGTATCACTACCCATGATGGGAAAGTGGTCACAGTCTACGGTGAAAGGAAGTTTGGTTATCCTACATTCATTAAGTTGATGAAGGCTCTTCAACATATTCGTCAAACTAAAACTCATTTCCTGGCATATGTGATTGACACACGTATTGCTAGGCCTTTTATCGCTGACATTGAAGTTGTTTCTGAGTTTGCTGATGTTTTTCCTGATGATCTTCCTGGCTTACCTCCTGATCGTGAAGTTGAATTTCGTATTGATCTTATGCCTGGCGCGACTCCTGTTGCTAAGGCTCCTTATCGTCTAGCCCCTACTGAGATGAAAGAGTTGATGTCGCAGTTGCAAGAGTTGTTAGATAAGGGTTTCATTCGACCGAGTTCCTCGCCTTGGGGTGCTCCCATTCTCTTTGTCAAGAAGAAGGATGGATCTATGAGGATGTGTATCGATTACCGTGAGCTTAATAAACGAACGGTAAAGAATAAATATCCTCTTCCTCGTATAGATGATTTATTCGATCAATTGCAGGGTGCTTCTTTCTTCTCAAAAATCGATCTTCGTTCTGGCTACCATCAGTTGAAAGTAGAAGAGGAAAGTGTTGCCAAGACTGCTTTCCGAACTCGTTATGGACACTACGAGTTTCTGGTGATGCCCTTTGGTCTTACTAATGCTCCGACCGCTTTCATGGACTTGATGAATCGAGTCTGTAGACCTTTCCTCGATCATTTTGTTATTGTATTTATCGATGATATTCTTGTTTATTCGAAGACTGCTGAGGAACATCGTGGGCATCTACGAGTTGTTTTAGAGGTTTTACGGAGGAAAAATCTTTATGCTAAATTTTCCAAGTGTGAATTCTGGTTGCGTGAGGTTAATTTTCTTGGACACGTCATTTCTGGTGATGGGATTAAAGTTGATCCCTCGAAGATTGAGGCTGTGATGAAGTGGGAATCCCCTAGGACTCCTACTGAAATTAAAAGCTTCTTAGGTTTGGCAGGGTACTATAGGAGATTCATTCAAGACTTCTCCCGCATTGCTAAACCGATGACTGAGTTGACTAAGAAGGGTGTGAAGTATCTGTGGACCGATTCTCAAGAGAAGGCATTTCAGACATTGAAGAAGAAATTGTGTGAAGCTCCTATTCTTGCTTTGCCTGAAGGTACCGAGGATATGGTTGTTTATAGTGATGCTTCGGTCTGGGTTGGGTTGTGTTTTGATGCAGCGCGATAGAGTAATTGCTTATGCCTCTCGTCAGTTGAAACCGCATGAGAAGAACTATCCTACGCATGATCTGGAATTAGCAGCGGTTGTTTTTGCCCTTAAGTTGTGGAGACATTATCTGTATGGCACTAAGTGTACTCTTTTTACTGATCACAAGAGTCTACAGCATGTGTTTAATCAGAAGGAACTGAATGCTCGTCAGAGAAGATGGATGGAACTGCTTAAGGATTATGACTGTGAGATCAAGTATCATCCGGGTAAAGCTAATGTCGTTGCTGATGCTATGAGTCGTAAGGTGCAAGGTACTTCTTGCAAACTTTTATCTATGGTTGTACAGGCTGAATCCGGTTTATTGGAGCGCATTAGGACGGCTCAAGTTTATGCTGTTCTACCCGGAAATTTCAAAGCTGAAAGAATCGGGAAGAAGCGGGATAGATTTAAGGTGAACAGTCGTGGGTTTCAGACTTACAAAGGTAGGAAGTGGGTACCTTTATTCGGTGGCAACCGCGAGCTAATACTCGAGGAAGCTCATAGATCGAGATATTCTATTCATCCAGGTGCTACTAAGAATGTTTCATGACTTGAAGCCTTTGTATTGGTGGCCTGGTATGCGGAGTGATATTGCTATGTTCGTGCAGAAGTGTGTGACTTGTGCTCAAGTTAAAGCTGAGCATCAGAAACCCTACGGTGAATTGCAACAGTTGGAGATCCCCGAGTGGAAATGGGATCATATTACCATGGATTTCGTGACTAAGCTACCAAGAACTAAAGCTGGGAATGACATGATTTGGGTTGTGGTTGATAGATTGACTAAGAGTGCTCATTTCATGGCTACACGTGAGAACGCACCATTGGAGAAGCTGGCTGAGTTGTATATTGATGAAATTGTTTCTAAGCACGGTGTGCCGTTGACTATAGTTTCTGATCGTGATGGTAGATTTAATTCGGGTTTTTGGAGAGGTCTTCAGTGGGAATTGGGGAGTAGAATTAATATGAGTACTGCTTTTCATCCGCAGACAGATGGACCTAATCATTTTTCGATCTTTGACTATTAGTTGACCGTTAACTCCGTTAGTTGACCTATTAGTTGACTCTTAACTCCGTTAGTATTTAGACGACCCATTAGTTGATTTAGTTGAATTTTATTATAAATTAAATGTTTTATAAACATTAATTTCCCAAAAAGTTGAAATAGTTAAATCGTTGCTCACTTCGTGGTTGTCGGTCATTTATTGATTTATTTCGATAAATCGATATATATGCTAAGTTGAAAGTTGCAAATTTATCGTTGACTGAAAATTGTGTTATAAAATGATTATTGTGCCTCATTTGTAGTAGAAAAAAGTCCTTATATGTTAGGTATATGATAACGGGTCATTTAGAGGTATAATGAAGGCATTAGTTACTTTAGGGGTCAAAATTGCCAAGTGCTCAAACTTAAAAACGGGTTTAAGGAGTTAGGGGTGTCTTGAGGTTGTCGATTACAGATTATTCATTCCCTAAACAAACCCTAGCAGCCCCATATCATCCCTTCATCAATTGCAAACCGAAAAGTCTTCCAACGTGTGATTCGAGAGAGTTTGGTCTACTATTTTGCTTCCCTATAGCGATCTACAGGTAATATAAGTATTTACCATTTGAGATCTGAATGTTGGAGTCTTATATTAGTCTTAATCCAGGCCATAAGGGTTTGGGTTGGGTTAATTAATTGGTTGATCATTGATTTCATGCTTTCGGGTGATTCAATGATTTATTTATGTCGTAAAGGATTAAAGGATTGATTGATAGATTAAAGTCATCAAAAGTGTTGTCAAAGAGGTCAATTTTATGTCTCCAGGTCGGGCTAAGGGTTGGAGATCGAATGGGAATCGTTTAGAGCAAAGTTTGAAATTGATTTTGCTGGTCGGCACCTAAGGTGCGACGCACCAAATGGGTGGTGCGGCGCACCACTGCCCAGTTTGGGAAACTTGATTTTTGAATGAGCCCGATATGCGACGCACCACTTGGGAGGTGCGGCGCACCACTTGCAGGTGCGGCGCACCTCATGCCCAGATTTCACAAAACACTTCGTTTAGCTTATACTTCGATCTTATACTCATTATAGGTTGTCGGGAGCATTTAGCAAGCACTTTAAGATACTCTTAGCTTGTTGGTAAGCTGTATCAAGGTAAGATATATCATTTTTGACACGCTGGGGTGCACAACGAAAATAGTGATTTCGTAAAAGTGGTTTAAAACCTTTCTTTCTCATACGCTAGTTTGGGTAATGGGACTTTTGGAGGTTTTCGCGAAATGGGTAGATTTGCATGATTAGGTTGATTTATATTGTTGTTATTATGCTTGTACATGCTGAATTATAGTTGATATTAATGTCGTTTTTAGTTGTAAAGTTGTTTTCGTTGGAATGCTAAGTTGTTGAGTTGGTTTGGCTTTTACACTAGTTCACTAGACTTGTGTAGGTTGCCATGTTAACACTGTGCACGATTAGGGGCCCTAAACTTATAGTTGAAATAAAAGTTGCTAAAGTTGATATCGTTGTTAAAACTCGAGTATAAATCTAAGTTGAAAGTGGTAAGCTTATCCCATACTGGAACCGCGTAGGAACCAGTGTGATTTAGTTGGTCAGCGGGAGTAGACTAGTTGCTTCCAATGGCACGGCCTCGAAGTTTGAGATTAGCTGGGTGACTAGGTCCAGTCACTACAAGTTGCGTAACAGCTTTCTCCTGGATTTGGTTATGCCTATCCTTAACGACACTGATGGACCCTGATAGGACTACCCATCAAGTCGGGTGCAAGGTCCCTTAAAGGCCTTAAAGCCGCCTTTGCACACATTTGTAGTTAGTATTCATTGTGGTGACGCGAGTCATCCATCTTTAGTTTTAATAAAAAAGAGTATATATCTTTTAAATTTTAGTTCTTTAGATTTTGTTTATTTAGTCTTAGAGTTTCTTTATACACTTCGTTACGCGAACTTTGTAGTTGTATTCATGTGGTGTCGCGGAGTCATCCACCTTTAGTTGTAATAAAAAAGGGCATAACCTATTGTTGAATAAAGTTTTTGAAGTTGATTAAGTTGCTAGATGGAATACGTAGATAAAGTTGAATATTGTTGATTAAGTCGATAGGCACACGTAGGATTGTTAATCATTCTTATGGGTATTCGATTGCTATATATTGTTGTGGTTGTTACATGCTCGACTGCGTATGATTCTTTATTAAGTTGTTTTAAATTGGCAATCATTTATATTAACCTGTGGTATATCTTACTCAGCTTTAAAGCTGACACTTGTTCTTTTGTTGAAAATGTTGTGCCACCTCAGGTTGATGCTTAGTTGAGATGCAGTTTAGAGTGAGGATGGGTAGAAGATACAGCTGAAGGCTTTTACCTAGACTGCCTCATTTATTCAAACTCGTTTATTATATTTCGTTGACCGTTATCGTTATTTGACGTTTATAGACTTGTTTCCAGTCATATGACGAGAACATCCCGAGTCAACATACCAAACACAAATGAGATATTCCTGCAAGGACAAGAATATGATTTTAGGTACCCACATAGACTGGGTCCTTGCAGGTTAGAGGGATAACATGCAAGTACACATAAACAATCAAACACTATGTAAGAAACGATTTAAAAAATAGCACACAAACAAACATTTTAT
This sequence comes from Erigeron breviscapus, assembly GCA_034093135.1. Taxonomy (NCBI): domain Eukaryota; kingdom Viridiplantae; phylum Streptophyta; class Magnoliopsida; order Asterales; family Asteraceae; genus Erigeron; species Erigeron breviscapus. The sequence continues at coordinate 97,138,969 of CM067169.1, forward strand.
TGAAAATAAAACAAGCACACATACTAGTTCAAACAAGAAATACGAATTACAAACAATGTAAAGTAACGGATTATACACAAGTTTTGAGACAAGCATGACTAGTCCTAGATGTATTGTACTATCTAAAGGATTTGATCTACAGACAATCCACACTTGTTTCCATCAAGCTTGACTTTTCTAGAAGCATGTAAGTATCTATCTTTAGGAATCCATTTACTGCTACTAGTTAAGCACAAGTCACCTGAAACACGAACATTTTTAGAGTTAGAGAATGATTTCTTGTTAATGTTCTCTACAGGTTTCTTCTTGATGGTCTCTTTGGTCTTTTGGTTTTCTTGATGTTATTAGGTGACAACCAACCATATTGATCTTTGTATTTAGTTATTCCTGAAGTTTTATCTCTAACTACCTTCAAAGTGCACTTAGAGGTCGTCTGAGTATACTTAGGAAAACTAGAATACCTATTATGCTTAGGTTGTTTGTTACCTAATGAGAAAGCTCATTCTTCACATTTTGGAACAACTGGTGTTTTGACTTCTTTTGGGGACTTAGGTTCAGATTTAACCTTAGTCATCTTTGGTCTGAGGTCTTTGGTTCATGAGAAACTGAGGAACCTTTGTTAGTTTGTGGTCTTGAAGTCTTGGTGTTTGGGTTTGGTGGTCTTTGATCTTTTAAACTTATCAAATGGGGAAGGTTGTAAAGAGTGTGACTTTGGAATTCTTTTAGATAAAAATCATGTTTTCCTTTTTAACAAAATGTTTTTCAAAATCAGGATCAAATTTATGATTTCCTTCCAAATAAGTTGACATATCATCTGTTTCCACTTTGAAAAACTTTGATTCATTTTCCAACTTCACACTTGCTTCACTTATCATCTTTCACAATCAGTTTGAACAGAAACATGCACAAAGGACTTGTCTCAACATTCACATTTTGATCAGGGTTTGGATGATCATTAGCAAACTCATTTAATTTTCCTTTCATAGATAATATCTTCTTATTGATTTTCTCAATTGAGTCAGAAAACTTTTGTGCAAAGTTAAGTTTAGTATCATTAAAATCCTTTTTGCACAATAGAAAGCTTTGATTGTTTTTCCTGTTCAACATCTGTTTGTACAAGCAAGTTTTCTATTAAAATCCTTTTTGCACAAATCAGAAGCACTTTCATTTTCAGTTTGCACAGAAACATTTACAACTTCACAAACAGAACATCCAGGTTGAGCAAACTTTGAATCTAACTTGGGTGGTCAATGAACACAGTGATTTTGAGCCTTCAAATTATCTATGAGTGCTTGCTTTTCATCAAGAGACTTTTTCAAATCTTCAATTTCTTTTTCCAAAACACTTTGTGGAACATAAGGTCTTACAATTGCAGGTTTTGGAATTGAAACAACTTTTTCCAAAGGTTTTTCAGTAAAACACTCAAGAATTTCAGCAACTTCAACCTCATGATCAGATTTATTTCTTTGACGCACATGGCGACTTAAAAAATCATATGTCTCATCCATTAACTCATAGTTAAAATAGACATTTGCACCCTTCTTTAGAAAATCATCAGCCTCAAAATCACCATGACTTGGTCTAACAAACTGGTCAGTCATCCCACATCTCATATGAGATTCCTTATACAATGGTGGGATTTCTTCTTGTGCTTGGAGCAAATGTTCTGGATTGACATAACCCAACCCTGAATTGAATTCAGTTTTCGAATTTCTTGGCCTATTCAAAAAGATTTGTTGATATGATCGATTAATCTTATACAACTTTTCTTGATAAAACTTGATCTCAGATTGAAGTTCATTATTTTTCTTATCAAGTTGTTGATTAAGAGAATCTTTTATGCAACAATCGTATTTTAGGTCAGAAATTTTGTCTTCAAATTCCTTCAAATCAGGAGTAGATTCTTTCAGTTTCACATTTAATGACTCAATGTCCTCAGCCAAAGCATTTGCTCTAAGCATCTCATTGGTCTTCTCAACTTGCAACTGTTTCATGTTCTTGTTTAACTCAAGAACTTTGGTTTCAAGTTCTTGTTTTTCAAGATGCAATTTGGAATTTGGAGTGAAAGTGACAGCAGCTTTTTCAGATTTCAAATTATCATAATCCTTTTGAAGTAAATCAAATTTATGAAATCATGTAACATTTTTTCTTTCTCTTTCAAATCTTTGGTTATTGTTTGAAATCTTTTTACTTAACCCTTTTCCATGTTTCACAGCTTCATCACTTTTATCCATATAATATTTTAAAGTTTTACGAGCAATAGTGATTACCTCATCATCGTCCTCTGAAGAACCTTCAAGTAACTCCTTTGACTTCTTGATCTTTGTCATGAAGCACACATTTGCTGCAAGTTCATCGGTCTTTTCATCAGAAAGATGTAGCCATTTGTCATCCTCAGCGAGAAGAGCAATTCCACTTTCCTCTTGTCTTGCAAAATAAGATTGTACTGTACTTAATATGTATGAGACCTTCAAGCAACAAAAGGGTGAACCTCTGAATGAAGTATACATAGACTATGTTAAAATACATATAGTCTTTGTCTTGTCTTTGTCATCAATCTACTTCCTCTGCTTTTTATTCTTGCTCTTGCTCTGCTCATTCTCAGTCTCAGTCTCAGTCTCGAAATCAGAATCTGACTCTGACTCTGAAGGAGTATGAGTGATACCTAACCGTCTCTTCTCTTGATCCCTCATAGATCACGGATCATAATAATAATCCGCAATCTCTGCTCTAGCTCTCATATGAGCTTGTGGATCATAACCAAATCTCTTCTCCAGTCTATGCACAATTACAGGATGCAAATCTGACTCGGTAGAAGTATTTGTAGTAGAGTCGGTTTTGGTAGACTCACTATCCTGAGCACTAGCATTATCAGCATCAAGAGCAATAGCATCAGATTGCCCTACCAAATCCTTACCCTTGTCTAATCGATTAACGTCAACATCTTCTGTAAGGAGTTTGGTTTGAGGTGCCTCAAGCTCAACTACCATGTTTATCTCTGTAGACATCTGTTCTTGAGCTTGTGGAGCTTCTGAGGTTGCCTTGCCAGCAATACCAGCCTGGCTAGACTCTCCTTGAGTCTCTGTTTTCTGAACACAGAACTCCCTCCTAGCTCTTGAGTAGCTCTGGCCGCATCTGGATCTTCATTCTGATCATAGTCATGCCTTGCCTTAGCTAGCTCATCACCCTTGCAACCTGAGCTATCTCTCTCAGCTTTTAACTTCAAGTAGTTGTCAATCAGCTCATGCAATTTCTCTTCAGAGATTTTAACTCCCTTCCTCAATGCATCTACCATCTGGACAATCTTGCCATCAACTTCTAGAGACTTATTGTACATCTTGGACACTACCACCTCGGCCTTGCCCAACTTGTCTTCAAGAAACTTGTTCTTGTCACTCACAACCTTAAAATCATCAGCCAAACGAGTGATTAGGCTTCTCATTCATGGCCTTCTCATGCTGTTCCCTATGCTCAGACATCTGTCTCTGCATATCAGCAAGGCTCAAACTAGCCTCTTCACTTGTTCGTGGTTGTGGCTGTGTAGTCTCAGGAACAATAACCGACACACTTTCTGGTCCACCAGCAGCAGCAGAAGTCTCTTGTTCCCTGACAAGTCTACTTCTCTTAAGTAACGGCTGCTCTGGCTCCCAATCTTCATCAGACTCTCTCTCTCTTCTTCTTCCTTGAGTTGCAAAGGAGATCTAGGAACCATCTTAGA
>CM067169.1:97153478-97244491 GCA_034093135.1 Erigeron breviscapus
ATAGGGAGATTTTGAAGTTGTACTTAAAAGATAATTCCAAATGCCAGTTAGATATTTCATTTTAACTACTGAAGCCAATGGACCATTATAGCCAACATCTTGTAAAACACTTTTGGCTTCAGTATATGACACAATGCTTTCATAAATATCTTCAGGCATATAAGACAGCTCAAACGCAGACCTTAACCTTTTCAAGGAAATATATACCTTTTTCTTACCGTTAAGGATGGTGCCATAGATTGCAGGATCTCCTTCTTTGTTGTTCTTTACATAACAACTTGCCCAAAATTCACATAAGAGATCTTTAAACACCACTGTTGGTTGTTCGATCAACATCTTCCCCAATGGATGATGCCATAAAAACATCACTATATCATCATATCCCCCAGCCCAAGAAGGAGGATGAATATTGGCAGAGAGACTAAATCTTGATTTTACCTGTATCAAGATCAGAAGGAACAACCACTACCTTATCTCCCACCACATAGGGTGAAAGTTTATTAGCGCTTATCGGAGCTGGGTATAGGACATCAGAATTATTTGAAGAATTAGATTGAGAATTGTTAGAAGAAGGAGAAGAAGATGATGAAGCCATTTTAAGATATGAGAGATTAATGAAGAAGTTTTAAGAGATTTGATAGAACAGTACACAGATTAGAGAGAAAATGAGAGAAATTGATTGAGATGAATTGCGAGTGATTTGGGGATTTAGGTTAAAATTGAGTATATATAGTTTATTATAAAATAATTATTATTTAAAATAACCGTTTGAGAGGGAAGAGAGAGAGAAAGATTTTGATTGGTGAAAAACAAGTAGTGGGGGTACTTTTTGCAGTAAAAGCCGTTGCCACTACACGTGTCAGTTACCAATTAAATAGAAAATGGATAAATAAGTAAACTAAATAAAATATTGTAAATAATAAAACGCACTGAGATATTTAATAACAAAAACAACCACTAAGCTGGGTCAGACTCAGCTTACCCTCTTTTACTTGAAATGACTAAGTATGAGAAGGTAGTCTGGGTCAGACACAGCTTACCCTAAAAAATGTGAAATATTTCCAAGGGGTCAGATTTGTTATTACTTAGCTCACTGCATCTCACATATTTAACATACCTAGCTTACTTATGAGATAGTTGAACCTTGATTCATCCAATGGCTTTGTGAACAAGTCAGCAAGCTGATTATCTGTTGGAATGAAGTGAAACTCAACATCTTCTTTCATCACATGATCTCTAATGAAATGATATCTTATATCAATGTGTTTGGTCCTTGAGTGAAGCACATGACTGTTGGAAATTGCTATGGCACTGGTATTGTCACAAAAGATTGGTGTTTTTGAAGCAGTGACACCATAGTCTTAAAGCTGATATTGCATCCAGAGAACTTGAGAGCAACAGCTTCCTGCAGCAACATACTCAGTTTCTGCAGTGGAAATTGAAACTGAATGCTGTTTTTTACTGGACCAGCTTACAAGTCTATTGCCAAGCAATTGACATGCTCCTGAGGTGCTTTTTCTGTCAATCTTAAAGCCTGCAAAGTCAGAATCTGAATAGCCAATTAGATTAAATCCTGAGTCTTTGGGATACCAAAGACCCAGATTGGGACTACCTTTAAGGTATCTAAAGATTCTTTTCACAGCTTTAAGATGAGATTCTTTAGGACTAGCTTGATATATTGCACAAAGACATGTAGCAAACATAATATCAGGTCTACTAGCAGTTAAGTAAAGTAATGATCCTATCATACCCCTATAAGCTGTGGTGTCAACAAATTTTCCATTTTTATCTTCACCCAGCTTATCACCAGTTCCCATAGGAGTTTTCATAGGTGAGCAATCACTAAAACCAAATTTGTTCAAGAGATCTTTAACATATTTTCCTTGGTTTATAAAAATTCCATTTTTAGTTTGTTTTACTTGTAAACCCAGAAAATAGTTTAGCTCTCCCATCATGCTCATTTCATACTTTTTGGACATTAATTCAGAAAACTTTTTGCAAAGTCTTTCACTACTAGACCCAAATATGATATCATCTACAAAAATTTGCACAAGAAGAATATCACCATTATACTTTCTCACAAACAAATTCTTGTCAACATTACCTCTTTTGAATTTGTTAGCCAATAAGAATTTAGATAAAGTATCATACCATGCCCTTGGAGCTTGTTTCAGACCTTAAAGAGCTTTATCAAGCTTGAATTTGCTTTGGAGCTTTTCTTTATCGGGTATATATTTGTGCTTTAATTATCTGCATTATGTTTATTTGTGAAAAAAATTCATATCGAAAGCTGATCTTTTAAGACTTGGCCTTGTTTATTTTTTACTTAATAAACTTAATAGTTGAGAACTTAATCATTGAGTGAAATTTCATGTTTCTTTTTTGACTTAACAAACAAAAATAACCGTCATTTACTTATATTTTACTTAATACATACAGACATTCTTAATGCATTGAGCCACTTAATACACTCAGTACTTAATGACTAAAAAAATAAACGGGGATCTTAAAAAAATAGGGCACTTATATACTTATACGCATATGATCTAATGATACATGAGTCAGAAACGGGTTGTCCAAGTTATGATTTAATGTTATGTTGGCTTAGTAAATTAGCATTGTTTATTTATCTGCACTGATTTGAATTTTTCTTACAGAATGAGTTAGCTTATACAGTAATTACCAAGCTGAATTAGCTTGGGTATTTATAGTTAGCTATTTGAGTCAGCTTCAGTTTGAATATGCTTGTATTCTGTAATGTTAGCACATATTTTCATACTTAACATTGTTTTTATCGTAGCTACTCAACTTCTTCTGTAGTACTTTTTGTAAATGTGTTTATTTGTTGTTACTAGGTTCTTGCTAATCTTGAGGCTAAAGGGTTTTCTTCTCCACCAAACTGTGCTTCAGTGTTTATACCGCCCAATGATTATTTTGATGACTCTGAGGTTGATTATATGGATAATTCCGATAATGTCTCAGTTGCAAGTGGAGTTGCATAATAACAAAGCATCAGTGGTTTGCGTATTAGTTTCACTTGTTCTTAAGTCTTGTTTTCGACGAAGCGGTGACAGAAGTCGTTTAGGATCGACAAAGGCTTGCGTTTTAGGAAAAGTGTCTTAATGTTCAAGATCATTTTGTATCGCATTTCGTTGACGTAATATGAAATATACGAGTTTGTATCGTTATCCTAGTTTTCAACTTGTTTTATGGACATTACCTATCTTTCTAGACTAAATCAAATGCTGTTTAAAAACAAATATTCCGACTACTTATGTACAACACTGCTTGTATGGTCCTTAGCATCCACAATGGTAACTTTTCAAAAGTTAAGAGTGTGTAAGAGGATTTTTTATAAAATAATCTATACTCCAATAGTCCAATGGTAAAAAGCTTTCAAAAGCTTAAAGTTTGATATAAAATGATTTTTTAGATGAGAGAGGAAATGAAAGACTTGATGTGCGTCAACTTATTGCTCTTGTTTTTAAGGGGGGAGGGAGTGGTCACCCTTGCCCCAAACTTTACCACTTTTCCACATCATCACTAACCAATAAAAACCTTCCACCTCAATTTTCCCCAATCTTCCCCAAATCACTGGCGCCACTTTCCCCAAACTTCCCCCAATCTCCACCTCATCATTTCTTTTTCATTTATTTTTAATACCATTTTCCAAACTATATAAACTAAAACATATATATATATAAAGGGAAAATGATTAATGTAAGTCCCAACTCAATAGATGGTACTACTGAAGACACCTCTATGTCGATGGTGGAGTTACTTTGCAATATATGCACTGAACTGGAGACGACCAGTTGCAGTGTGTATATACCAAGTTCTAGATAGATTACTTATTTAAAAGACAATAAGTAAAGAACAATGCAATAATACAAATACTTGTAAAATAAATTGATGAGACAATATGTAATTTTCAAGTGTAATTTATTTATTGATGTTAAATAAATTACAAGGTTGTTGCGGAGCCAAGATAATACAAGAATGTAAATATCCTAACAACCTATGAACTACAATTGATCTACACTCGGAATTTCTCTAAACAATCGAAACACTTAAAGTTGTGAAATGTTCCTTTTTACGATTGAGAGAATATTGCACAAGTTCACCAAGAATATTGCAGGTATGCAAAGTGTGAATTCCTTCGAAGTGTGTTCGAAGAAGTTAATATTCTTGTTGTACAATGACTTGTATTTATAGGCAAAGTTAACATTGGGATGTTAACTTTAGCCGTACAAATGTGGTTGAGAGCATTTAAGGAATAACATTTAATTCCTTAAAATGCAGTGTAAAGTTGCAGTATAAAGCAACTTTATTCAACCAGCTTTATGTACCTTTTATTACTTAAATAATAAGATAAGGCTTATTATCCGGGTAAAGGACATAAAGCACAAAAGTCAATTCCTCGTAATCAGTGTAAAGCTTTGTAAGAGCTTTCCACTGATGGTCTCCAGTTTGTAACTGACTAGAATGTCAACTGGGCTTCGCTGCCATTGTCATTCTCTATCTTCCATTTGTTGTCTTCGACTTCAACTGGAATGATTCTTCAACTGGTCAGTTCTCAACTGGAGGAAGTCTTCAGTTGCGTTGACTGTACGGTGCACTGGACTTCAATATATTTCTGGACAAATCATCTGGGTCTCCAGTTCACTGGACAGTTTCACTGGGTCTCCAGGTGCAACTGGAGACTGGCCAGTTTACCAGTAAACTGGTCCTAACAAATTCCCCCTATTTGTCTAGAAATATTGCCAAGTCTTTTTCTAGTTCTTGTATCTGTACAAATGTGAACTGGAAGGACTTGTTTGATTTAAATCTATCTAAGTTTTCCAAGTCATTTTTATAGATCAATAAATGCCTTAGGTTTTTCTTTTAGGTTTGTTAGATTTTAATCTATTATCTACCTTGTGGTTACAGACTGGTAACTTCATTTATACAAGGAAATGAAATTTATACAAGTCACAGAATGTAAAACAAAATACAAGTAGATAACTGAAAAGAAAGAACTTAATGAGATGGCCCTTCGCCAGTTCTTCTTCTCTTGGTCACTGAAGAGATAGGTTGTGAGTCTTCAGGGTCAATATTCAGCTTTTGCTCCAGATTTTCTTTATGTTGAATCTTGCCCCTTAAGAAGTTCACCCATGCTTTCTCAAACCTATTCTTTTGTGCCTTTGCATCCAACACATTCACCATTTCAACCCATTCACTGAACCCATACTGCATTGCACCAGGATTGTCAGTTTTAACCAGTGGCCCTCTGGTATAACTAACTTCAACTTGAAAGACTTTGGTGCCTGGCTTGATTGTTACATTGACACCATTGATAGTACCACTATGTCTTCTGGTTGACATGATCTGGAAGTAATAGCTTCTTGCTTCAGATTCATTTGTTATTTTTATACTCCCAGCACCAGCAGCAAGTACAGCGGACTTGATGTCTTCATTAGATACCTCGCCAGTTGGTTCAACAAATGTGCTAAGGTCAGCATCTCTGGTCAGTGGTCTTCTTGGTTGAGGAATCCTTCTTGGTGGATTCAATACCTTCTTCACAACCTTCTTAACATTTGCAATTCTTTTAGAATCCCACTGGCCCTATTCTCCTTAGCCTTCTCCACTGATATGTTCAAACTTTTGGCATCGAATTCAGCTTCATCATCAGGATAGTGTCTGTCCAGTTCAATATCAAGCATTTCTTTCAACTGGTCAACTATCCTGGGATCATTCTTAATTCTTGCATACTCCTCCTTAGTGATTCCCAAAAGATTAGCATCACTCATATCAAGCAGTTTGATCTGTGCAAGATGTGCTCCGGCTTCAACTTGGTTTGTTTGTTTCATTTTCTTTCTTTCTTTAATATCATTGCCAAGTCTAGCCAATCTTCTGCTATCACTATCTGACACTAGAGGAAGTACATCAGCATTGCCAGTTTCTAACATAGGAATATCAATGGCCGGCTGGGCAGATACATCAACTGCTAACCCTTTGCCCTTATCCAAAACATTCCCCCTATCACCCATATCACCAGTTTGCTCACCAACTTCAGTACTGGCAGCTACAACCATTTCCCTACCAGCTTGACTTCCAGATGGAGTTCTTCCAGGTGCAACTGGTGGAAGGACTGCACTTCTTTCCCCCTTGGCAGCATCTAGACCTGCCCTAATAGAATCCCATTCAGAAGGGTGAGATGGCAACCGGTCAAGAGGCTGCCATGTTTGCATGTCCTTGCACTCCTTGAAAATCCCACACATCATCCTGAAAGACCTCCACAAATGGTTGGTTCTCCTTTGACTGGGTCAAAACATTTGCAGTAACCTGTTCTTGACCAGTTTTTAATTCATTTAAGATCTTGGAGTCTTCATCCAAACCAGAAACAACCTTTTCCTTCACTTCCTCATCCTTCTTCTTCAAACTTTCCACTTCAGTTGTTAGTTTATCCAAAGACTGAGCATGAAGGGATACCTGGGTGTTCAAATTTTCAATGCTGCCTCTCAACTGGTTGATCTCACTGGTGAGTGGGGCCAGATCAACCTGAGGAGTGGCCAGCTTGGTGATCTCAGACATCACCCTTTCAATCAGTTGTTGTTCTCTTGCACCCAGCGTATCCTCTATCTTCTGACCAACTAAAGTCATCAACTGCTCTCCAAGTTCAGTCACATTTAGGCCAGGTTTTTCAATCAATTCCTTTACCTGCCTTTCAATCTCCCTCAAATCTACTTCAGATGTTATTACAGTGTTGCCAAGCAGATTGGAGATTGAGGTTGTAACCTTGGACTGAGTAAGGTCAAAGGCTTCTTTCAAAGTACCAGCCAGATTGTTGCAGCTAGTGACCAACTCATTTAACTTGTTGAACACCAAGTCTTCATTAGATGAAAACTTGTTAATCCCCAGATCAACCACTTTAATGTTGGTCAAGTGATCCTTGTGGTATCTAGAGAAAGACTTGGTGTTTTTGTCAAGTGTCTTTTGAATCTCTTCCACCCTGGTAAGAAGGTTTTGGAGATCGGCTTGTAAAGAGACAACTTGACTGTCCAGTGACGAAGGAGAAGGTGTCACTGGACCAGCAACAGTTACTACTGGAGCAACTGGAGGAAGCAAACTAAGGAAAATCTCCCCAGTTGTCATACCAGCAGTTGAAGAAATAATAGGAGTGGTGGTAGAAGAAAGCACTGGAAAAACAATGTGTTGTTCATGCTGAGAATGCTCAGGTGTGAACAACGGCGGCGGTGGGGGTGTCATTTCTCAAAATATATCAGTAGGCACATTTTGTAGGGATGGTGAAAGTGAAATTGATGCATCTGGAAGCGAGACTGGAGATGAAGGGTTTTGAGCTTGTATAGAAGCCTCAAAAATCTCCAAGTCTGAAGCAGTTCCTTCAGAATCCGAAGACTCTATAAGGATTTCCTCGTCATTAACATTCATGTCCAGATCTATGAATGTAACTGAGGGCTGACCAGAAGGGCCAGTCTCCAGATGACCTTCCCCAGTTTCCTGGATGGGTGCATCTGTTGGAGGATCAGATACCGAAGTATCTTCACCAGGAATAGAGGTTATTGGGGTTGCTTCAGTTATGGTTGCTCTATCCTCAACCACAATATTAGACGAACTGGAGGGTCCCTCATTATTTTGAGGCCCGCCCAGTTGTCTTTCTGACTCACCTTCAATTGGTGCATCAGTTGAAGCGAATGCCAGTTGCATTCGTTTTGGAATCTCGACCTCTCCAGCTTCAGATACCAGAGAGTCTAAATTCCTCAACATATCTGGCGCAGTGTACGGTGAATCTGTAGTTAAGTATGCATCACTGCCCGAAATTTGTTGAAAACAGAGAGAGAGAAACCTTGAGAAGGGGATACAAACTCCCCTAGTGCCCTTCAGCTTTTGTACTAGGCTTCTAAACAAGATGTCTGCAAAGTCTACTCTCAATCCATTCCACAAGCAGTAAGCCATCTCTGCTTGTGAGGGGTTGATCTGGTCAAGACCACCAGAACTCCCACCCATACTCTCCACCAGGTGGATGAAAAAGTACCTCCATGAAGGTGTAAGACCCTTCATGGTCATCGCACCCTTTCGTCTTCAAAACCCCATTGTCCAAACACTCCTTATGACCCATTTCGAGGAGGACTTGACGAAAATTAATATTTGGGGGTAAGACAACTGGAGATTCACCCTCTCTCCAATAATTGAGGTGTAAGGCATCCCTCAATACGTCAGCGGACAAGGTACACTGGATTGTTCCATCCTTTAATGTGAAACTGATGGAGGAACAATCGGAAGAAAGAGTGGCAGTGTACCAAAACTCACACAGGTAGTTGTAAAACAACTTGCGTGGGTTTAGAGAGAATGAGGGTCCTATTGGAGAATCCTTCAAAAATTTTGGATTCTACCAATAAGGGTATTGGACCCTTGAGATCCTTGTAAGCTTGCCATCGGATTATTAGGATTGAGTTTGATGATCGAAGCATTACTAGGAGCACCAGATGCCGGTTTGACATCTGGTGAAGGAGCATATGGAACAGTCAAGAGATTTACATCTCTTGAACGGGATGATCTAGGAGCCATTGGAAAATGAAATTGAAATTTGGGAACTAGGGTTCTTGATTTGTGAAGCAGAGAGAGAATGAAGCAATTTTGATGATTGGGAAGTAAATGAAAGAATGTAGAAGGAAGTAAATGAGTTCGGAGTAAATAAGGGTATTGGACCCTTGAGATCCTTGTAAGCTTGCCATCGGATTATTAGGATTGAGTTTGATGATCGAAGCATTACTAGGAGCACCAGATGCCGGTTTGACATCTGGTGAAGGAGCATATGGAACAGTCAAGAGATTTACATCTCTTGAACGGGATGATCTAGGAGCCATTGGAAAATGAAATTGAAATTTGGGAACTAGGGTTCTTGATTTGTGAAGCAGAGAGAGAATGAAGCAATTTTGATGATTGGGAAGTAAATGAAAGAATGTAGAAGGAAGTAAATGAGTTCGGAGTAAATAAGGGTATTTATAAGGGATTCATGATCCCAATGAAATACAAAAATTATATTTTATTTAACCAAAACAACTTTGTAGATATTTTAACAAAAGAAGTTTGAATTTTGAAATAAAATCATAATTTGCCATGTCAACATTAAATGTTACCATGTCAGCATTAAATGCTACGACGGCTTATCTTACCCACGCGCCCACTAACTTTTTATTTTCCCAATACAAACAGTTGTCAAGTACTAAAATAGCTTTAAAATACCAAGTGGTTTAAAACACTTGAGTACCATCACGTGTCACAAAGATTGACCAAGTATTTCTAACGTTATAAAAATAAGACAAGACTGAATCTGGTCACTGGAGGATCAGTCCAGTACCAGTTTCCAACTGAAGAGTTCTCCAGTTGCCATTTTCAAACAAAAACGAATTTTAGTCAGAAAATTATTTTGAGTCTTTCCCCCTAAAATCATGATCCAGAAATCAATTAGTGCCAGATAGTATCACAAAGGCGTTCGATAGCCTGGCGAGCAAAGATTATCTGGACCTCCTCAACTGGAGAACTTCATCAGTGTCACTGACGCGTTCAATAACAAAGAAATCTCCAGTTTTAAGGATTTAACATTCCCAGTTCGCTGATGAGATGTTTAAAGGTTTTCTCATCGAGAGGTTTTGTAAAAACATCAGCTAACTGTTTGTCAGTGGGGATGAAATGTAAATCAATGTCTCCTTTCATAACATGATCACGAATGAAATGATACCTGATGTCAATATGCTTTGTTTTGGAGTGCATCACTGGGTTGTGAGATATAGCAATTGCACTGTGTTGTCACAAAAGATTGGGGTCCTTGTATACTTTTGACCATAATCTAGTAACTGGTCTTGATCCAGAGAATCTGGGCACAGCAACTGGCCGCAGAAATGTACTCTGCCTCAGCAGTGGACATAGAGACGGAAGTCTGCTTCTTGCTGGTCCAACTTACCAGTTTTCCTCCAAGGAAATGACAACCACCAGTTGTTGATTTTCTATCTATCTTACAACCTGCATGATCTGAATCTGAATAACCCATTAGATTTAATCCTGAGCCTTTGGGGTACCAAAGACCAAGATTAGGACACCCTTTCAGGTATCTAAAGATACGCTTTACAGCGTGCAAGTGTGATTCTTTTGGGTTAGCCTGAAACCTGGCACATAGACATGTTGCAAATATTATATCTGGTCGACTGGCAGTTAAGTACATCAGTGAACCAACCATACCACGATAGTCAGTTATGTTAACTGGTTTGCCAGTTGGGTCAGAGTCCAAATTTAATGGTGCTGCAATAGGTGTGTTTTTCGATGGGATTGAATCATATTTGTATTTTCTTAACAAATCTCTGACATATTTTCCTTGGTTTATGAAAATTCCATTTTCAGTTTGCTTAATCTGAAGACCTAAGAAAAATGTTAATTCACCCATTAAAATCATCTCATACTCAGATGACATGATTTTAGAAAACTTTTTACACATTGCATCATCAGTTGAACCAAAAATAATGTCATCAACATAAATTTGTACCAATAAGATATTACCTCTTTCTTTCAAGATGAATAAGGTATTATCTATTGCACCTCTTTGAAAGCCATTTTTAAGAAGATGTTTAGTTAGAGTATCATACCAGGCTCTTGGGGCTTGTCTTAGACCATACAATGCTTTGTTCAGTCTATAAACCCAATGAGGATGCTTCTCATCGATGAAACCTGGAGCCTGCTTAACATATACTTCTTCTTCCAATGTTCCATTTAGGAACGCACTTTTGACATCCATCTGGAAGACCTTGAACTGCAGATGGGCTGCATAAGCCAGAAATATTCTGATGGCTTCAAGTCTTGCAACTGGAGCAAAAGTTTCATCAAAGTCAACGCCTTCTGCTTGACAATAACCCTGGGCAACTAATCTGGCCTTGTTTCTTACAACATGGCCATCTTCATCCATCTTGTTTCGGTAGACCCATCTGGTACCATTGGGTTCTTTCTTTAACCCTGGTGGACAAGGAACAAGCTCCCAAACATTGTTCCTTCAAACTGGACGAGCTCTTCTTGCATAGCTTCCACCCAGCTTGGGTCTGCCATAGCCTCGTCAATCTTCTTTGGTTCAATTAAGGATAAGAAGGTGACGTTTAAGCATTGCTCACTGGTGGCTCTTCTAGTCTGAACCCCACTATTTGGATCTCCCACAATCTGTTCAATTGGATGTGCTCGAGTCCATCTAGTGTAATGACTAGGCTGGTGTAACACAATATCAGTGCAAGTCACCTGGCGATCTTCTTCAGTTGCAGTAGCTTCTGGAGGAGGATCGGTCCAAACGACTTCTACATTCTCATCAGAGTCAATGAGGTCACGATTTGCATCATGAAATTCTTCATTCAAAGGCATTTCTTGAAGAACTGGAGAAGTTGGAGTTTGAACTGGTGCTGATATTGGAGTGGCACGTACATCAGATCCAATCACCAATTCTTGTGGTAAGTTGAAATTGATGGAGGGATAAATGATGTGTCACTGGTGCTTTTCTTCTTCTTAACTGGTTCCAATTTGTTGTAACTGGAAACATCTTTTGGTGAAATAACTGACTGATGAACTTGGTCAGTTTCACCAAAATTGATTGGAACGACTGGAGTAATATCAAGGCTTGGTCTCTTGTTGATTGCTTCAGTTGATTCATCGAATGTGACATGAATTGTCTCATGAACCTTTTGGAGTCTATAATTATAAACTCTAAAGGCCTTTCGAATATCTGAATAACCTAAAAATACCCCTTCATCAGCTTTTGCATCAAACTTTCCAAGCTGACTGGAATCGTTTAAGATATAAACTGGACAACCAAATACATGAAAGTATCCAATATTTGGTTTACGATTCCTGAGTACTTCATAGGCAGTCTTCTTATGTCTCTTGATGTAGACTGACCGGTTTTGGGTGTGACAGCAGTTGCAACTGCTTCAGCCCAAAAACTGGTGGGAAGACCTGATTCAGATAGCATACTTCTGGCCGCTTCTATCAGTGTGCGATTCTTTCTTTCCACAACTCCATTTTGCTCTGGAGAGTGTGCTGATGAGAAGTTTTGAGAGATGCCAGTGCCATTGCAAAATGTTTCAAGTACCTTATTTTGAAATTCAGTACCATTATCACTTCGCAACTGACAAACTTTTCGAGTGTACTTGAGCTCAATTCTTTTGATGAGAGAGATGATTTCAGCAGGTGCATCACTTTTGGATCTGAGGAATACCACCCAGCAGTATCTGGTGAATTCATCAACTACAACTAGAGTGTACTTCTTTCCAGCTCTAGTTTGAACATTCACTGGACCAAAGAGATCCATATGTAGCATGTGAAGAGGTTCAGTGATGCTAAAATTTTGCCTAGTTTTGAAACTGGCTCTTTTCTGCTTGCCCATCTCACACCCTGGACATGGCTTTTCTTTATTGAAAGAAATTTGAGGTATCCCATCAACCAGTTGCTTGCGAGACAACTTGTTAATATTTTTGAAATTAAGATGGGATAATCTTTTATGCCATAGCCAGTTGGTGTCCTTATCAGCCTTGGTATAGAAGCACTGCTCTTTTGGAGCTGGTTCCATATCCATGATGTACACATTGCCTTTTCTTGGTGCAACCATCACCACTTTCCAATCCTTGTTAAATATGGTGCCTTGAGCAATATCGAACAAAACTCTGAAGCCATCATCACAAAGTTGGCTGACACTGATCAGGTTGTATTTCAAACCATTCACAAATGCAACTCTTTTGAATTCGACTTGTCCATTATTGAGCACACCATATCCTTCAGTCTTTCCAGATTGATCATTACCAAACGTCACTGTCGGTCCATCTTGGACAGTGAACTCTTCAAGCAGGGGCTTACATCCGGTCATAGTCCGGCCAGCAGCGCTGTCCAGATACCAGATATTCTTCTTTCGATCGCCCTGCACACACACAAAAATCATTAGTTATTTTTGTGAACCCATCTTTTCTTGATGGGTTCACTGGACTTCTCTACAGAAGTCACAGTAGATTGTTGTGGTGTTGAACTGGAGGCTGCATCTGGAGCTTTTTCACCAGCTCCAGGTGCAGGAGTAAAAACGATTGGTACTTGATACTTACTCCCCTGATTTTTACCAGATTTAGTTCCAGATGGAACATTCTTTTGATTAGGTTTTGAAGGGAGTGGTTTAATATTTTGTTTGAAAACTGGAGGTAATGAACTTCCTTCCAGATTTTTAATCCGGGCAGTACAACTCTGAACCTGTCGAGACAAAAGTTAGAGTTGACTTTCCAGATTAACCAAAATATTATTTTCATCAGGCAGCTGAACCTTGGACCTTGGTTCAGCTGGAGTTTTAGTCTGTCGGGTCTTGGGCACCTTAGACTTTTGAGGTAAAGGCTTGTTACCAGTGGCCCTTTTAACTGGAGCATTAGCCTGTTTGGCTCCAGGTTTAACCTCAATGGGGGTGGTCTCAATGGGTTCAGTTTCAACAGCTTCAGGTTGATCATAAGGTGTTTCAACCCTGAGAGCTGGAGGCAATGCATGAAGATCTGGTATGAGAGTTGCCATCTCCAGATCTCCAGATTTCCATGCATTCTTCTGGCATCGATAGTTCTTGAAAATGCATCATAGTTTTTACCAGATGCTTTTACCCATGACTTGATAATCTTTTGTTCTTTTTCAAGATCAGAAAATAGTTTTTGATTATCAAGTTCCAAAGCCTCAATCTTTAAAACTGACTCCTTGAGAGCCAACTGGACACTTTGTAAATCATTAAGTTGTGGCTTAACGTTGTTCAGTTCAATTAAGATAGTGTCAAGATATCTTTCACTATCAGCTCTTACAGTTTCCACAAAAGCTAAATCACCACTTAATGATTCAGCCAGGTCCAGTTTCAGTTCAGGGTCAACTTGGTTGTCATAATCACATACCTTTTTCAAGATGATGTCCACCCATCTTCCAGTGATGACATCTTCTTTTGCCACGTGCTGCTGCTTTTGATCAACTGATGAGTCATCAGAGTACTCCCATCTTCCCTCAGTTTGTGCCATTAAGCACAGATCCTTTTTCCTTTTCCATGGACAGGAGGGCAATCTGGGCCTCAAGCTTCTTGTATTTAGCTTTGTAGCTATCATCAGACCGATTTAAATTAGGGACAGGGGGGCTAGTTTGGTTGTTCAACTGACTAGATCTGCATTCCTTCATAAAGTGACCTTTCTTACCACACTTATAGCAGGTAAGATTGGTTTTATCCAGAAACTGGAGCTGGAAGCATTGTTTGGGCCATTAAATCTTTTAGATTTATGCTTAAACCTGTTAAAGGTTTTAGCAATCATGGCGACCAGATCATCATCATCAGTTTCATCACAACCATCACTGATATCAGTGGTCAGGCCAGAGTTCAAGAAACTGTTTAACATCTCCTTCATTGAGTGTACCTGGACACTCTCTGCAGACATTAAAGCAGCACAAGGTCGCTCAGCTACACTAGCAACCTTGGGACTCTGGGCATGGTTCATGGCATCCTGCTCAGCCACCAGTCTTGCAGCATTGTTATCTTCAGTGAATCTGAAGGCTCCATAGAGCGATGCAAGAGTATGGTTGTGCAGGGTTTTACCTTGTCTCATGACAAGAACCATGTTTTCCCATTTGGAAGGAAGAATATCACAAAACTTCTCAAGAAGAATATCCTTATCCTTCTCTACACCCAAGCCTCTCAGCTGATTAATGAGGCTAGAAAATCTGGTGTATGTACCAGTCAGACTTTCATTGGGTAAGGCAAAAAAGGATTCATACTTCTTGTTCAAGGCAACTTTCCTGGTGACAATAGTGTCATCACCTCCTTCAAACTGAATAACTAATTCATCCCACATTGACTTTGCACTGGGGAACAACACAAGTGTTGGAATTAGATCTTCAGGGACAGCTCCAAGGATCATGTTCTTGAGTCTGGTGTCCAAATCAACAAGTCTACGATCCTCATCAGACCAATGGTCTTCGAGCTTTTCTCTTGAACCTCTTCTTCCAGTTGGATCTAGAAGAGGACTTACCCCAATAGACATGGGTATATATGGTCCATACTTAAGGATTTTTAACATATACCTCTCTATCCCACCAAAATGCAAAAGCATTCTAGCCTTCCATGTACCAAAAGTCTCACTGTTTCCATCAAATTTTGGAACATGAGTGTTGGAATAATGTACATGGACGTGATTTGGGGCAGTAGGAGGAGGAGGGTTTGTATTAACATTTTGAAAAGGTTGGGCATTAGTATTCAATGGGGTTTCACCTGAACCAGAACCATCTCCACCTTCAGTAGTGTTCATCTTAGCAGATCTAGGCAAGTTTATTAGCCTTCTGCTCTGATACCACTTGTAAGTCCCAACTCAATAGATGGTACTACTGAAGACACCTCTATGTCGACGGTGGAGTTACTTTGCAATATATGCACTGAACTGGAGACGACCAGTTGCAGTGTGTATATACCAAGTTCTAGATAGATTACTTATTTAAAAGACAATAAGTAAAGAACAATGCAATAATACAAATACTTGTAAAATAAATTGATGAGACAATATGTAATTTTCAAGTGTAATTTATTTGTTGATGTTAAATAAATTACAAGGTTGTTGCGGAACCAAGATAATACAACAATGTAAATATCCTAACAACCTATGAACTACAATTGATCTACACTCGGAATTTCTCTAAACAATCGAAACACTTAAAGTTGTGAAATGTTCCTTTTTACGATTGAGAGAATATTGCACAAGTTCACCAAGAATATTGCAGGTATGCAAAGTGTGAATTCCTTCGAAGTGTGTTCGAAGAAGTTAATATTCTTGTTGTGCAATGACTTGTATTTATAGGCAAAGTTAACATTGGGATGTTAACTTTAGCCGTATAAATGTGGTTGAAAGCATTTAAGGAATAACATTTAATTCCTTAAAATGCAGTGTAAAGTTGCAGTATAAAGCAACTTTATTCAACCAGCTTTATGTACCTTTTATTACTTAAATAATAAGATAAGACTTATTATCCGGGTAAAAGTACATAAAGCATACAAGTCAATTCCTCGTAATCAGTGTAAAGCTTTGTAATATATATATATATATATATATATATATATATATATATATATATCCAATTTTAATTTGTTTTACAACTAGAATGTATATATATATATATATATATATATATATATATATATATATATATATATATATATATATATATATATATATATATATATATATATATATATATATATATATATATATATATATATATATATATATATATATATATATATATATATATATATATATATATATATATATATATATATATATATATATATATATATATATATATATATATATATATATATATATATATATATATATATATATATATATATATATATATATATATATATATATATATATATATATATATATATATATATATATATATATATATATATATATATATATATATATATATATATATATATATATATATATATATATATATATATATATATATATATATATATATATATATATATATATATATATATATATATATATATATATATATATATATATATATATATATATATATATATATATATATATATATATATATATATATATATATATATATATATATATATATATATATATATATATATATATATATATATATATATATATATATATATATATATATATATATATATATATATATATATATATATATATATATATATATATATATATATATATATATATATATATATATATATATATATATATATATATATATATATATATATATATATATATATATATATATATATATATATATATATATATATATATATATATATATATATATATATATATATATATATATATATATATATATATATATATATATATATATATATATATATATATATATATATATATATATATATATATATATATATATATATATATATATATATATATATATATATATATATATATATATATATATATATATATATATATATATATATATATATATATATATATATATATATATATATATATATATATATATATATATATATATATATATATATATATATATATATATATATATATATATATATATATATATATATATATATATATATATATATATATATATATATATATATATATATATATATATATATATATATATATATATATATATATATATATATATATATATATATATATATATATATATATATATATATATATATATATATATATATATATATATATATATATATATATATATATATATATATATATATATATATATATATATATATATATATATATATATATATATATATATATATATATATATATATATATATATATATATATATATATATATATATATATATATATATATATATATATATATATATATATATATATATATATATATATATATATATATATATATATATATATATATATATATATATATATATATATATATATATATATATATATATATATATCATATATACATACATATATTACATATATATAACCTCCATGGATGAGTAATTAAGAAAAAAAAATATTATTGTGGGTCCCTCACTTTTTTAACAACCAATCAGAGCCCCTCTTTCTCCTCTCTCTCTCCTCCTTCTCTCCTCTCTCTTCGTTTCATCCGATCGGGGAAGCTCACCGATTTCAACCCTCTCTCTCCATCGGTAAAATGGTGGCGGTGGTGTACCCACGCGGCACCCCGCGGTAAACTCCCTTCCCCGTGTTCCACTCCCTCCCCCCTAATTTATCTCTACACTAAGTTAATGTATTTTATTCAATTTTAAACAAGTTTTTTTTAGTAAAACCTCTTACACACTCTTACATAATTTTTGACAAAAAAGCTTTTCAAAAACACCATTGGGGATGCTTCACGGCATCCTGAAAAATGAAAAGGAAAAGACCAATAGTAGGAAGATGCTTGTTTATCCAAGCTGTGAGCCTGTGACATAGAGGAGTGTACCCGGTCACAGACATTGTCTATGACACGTCCCGTCTGCATCAAGTTACATTCCCTATAAATAGAGCATTTCGTTTTAGAATATCAATTATTACCATATAGAATTAGCTCCCACTATGACGAGGGTTAGTGTAACGAGTGCACTCATAAAAGTAATGCTCAACGCAATATACAACTTCAGATACATTACAAACACATCCGGTTGAAAGGATTGTGCGGAATAGTTTGAGAGTTTGCTCTATGTCGGTCGTTGAAATGTTATTTCAAAGTTCGTTATTGTTGTGTCCATCTGATTCCTAGATT
Organism: Erigeron breviscapus; assembly: GCA_034093135.1. Lineage (NCBI taxonomy): Eukaryota > Viridiplantae > Streptophyta > Magnoliopsida > Asterales > Asteraceae > Erigeron > Erigeron breviscapus. Next base: position 97,171,848 of record CM067169.1, read on the forward strand.
CTGTTTGATGGCTTTCTTATTCGTCATAATTGTAGTAAAGCCCAACCCAAAGCTAGGTTGACAAATAAAGGATCAAAATTTCATCAAGGTAAATCCCTCCCAAATGCTTGATAGAACACGGCCTGCTTGTTAATCTAAGCGGTGACAGAGGGTGTACCGGTGACAAAAGTTATCTTTTATATGCTCCGTATGTGTAATCACTAATCACGGTTAGACTTTCAGGTATCTTTTTGATTACCCTATCATTTCCCAAGGTGAAATAGCGATGGAAGTCAAATTCTCGGAATCTTCAAACAACAATGCAATGAAGAGGTTATCGAAGTTATCATCAACAATTTTTTATTATTATTATTTTTTTTTTTTATTTTTGAACGGCAAAATTGGATCACTGACGGACCACTGGAGTATCATCGTGCCATCAGGGTACCACCCATCATATCCCCACTAGGCAATAATGCCAATACACCAATTCAGGAGGAAACTCAATAAATATGAGAACCCCCTATGTGGGTTTTGAACCCATGACCTTATGGTCACAAGCCCTTATGCCACCACCAAGATGCTGCTAGGCTATTATTTAGATTTTAGTTTTAGTCTTTAGTACGTGTAGTTTACAAAGTTAATTTTGTATTGCATTTGGATTTAGCGATTCTGGTAATGTACTCATTATGAACAATAGTAAAATGTTTCTGTATCGAATACATGTTTTTTGGTAGGGGGTAATGTGTTTCGGTGTTCTAACATATATATTTGGTTCATTTGTTCATTTATGTTTTAATTTCGATCACTATGGATGTTATGTTTGTTACTATGTAAATGATTTTAGGTTGAACAGTCTTAATGACAGTATTATGTTGCTATTAAAAACTAGTATTAAAAAGACTTTTTTCTAGTTTTTTCCATTGGAGCAAAGACTTGACCAATAGCTTTTTATAAAAAGCTTTAAACAAAAAAACTTGACCATTATAGATGCTAGTCACCTCTGTTACAGTAAATCTATTACTCGTATCTCATAATTGAAATCATTTACAGCTAAATCACGTGATGCCTACAACTTTTTCTTTCAAACACCGCTCATATAGATATATTCGTGCGTAATGTCACCTCTGTTACAGTAAATCTATCATCTCATAAATTGAAATCATTTACAGCTATATCACGTGATGCCTACTGCTTTTTCTTTCTAAAACCACACGTATAGATATATTCGTGCGTATTAGTCACCTCTGTTACAGTAAATCTATCATCTCATAAATTGAAATCATTTACAGCTATATCACGTGATGCCTACTGCTTTTTCTTTCTAAAACCACACGTATAGATATATTCGTGCGTATTAGTCACCTCTGTTACAGTAAATCTATCATCTCATAAATTGAAATCATTTACAGCTATATCACGTGATGCCTACTGCTTTTTCTTTCAAACACCACACGTATAGATATATTCGTGCGTATTAGTCACCTCTGTTACAGTAAACACGTATTGTCAAAAGTTGATTCGATAAAGGAGAAATCGGCCTACTACCTAGGTACTCTATGCCATTGAAAAGAAAAGAGGCGTAGCTATTGACAGTGGTATTTCGGGTACGTGTATCTGTACAAAGCACATGATATACTTCCATAAACCCTTTTGTGTAACCGTATTCGTGTATCTGTACAAAGCTGAAGAGATCCAAAGTCAATGATGTGATAATGTGATATGATGTGTTACCCAGCTGTATTCCAAATCTTTATGTTTTGTTTAATTAGTCGAATTAGTCGACTTATCACAAAAAACCAGTTCTAGGCACATACTACCACAACGATCAAGGAAGTTGGTCGTTGAACTAATTTTCAAGCAACTACAAACTCCGGGAAGAGCTAGTTATGGAACGTTTGAACGGAAGCGTGATAAGGATAACATACATCTGTGATGAGTTAGGATTAAAGGATCCGTATCAGCATGATGTGACGAGTACCCCTTGTTAGGACCAGTTTCAGTGAAACTGGCCAGTCTCCAGTTGCACCTGGAGACCCAGAAGATTTGTCCAGAAATATATTGAAGTCCAGTTGCATCGTACAGTTAACGCAACTGAAGACTTCCTCCAGTTGAGAACTGACCAGTTGAAGAATCCTTCCAGTTGGAGTCGAAGACAACAAGTGGAAGATAGAGAATGACAATGGCAGCGAAGCCCAGTTGACATTCTAGTCAGTTACAAACTGGAGACCGTCAGTGGAAAGCTCTTACAAAGCTTTACACTGATTACGAGGAATTGACTTTTATGCTTTATGTGCTTTTACCCGGATAATAAGATTTATCTTATTATTTAAGTACAAAAAGGTACATAAAGCTGGTTGAGTAAAGTTGCTTTATACTGCAACTTTACACTGCTTTTTAAGGAATTAAATGTTATTCCTTAAATGATCTCAACCATATTTGTACGGCCAAAGTTAACATCCCAATGTTAACTTTGCCTATAAATACAAGTCATTGCACAACCAAGAATATACTTCTTCGACTTCTTTAGACATCGAAAGATTTCACACTTTGCATACCTGCAATATTCTTGGTGAACTTGTGCAATATTCTCTCAATCGTAAAAAGGAACATTTCACAACTTTAAGTGTTTCGATTGTTTAGAGAAATTCCAAGTGTAGATCAATTGTAGTTCATAGGTTGTTAGGATATTTACATACTTGTATTATCTTGGTTCCGCAACAGCCTTGTAATTTATTTAAAGTTAATAAATAAATTACACTTGAAAATTACATATTGTCTCACCAATTTACTTTACAAGTATTTTGTATTATTGCATTGTTCTTTACTTATTGTCACTTTGATATAAATAGATTTTAGCTCAATTGAGTAACAATGGAGGATTTGAGGTTAGTGTGTGAAAAGTGTGTTTGTGTGTGAAAGGGAGGTTGAAGATGATAGGGATGAGAGATAAAGTAATTAAGTTGAATGTTTATTATGGCAAGGGTTAGTACAAAATGATTAAGGAAGGAGTATTTATACATATGATCTAATTATAACTAATACTCCTTCCACTATTAACTAATTTACAATTTAACACCATTTTATATTTCTAACAATCTCCCCCTTGGTGTTGAATTGTAAATGTTGCATCGTCTTCGGTTTTTAAATAAACATGATGAGTCCATTTGTTGAAAATCTTCAATGTTGATTGGACTTTGAAGCTTTCTCATTGTCTTCAATGTCTTGTATCAACCTTGACTTTAAATCTTCTCAACAAACAAATATATTTGACGATGACTCTTTAAAACTTGATCTTCTCTTGCAACTTTGAATACTTTGGAAGCATCTTTGAAATCTTTGTAGCTCTTGAGTTTTCACAACTTGAACTTTTGAATGTTGATTTCAACTTAATGTTGCTTGGAGAAGTAACTTGAACTTTGAGTAGCATGCGGAAGCTTGGTATTGACTTTGAATTCCTTGAATTCTTTTGGTATTTCGGAAGCTTGATTTAACTCTGAATTCTTTTGTCTTTGCGGAACCTTGGTTTTGACTTTGAAATCTCTTGGCATTTCGGAAGCTTGGTTTTGGAATGCGGAAATTTGATTTGACTTTAAACCTTCAATTCTTGATCTAACTTGTCTCTGAATCAATAAACATCTTGGAGCACTTGATTCTTTGATCAATTAACATTTGTTCCCCCTCAATCAAACAACTATCTCGGAGCAAATTATTCAATAACAAATATTTAATCTCTTGCTCCTCCTCGAATAAACAATCATTTCGGAGCATATTTAACGATTCATTAGTTTACTCTTGCTCCCCCTCAAATGAACAATCTCTTCAAACTATGAATTCTTATCAAGACTTTAAACAAACTTAACTATCTAAGTATTAACAATTCAATCTCAAACTCTTGTAATCATCAAACAATGGTCATATTTCTCAACAAATCTTTCCGTAATTGACCATGTACTTTCCAAAACTAAAATCATCTTGAATATTCTCGATCTCGAATCAATCTTAGAACTTTCAACTTATCACGATAATTATTCACTCTCTTCACCTAAACTAATGATCCCAATTCCCAATTCCCAATTCCCAATTCCCAATTCCCAATTCCCAATTCCCAATTCCCAATTCCCAATTCCCAATTCCCAATTCCCAATTCCCAATTCCCAATTCCCAATTCCCAATTCCCAATTCCCAATTCCCAATTCCCAATTCCCAATTCCCAATTCCCAATTCCCAATTCCCAATTCCCAATTCCCAATTCCCAATTCCCAATTCCCAATTCCCAATTCCCAATTCCCAATTCCCAATTCCCAATTCCCAATTCCCAATTCCCAATTCCCAATTCCCAATTCCCAATTCCCAATTCCCAATTCCCAATTCCCAATTCCCAATTCCCAATTCCCAATTCCCAATTCCCAATTCCCAATTCCCAATTCCCAATTCCCAATTCCCAATTCCCAATTCCCAATTCCCAATTCCCAATTCCCAATTCCCAATTCCCAATTCCCAATTCCCAATTCCCAATTCCCAATTCCCAATTCCCAATTCCCAATTCCCAATTCCCAATTCCCAATTCCCAATTCCCAATTCCCAATTCCCAATTCCCAATTCCCAATTCCCAATTCCCAATTCCCAATTCCCAATTCCCAATTCCCAATTCCCAATTCCCAATTCCCAATTCCCAATTCCCAATTCCCAATTCCCAATTCCCAATTCCCAATTCCCAATTCCCAATTCCCAATTCCCAATTCCCAATTCCCAATTCCCAATTCCCAATTCCCAATTCCCAATTCCCAATTCCCAATTCCCAATTCCCAATTCCCAATTCCCAATTCCCAATTCCCAATTCCCAATTCCCAATTCCCAATTCCCAATTCCCAATTCCCAATTCCCAATTCCCAATTCCCAATTCCCAATTCCCAATTCCCAATTCCCAATTCCCAATTCCCAATTCCCAATTCCCAATTCCCAATTCCCAATTCCCAATTCCCAATTCCCAATTCCCAATTCCCAATTCCCAATTCCCAATTCCCAATTCCCAATTCCCAATTCCCAATTCCCAATTCCCAATTCCCAATTCCCAATTCCCAATTCCCAATTCCCAATTCCCAATTCCCAATTCCCAATTCCCAATTCCCAATTCCCAATTCCCAATTCCCAATTCCCAATTCCCAATTCCCAATTCCCAATTCCCAATTCCCAATTCCCAATTCCCAATTCCCAATTCCCAATTCCCAATTCCCAATTCCCAATTCCCAATTCCCAATTCCCAATTCCCAATTCCCAATTCCCAATTCCCAATTCCCAATTCCCAATTCCCAATTCCCAATTCCCAATTCCCAATTCCCAATTCCCAATTCCCAATTCCCAATTCCCAATTCCCAATTCCCAATTCCCAATTCCCAATTCCCAATTCCCAATTCCCAATTCCCAATTCCCAATTCCCAATTCCCAATTCCCAATTCCCAATTCCCAATTCCCAATTCCCAATTCCCAATTCCCAATTCCCAATTCCCAATTCCCAATTCCCAATTCCCAATTCCCAATTCCCAATTCCCAATTCCCAATTCCCAATTCCCAATTCCCAATTCCCAATTCCCAATTCCCAATTCCCAATTCCCAATTCCCAATTCCCAATTCCCAATTCCCAATTCCCAATTCCCAATTCCCAATTCCCAATTCCCAATTCCCAATTCCCAATTCCCAATTCCCAATTCCCAATTCCCAATTCCCAATTCCCAATTCCCAATTCCCAATTCCCAATTCCCAATTCCCAATTCCCAATTCCCAATTCCCAATTCCCAATTCCCAATTCCCAATTCCCAATTCCCAATTCCCAATTCCCAATTCCCAATTCCCAATTCCCAATTCCCAATTCCCAATTCCCAATTCCCAATTCCCAATTCCCAATTCCCAATTCCCAATTCCCAATTCCCAATTCCCAATTCCCAATTCCCAATTCCCAATTCCCAATTCCCAATTCCCAATTCCCAATTCCCAATTCCCAATTCCCAATTCCCAATTCCCAATTCCCAATTCCCAATTCCCAATTCCCAATTCCCAATTCCCAATTCCCAATTCCCAATTCCCAATTCCCAATTCCCAATTCCCAATTCCCAATTCCCAATTCCCAATTCCCAATTCCCAATTCCCAATTCCCAATTCCCAATTCCCAATTCCCAATTCCCAATTCCCAATTCCCAATTCCCAATTCCCAATTCCCAATTCCCAATTCCCAATTCCCAATTCCCAATTCCCAATTCCCAATTCCCAATTCCCAATTCCCAATTCCCAATTCCCAATTCCCAATTCCCAATTCCCAATTCCCAATTCCCAATTCCCAATTCCCAATTCCCAATTCCCAATTCCCAATTCCCAATTCCCAATTCCCAATTCCCAATTCCCAATTCCCAATTCCCAATTCCCAATTCCCAATTCCCAATTCCCAATTCCCAATTCCCAATTCCCAATTCCCAATTCCCAATTCCCAATTCCCAATTCCCAATTCCCAATTCCCAATTCCCAATTCCCAATTCCCAATTCCCAATTCCCAATTCCCAATTCCCAATTCCCAATTCCCAATTCCCAATTCCCAATTCCCAATTCCCAATTCCCAATTCCCAATTCCCAATTCCCAATTCCCAATTCCCAATTCCCAATTCCCAATTCCCAATTCCCAATTCCCAATTCCCAATTCCCAATTCCCAATTCCCAATTCCCAATTCCCAATTCCCAATTCCCAATTCCCAATTCCCAATTCCCAATTCCCAATTCCCAATTCCCAATTCCCAATTCCCAATTCCCAATTCCCAATTCCCAATTCCCAATTCCCAATTCCCAATTCCCAATTCCCAATTCCCAATTCCCAATTCCCAATTCCCAATTCCCAATTCCCAATTCCCAATTCCCAATTCCCAATTCCCAATTCCCAATTCCCAATTCCCAATTCCCAATTCCCAATTCCCAATTCCCAATTCCCAATTCCCAATTCCCAATTCCCAATTCCCAATTCCCAATTCCCAATTCCCAATTCCCAATTCCCAATTCCCAATTCCCAATTCCCAATTCCCAATAATGATTGATAGCATAAATGGTAATTCCCAAACAACAAGCACGCAAATTATCCCAACCCAATTCCCAATTCCCAATGAACCTATTGGTGAACTAGAATGTGAGGTTGCGTTGTTGGAAAAAGATTTTATAATGGTGTTTGTGTTCTTTGTGTTTGTGTGAAGAGAAATGAAATCCGATAGAAACGTGTTGACCCGACTTTTTAAGAATTTTGGGGAGGGCTTTCATTTCTTTTAGCCCTTTCTCACATCATCATTTCACCGTAACCTCTCACTTTTCGACTACTCCCTCATGTCCTATTTGCACAAACATCATCACCACGCTCATAAACCCTCACAATCTAGAATAGAGAATTGAACTCTGGTGTTAGATCTCATCGGCGATGACAAGATCATGGAGTTTTTATGAGTGACCTAAACTCTCATGTGCAAATCTAACACCGAACTTCTTTGAATATGATCGAAAATGGTTTTAAAATCTTCCAAAGTGTTTTAAGATGGAAAATGAGTTTAAACACTTGGAAGTTTTGGTTTCATAAACAAACTCCCCCTAAATATATGCATGATAAAAACAAAGTTTTTGCATATAAAGGGTGAGTAAAGAGTTTGAAAGTTGCTACAAACATTAAAAATGAGACTACAAAGGCAGTACACAAAGGCGTTCGATGCCTTGCATCTCATCCTAATACATTGTGAGTAACTAAAAGACAAAGTAAAAATGATGAAAAGAGAAAATCTTTTTGAATTTTTCGAACAATAAGAAAAAGAAAATCTTTTTGGAGTTTTCTAAAAATGATGAAATTACAAAAACGGTTTTAGAACGGGTTATACACTGAAGTGTGTATAAGCCACTATTCATCAAATCACTTGGAAATCACTTTTGGAACCCATTTGAGATTGGGTCCAATGGTTTTTGAATTCTTGAAAGTCCAAATGTAAGTCTCATCGATTTGATGAATAGAAGTTGCATTCCACGGAGAACTAAAACCCGGTGTTTTAGTTGAAAAGATTTTTCGTGTAAGCAACGGTGAAAAATCATTTGATTTCTTTGAAAAACTTGCAATCTTGGGAGATTGAGTTGAGAAATGATTTTTCGGAACAAAATCATTCACTTTTTGCACAACTGCTTTCACAGGTTTTGGTGCAAGATCAAAAAGTTCCGAAAATGAATATTTGAATGATTTTGACTCAGTTGACTGATCTTTTAAAATTGGTTTCCATTTTGATTTTGTCAACTGAGATTTGGCTTGCGAAATATGAGATGATTTATCCTCAAAGGATAGAAAAGAGACCAAAGTAGTTGTTCCATCAAAATTTGGTTTCTTAGCGTACTTCTTACCCTTTTGTAAGGAGTAATTAGTAAACTGAGAAACTTTTCTTTCAAAAGGTTTTGAAGATTTACCCGTGTAAACCCTCTTTGGAACATCAACTTTTGGTTTGGATGAATTAGATTTTGGAAAACATTTTGACACCTCGGTCTTTGGAATTGTAGAATTACTCGATTGTTTCATAGGTTTTTCAAGCTTTGTGTCCAACGATTTTGATTTAAAAGATGCAATTCGGTTTTCAATCTTTTCAAGTTGTTTTGTAACCGAAGCATTTAAATCAGAGAAAGAAATTGTTGACACATCAGATTTTAATTTCGAAACAAGAGTATCTTTCTCAAAAAGTTTGGATTCCAAAGACGAAATGTTATCTTGTTGCTGTTTGATTATTTTCGAAAATCTTTGCTCTTTGCTCACAAAAATGATGGACTTATTTTGCAACTCATGGTTAATATTAGAAATACTTTGTTGCAAAACAAGTTCTTTTGACCGAGTGTCCAAAACAATCTCATTGAGCTCTTGGAGAGAATTGTCCAACTCATTTGTTAATTTGGAAATCTTTGATTGCAAATGATCATTTTCTTTTTGGAGACTTTCCATGTTGGACAAAATGAGATCATTTGCAGATTTGAGCTCTTTGTTCTCATATTTGAGTTGGTCAATTTCAAGTTGAAAACTTTTGTGTTGTGTCATTATTGGTTCAATTCTCACCCAAAGTGACTCTTTACTCATCAAAGCATCTAACACTGTCTCAACAAACTTATTCGGTATTATAGTTGACATTTTGAAATAATACCTGAAAACAGCCCAAGAAAATTCAGCCCAATCGAAAAAGACTCAAAAGTTTAATCCAAATTGAAATCTCGGCCCAAGTAATTGCACACTTTAACCCAAATGAACAACTAGTCCAAATGAAGATAACTCAAAAATGTTGACACTATAAAAATAAAAATTACGACAAAAATAAAAATAAAAGATTTGATGGTAAAATTAATTCTAACGGATAGTTAATGCTCATACACAATACTACGACAAAAGAATATCACATGAAATCAATTCACTTTTGACAAATCAACTAAAAATAAAAAATAAAATGATATATAAAGATAGCTTTAGATATTCACGTGAGCTCCTTTTACAACTAATATCTACACAACCATTTCATCTAACCAATTGAAATTCAACACCTTATCCTCCACTAACTCACGCGTGTTCTGTAGTATACTGATACACGTTTTCTCAATTGACAGGACACTTCAAAGAATCACGGGTGGAACAAGTCAAAATGACAGCTAACAATATGCTTTTGAAAGAAACAATTAGATTCTCAAACAAAAATTTGAACTTATGAATCTGGTCATATATTATGTCCACATACACTTTGACAACTTGCTCTCTCTCACGTGAAGATCTACCTTCTTTTATTTTCAAACAAAACTTTATATTCTTTCTCTCTCTCGAACAGATAAAAACATATTCTCACTTTCTTTCAACTCTCAATATTATCACACCCCCACAAATATTCAACTTTCTGATTACACTCTATTTCAGTCCTTTCCAACTCTCTTTATACTCACACAAAGTGAACACAAGTTATGAACAAGACACGAGACTCAAGTAAGCACCACCGACACCCACACAGAAACACGGATACAAGACTTGAAAAACGAAAGTGCTATTTTCCAAGCTCTTTGCTCGGTAAATGGGGTGTTCAAAAACAAATTTCTTCAAATTTCACACCAAAGATGGGAAAAGGATGAAAATCAATTTGGTAAAGTTGAAAATAATTTTTTGAAATTTTGGTCTATTTGTACTGTTTGCCGAGCTTATTGCTCTGCAAACAGTTGAAATAAGAAAGTTTGTCAAATTGTACTATTTGCCGAGCTCAGAGCTCTGCAAATAGTTGAAATAGGAAAAGTTTTGGTCGAAAACTTTCTAAGTCTTTCTTTGATGAGTGGTTGATTCGGGTGAGTGATAGGTTGATTTGGAGAAGTTGGAAATCGAAATAGTGATTTGCAGAGGTATGAGCTCTGCAAATGGTGGTTTGGAAAATTTGGTTAAGTAAGAAATGTATTGGATGCCGAGATGTAACTCTGCAAATGGGTGTTTTGCTTGGAAATTTTTTCTAAGTGTTGCTCAGTAAATGCTTGTATTGGAGGTCTTGGTTAGCTCGGCAAATGGTTGAAATGCTCAACTCGGCAAATGCAGGTTTTGGAAGGTCGGTCATCTCGGTAAACACGAGATTTGGTCACGAGATGAGGGTTGTTACTTCTGCAAATGCTAGGTTCGACTAGTAAAGTAAAATTGTGATCGGTAAATGACGATTTTGATCAGGAAAATTTCAGCTCGGCAAAGGAGATATTGACACTTCTGCAAATACTTGATTTTGCAGAACACGGTGGTTCAACTAGATGTCACGGCTGCCGGAAAAATCACCAACATACCGGAAAAACTCAAAATCCGATTACACCTCCGTTTCTCTGGATTAAAGCACAAAATTAGTATCAATCGACTCTAAATTGAATCGCGAACAAACCCTCACTAAGAATTGAACCGATCTCAGTTCGCCGGAAAACTCAAAATCTCGCCGGAAAAGTCAACCGTCAACAAAAATCACCCAATCGAAAAACGGAAAACATCATTGTGATCAGAATCTTCTCGCGAGTAAAACCTTATGATTTTCAACTTCAATCGATCAATAATGAAGATTAATTCGAAGAGAGAAGTTCCAAGGATATTTTTTGATGATTTTCTTATTTTTCTATATTATAATGTGAAAATGTAATTTGAAATTTCGATGTAATCAATTTGAAAGAAACAAAATACAGTTAACTTTCCACGTGATCAGTACTGTAGCAGAAAACAAAAAAAATTGTCTTTTCTTAATATAACTAAGTGCCGAGCAGAGAATTGAAAACCAGAAATTATGATATTTTCGGATAGAAACTCAAAGATTAATCACTTGATTCATGAAATTGAACACAAATCCACTCCTAATCTGTGATTATAACACTGAAACAGCCTCGAATTCCGTGAAAACAGAAATTTTCACATTCAAAATTAAGCTCAAAAACGTGAATTTTCGAACAAAATCGATTATGAATATGTTCGTGGATCGCTCAGGTTAACCGATTATGCTCTGATACCAATTGATATAAATAGATTTGAGCTCAATTGAGTAACAATGGAGGATTTGAGGTTAGTGTGTGAAAAGTGTGTTTGTGTGTGAAAGGGAGGTTGAAGATGATAGGGATGAGAGATAAAGTAATTAAGTTGAATGTTTATTATGGCAAGGGTTAGTACAAAATGATTAAGGAAGGAGTATTTATACATATGATCTAATTATAACTAATACTCCTTCCACTATTAACTAATTTACAATTTAACACCATTTTATATTTCTAACACACTTAAATAAGTAATCTATCTAGAACTTGGTATATACTCCTGTAACTGGTCGTCTCCAGTTCAGTGCTTATGTTGCAAAGTAACTCCACCATCGACAAAGAGGTGTCTTCAGGTAGTACCATCTATTGAGTTGGGACTTACACCCCTGAAATAACTTCAAGAATTAGCGACTGTGCATGTGTCATTCAAGATGATGACTACTCTAGTAAGAGGTGGATCCGAGTGGCGAAACGGTAAGGAGTATAGTGACCCAAAAGAAAACGAAAGGAAAATGGAGGGAACCAAATGGTTGAGAAAAAGACGAAGTAACCGATGTTTCACCTAAATTATGTTACATCATAATTCCTAAGAATATTAGGTTAGTGTATTTGAAAAGAATCATAGCTTAGAAGGCTGAAAATGGACATGAGGCTTTAGAGAGCAAGGTAATTGAAAGTTTTGTAGAGGTCATGAGGACCTATGAAGGATTGCTTCTAAGAAAGGGTTTATACCAATGAGGACTTGAGGTGTTTGTGTTCCCAAGATGGTAGTGATATGATTATTTGTGAGCATAAGGATTGTGTAAACCCTATCACGAGGAATGCGTAGGGATAGAAAAGAAATGGAAGAGGTTATATGTGCGATATCAAAAAGAGTTTAGTCGGCAATATGTCATAGATGGTAGTGCTTATACATTAAAAAGGAAGAATTAGAGCTGCCATAAAATGATTTGCAAGCCAATATCCGCAAGAGAAAATAAATAGGTAAATACATGGGTAATGACGCGACTTAACGAATAACGAAAAGGTGACTTGGGGAAATAAGGGCGAAGTTGAAGGACAAAGGTGAGTATGAGGAGTAAGATGGAACTGTCAATAGCTGATTCATAATCTCCTTGTACACCTTAGAACATCAAAGACAACATCTGAAAACCCCAAAAAAAACAGGTACTACGAAGATGTACCTTCGCGATTCTAATACAACTCGACATCCCGGGGTAGCATTACTCTTGTTAAGGGGGTAATCCCTTAACAAGTGATTAGTCCCAAACGAAGTCAATATTTTCAAGTAGCGGCAAGCTTGTCCAAAGTCAAACCAAAGAAAAATGAAAGTAGGTGAGAATCCAGTGGAGAATTCTTTATCGGGGAAAGCAAACGAAAAAGGAAAGTACACAAAGTGAAAATGGAAATGAGAAGCCACCAACGATTGATATTCCAACGTTTCTTATCATTTTTACTGTAACTCACATTACAAACCGTTTGCTCATTTCACACCTCCGTATTGATATTCTTATCATCATCCCATTTATTAAAAATTGCTCTATGCAAGATTGACAGCCCACAACGATTACCTACAATTAGTCTCTAGACGTCTCAAGAAGTGAGCGACATTCGTAACTTTTTCGAAGTTTCTAATCACGAGAAATGTTAGGGCACCAAGGAAAAGATGCCCCCAACTTTGGAGGTAAAAGCTTGCAAGAGATCGAAAAGGACCGTGATGAGATCTAGTTGAATTTTCACATTTTATACGTCTTTGTGAAGCTATCCTTATCGTCAATCTATTCATTCTTACTACTGTATGAACGATCAAACTTCGAGGACGAAGTTCTTGTTAAGGGGGTAATGGTGTAACAACCCTCAATTTTCGACGAGGATAATTTACTTAGACTTATCTAAACATTTATCCCTAGAGGTTTATTAAGACAATTTGCCTTCTAGATATTAAGGCATAGTGATAATTGCCCTCTAGTACAATGAAATGTCCATAGATGACTAGTTATCTTAGAAATGCCAAACACAATAATTATAACTATTCAAGACGATCTCATGTGAACCAAATAATGACAATCCTATATGAAGGTAACTTAAACAATCAAGAATACTTGTAATTACCCAACAATTCAATTACCAAGCTAATTAAAGTACATTTGAACATACAAATATAATTACCAACTTAAAATTTTATTTATAAACTAGTGTGTATATAAACTGAGCTTAAATAACAATAAGTAAGTATATATGTCTATTGTAAATGCAAGTTTATAAATAATGAGGTAAGTACTAAAATTAAAACACAAAAACTATATATACATACATACAACCTACATATACACTTTATAAAGTTGAAATAATTAACAAATTAATTTTATATAACTACACCACATATACTTACACTCATATACATATATTATGAACCTAGACTTCATATGTACACTACATATATAAAAGATTATAAAAAGTCAAGCTCTTAATTGGGTTTATGTATAAAATTTCGGCCAAACACCCCCTTTCCTCACATACACCACCCAAATACATCACCAAACATCACCCCACATGAGTTAACCAATCCATGCATCCCCAATACCCCTCTTAACCAATGAACAAGCACATAACCCACTACACTAACCCTAGCCACGTTTTTATGACCCCAAGAGCTCACCTAGTCTTGAATATTACACAAAACAAACACACACACATCTCAAAACTTTATCTCAACTTTTCTTCACATGTTCTTCTCCGTTTTCGGATTTTGCAAGCAAAAATGGAGCTTAAATCTAATCTAAACTATTGTAATAATAATCTTTCTTGTTAATTTATCATCTAAGGTCAAGTATGGAGTCATTTGGGGGTCTTGGATGTCACGAAAATTATGCATAAAATCATCTACAAAACCGAGTTCATCAAGGGTATATATCTTCATCTCTTTGTTAGATTAATCTAGTTTTTGCATATACTAAAAGATCCTTATCAAAAGCTTATGCTTTCTTCTTGATTTCTTTGAAAGACACACTTGATGAAGGAAAGTTGATAGAATCTTGTTCCTCATGCTCATGCATCTCGAGATCTAGAAGAAAGATTCAATGATTCAACCTTGGTAAGACCCGAAAGTGTTGGTTTAGTGTAAAGGCTTGTAAACTTGTGATATGGATCATCATGGATCCGATTTTTATAAGTTAAAAGGCTATGTTTTCTGTGATTTTTCATCAAAAATGATATTTTAAAAAAATTAGATTAAAGTTTATAGATTGATCTTGCTTAAAAGTGTTAGATCTTAACATGCATGCTTAGATTTGCACTAGTTTGAGTTGTTTTTGATATGGGATTGAGATGGATCTTTGGATTTATGATTTTATATATATCTTTGGATGTTAAAAGGAGTATAATATTCTGGATTTTATTAATATATGACAAGAAGTATGGATTTTTATACAAACAAACTAAAGCTATGTCCAAAAATCACAAACCGAAAGCTTGAAACACAAATATGAACACTTCACTTTAAACCAACAGTTTAATCTATGAAAATTTGATATAAAATATGTAGAAACACTATTAACATGGTAGGATATTGTTCAAATTAATGTAAATACATTGAAAATGTCAAAGTGGGTGTTGGGTGAAGCCATAAAGTAAAGGCATTCATTTGGGTTACCGAGGAGAAACTGGCAGGAACATGTATCAACTTTGAAAGGGTATATCTCGGGCTTGGAAAGGTATTTTTGAACGATTTTTGAGTCTAAAATCAAGTTCAAAGAGTGTATTTTTGAATGGAGTTAGAATTAAGTCAATTCACTGAGTACAACGAAAGTTATGATTTTTCTATCAAAAGTGTCAAAACTGGATTTCTGTCTTAATATTGAGTCAACTTTGATGATTTTTAATTCGTTAACAAATAGGTTTCAGGAGCTTAAACTTGGTGGTAATTGATTTCAAAGTGTCCCCAACTTAAAATAAAATTGGGAGATTTTTCTTAGAGGTTCATCATATAAATCTTTTATAAAACACTTTGAGTCGCACAACAGCTCTTATTCTGACCGGTTTTGATTGGGTAATTTTTAGGGATAGCATACAATGTCTAAAAATTTAGTAAAAATTTACATAAATATACGACACATATATGTCTCTGTAGAAAAATCACCAATGTCCAAATAATTGAATTTAACCTTGAATGACTAGTCAACATTTCATGAAAATAAGTGTTAAAAGAGAAATTTTCCAAGTAAAAGCTCTTTACAATAAAATAAGCTAAAAATCACTAGATTGCAACTTTAATCAACTTTAACAATATTTTATCAAAATATATGCTAAACCTACTGGGAATATGTCAAATTAAAATTATAAAACTTAACTTGGGTGATATATAGCAAAGATAAGTCTAAAAATCGCTATTTCGGTTCATTTAAGCACAAACCGAAAGCCATAAATTTCATTTATCAAACCACCACCAATATCACGAATTTAAACACTAAAATATAGTGTAAATTCTGTAAATATTGAATTAAGGATGAAGATCCATTTAAAAGTACTCGATTTGCCTAAGAAACGAGGCTAAAATCTTTATTTCGGTTTACAATTTTAACACTAGAAACCTCTAAATGATCAAAACACAAGAGAGGTTGAACTGATATGAATTATGGGTATTAGAAGTTACCCAAGAAGGAATATATTTTAAAGCCAAAAAATTAAATGGTAATTCCAAAGTTATTCTAAATACAACCGATTAAATGGTAAATAAAAATAATAAATTAAATGAATAAATTCAAGTTATGATATACATATAAATGCCAAATATGTGGAAGTCAGAAACACCATAATGATCAAGTGGAACAAAAGATACAATCAAAATCACAACGAATGTAAACCAAGAATTAAACCTATAAACAAAGATGGCATTTCTAAGTGATGGCTTAAGATAGGAACTTACATATATTAGTCCTATCGTAGGGATAGTCTTGGCTTTGAAATGTGATTGAGGAAACATGACGGATATACGATCAAGGAAGCGATTGATGGGAAGTACCCATTATGGATAGGTGAATATAATGTGCGGCATAACAAGGTGAGTCATAGCCCCCTTTCAAACTCTTTTATGTGTTTTACTTACGAGGTGAAAAGCATGATTAATTAAAATGACTTTCTTTTATGAATATGCCATATTGAACGAATGATGATTATATGGGAATGTTATTGTATGTTTAATGTGATATATGAAATATGATGAGCTTGAGTAAAGTCAACCTTGGTCCCCGGTCACACTACTATTAACTCCAAAAGGGGAGGCCTGTAGTTAGAGGGTTGCGCAACTAGGATTTACGTCCCCCTCACTCACTAAGATGGCAGCGGGATGAATGACTGCCTACGTGGCCGCCCTCATCGCCGGCCGGCCTAGGGGTGCTCTAATCTACTTATATTACGTGGTCGTCTCCATGGCACGACCCATTTATTATTATTACACGTGATTGACAACATGTGCCTAACATTATTATTATTGGACACACTTTGATTATTATTATCGGACGGTAGATCGGTCTTAGTAGTGCTCAAGACAAACTCATCAAATTATACTTTTACCAAGTGTTATTGATATTATTGATGGTTGGCAATTATTGCGGATTGCATGGTTTGGGTTTGATATATGATTAATCGATTGATATACATTTTTCTCTCACGATGATTTTGATAAATGAGAGCTTTATAATTAACCATGGATTTACAACGCTTTCAAGTGACATGGTATTTGGAAAACTTGATAGTTTGATATGGGAATTTAGTCGGTCATATGGTTTGGGTATATTGATAAGTAATAACATGTTTTCTAAGTTTTGAAATGGATATGTAACGAGATTTACTTGAAAACCTACGCACTCACCAACTACGTTTTCATAGTTGACACTTTTTCTTCATTCTTTTCAGGAAATAAGCTTAAGCTTTGAGGAATTATATGCATCATGATTGTTTGCATTGCATTTCGGAGTCAAAGATCAAACCTTGTGATGGGCAATGGAATCCGCCTTGATCATTGTAGTATATCATCTCATGTATTTGTTATTTGTTTCGTGGACTTAATATCCAAGTATGGTGGACGCATTGTACTTGGGAATTGGTTCACATGCTTGTACATTGTAAAATTCTTTTTATCAAATAAAGCTATGGTGAATGTTTATCTATTATCCTTTGTAATGATACTTGATTTTCTGTACATCTCATTGTTCCGCCTTAGTTGGGGTGTTACACCTGTCGTAGTAAACCATAATTGTTATATATCTTCTTATAAATAAAGCCTTTCGCCTTTCACCTCTATATTTCACTGCCACTATATCACTTAAAATGATTCGAGTGTGTGTAAATATCTATGTTAAGGAATTTACACACTCACTCAAATGTTTAATGTAGTATACGGTTTTACATCAGTTTTAATTTATTTATCTTCTAAATTATTTGTTAGTTTAGCTGCCCTTCTAAGTACTTCTTTTGATGATATTGCATGGCCAAAGGAAGATACACTCAATTGGCTGAATCATGGAGTAAATCTATGGCCTCCCTATGTCAGTTTGAGGTTTGCAGTTATAGGCTATCAAATCTTTCAAACTTCTATCCATTAGACTATTCCTAGCGCTCATTTTCTCATGCATTTTCTGGACTGTTTTCTGAGAATAAGGTTAACATCTTTCAAAATTTTACATCTAGGCCATCACACTTCCTTATAACTCGTTTCGTCACTTAATTGCTCGTTTAACGCATACGGGAACATTTAACCACTCTTATATCTTATTGGGAACACTAAATGACTTCATTAATCATTATGAACTTTATTTTCATTACTTTAAATCACTTTAACATATATCCCACGTTAATCATTTAATTCACATAAGCACATATAAAGCACATAGTAACTAACGGTCATTAACGACAAGTTAACGGTCAACGTCAAAAAGTTTTGGGATGTTACAATACACAAGGAAATTTTAATTTTGGTCCTGATCCTAATGCTAATGCTAATGATCAAAATAATGAACCACCTGTTAACACTAATCCACCTCCTCCTCCTCCTACTCCTGCTTCTCCACATGTGCATGTGCACTACTCAAATAATTATGTTCCTAAATTCAGTGGGAATAGCGATGAACTTGGTACGTGGAATGCTAGGATGATATTGCATATCACTGGTATTGAGAGAAATATGATGAAAATTTTTAACGAAGGACCTTATGTCCCCACATCACCTCTCAATGCTCTCCTTGATCCAACTAGATCTAGAAGAGGTCGGGAAAAGAGGGAGGAACATTGGTCTGAAGAGGAGAGGAGATTGGTAAATCTAGATACCCTTCTCAAAAACATGATCCTCGGGGCTGTTCCTGAAACCCTAATTCCCACACTAGTTCTTTTTCCCAGTGGTAAAACCATGTGGGATGAACTATTGAACCAGCATGAAGGAGGAGATGACACCATTGTCACCAGAAAAGTCTCCTTAAACAAGAGGTATGAGTCATTTTTTGCTCAGCCTAATGAGTCTCTCACTAGTACTTACACCAGATTTATGAGTATCATAAACCAGTTGAGAGGTCTTGGGGTTGAAAAAGACAAGGATATACTTCTGGAGAAATTTTGTGATATTCTGCCCACCAAATGGTCTCACATGATCCTGGTTTTACGACAAGGTAAAACTCTGCACACTCACACTCTGTCAACTCTGTATGGAGCTTTCAGATACACTGAGGAAAATCAAGCTCAAAGAGTTGTGGCAAAGCAAGATGCCTATAACCATGCCTCCAACACTCCTATTGTGGTTAGTCATACTGAACCACAAGGTACAGCACTGATATCTTCTGAGAATGTATTTTCTATGAAGAAGATGGTGTCTGAACTCATAGATTCTGGAGAAGCTAGTCAAATCTCTCCAGATTGTGATGAATCTGAAAATGATGACCTGGTTGCTATGATTGCTAAAACGTTTAACCATTTCAAAGCAAGAGCAAATCGGCCATCTGGACAATTTGCATCCAGTTCTTCAACTGATAAGACCAATCTGACATGCTTTAAGTGTGGCAGAAAAGGTCATTTCATGAAAGATTGCAAGTCCAGTCAGTTTTCATCCAAGCCTGGTCCATTTACTTCAAATAATAAGCCTGATGATAGCTATAAATCTAAATACAAAAAGCTTAAGGCTCAGATTGCTCTCATGGCACAACAAATGGAAAATAATAATAAGTGCATGATTGAAACAACTGAAGAGAAGTGGGTTCCTTCTGATGATTCATCTGCTGATAAAGAAGAAGAAAGAGATTGCTGTTACATGGCTCTGGCGGATGAAGAGCACCTGGTGAAGGAAGATGTCACATCTAGAAGATGGGTGGACATTGTTATCAAGAAGGTTAGTGATTATGATACTGCAACTGACCAAGAATTAAAACTGGACATTGCTGAAGCTCTTAATTCTGATTTAATATTTGTTGAAACTGTTAGATCTGATTGTATAAATGGTCTAGAAACAGATTTTTCTGAAATTAATGTTTTAAAATCAAAATTAAAGGAACTTCAAGACATTGAACTGGCATTTCAAGCCCAAGTTCTGGTAACTGAACAACTGATTCAAGAAAAACAAGATCTTGAAGTCATTTTAGAGAAAGAAAAACTGGTGATTAAATCATGGCTTGAAACCAGAAAGCCATATGATGCTGGAGTAAATCAATTTCCCACACAAAAACGTGCTTATTTAGATGGAAATACTCATGTTGCATCATTAATTCCAGTAATTGATCGGTTACCAGAGGGATTCAGGCCCAGTACCATTTATGATGAGCCTGTAACTCCCAAGGCCAATATTTTCCCAGCTCAATCCCCAGAGGTTAAGACTGGAGCATTCCAGATGACTGCTCCAGTTAAAAAGGTCAATCTGAAGAAACCTTTGCCTCAGACCAATCCCTTACCTAAGCCTCGAGTCCTTTCAACTGGAAAGGCTCAGGTGTGAGTTGGGTAAGCAGAAACGTACCAGTTTCAAGACCAAGCAGAATTTTAGCATATCTGAACCACTTCATATGATTCATATGGACCTCTTTGGTCCAGTAAATGTTCAGACTCGTGCTGGAAAAAGATACACCCTGGTGACCGTAGATGAATTTTCCAGATATTGTTGGGCTATCTTTCTCAGGTCTAAAAATGAAGCTGCCGCTGAAATCATCAGTCTTATCAAGCAAATTGAGCTCAAGTACAGTCGAAAGGTGTGTCAGTTAAGAAGTGACAATGGAACAGAATTCCAGAATGCAACTCTGGAGTCATTCTGTACTGACATTGGCATCTCCCAGAATTTCTCATCAGCCCGCTCTCCCGAACAGAATGGAGTGGTGGAAAGGAAGAATCGAACGCTGATAGAAGCTGCCTGGAGTATGCTTGCTGAATCTGGTCTGTCTACCAGTTTCTGGGCTGAAGCAATTGCTACTGCTTGTCACACCCAGAACTGATCAGTGTATATCAAAAGACACAAAAAGACAGCCTATGAAGTCTTAAGAAATAGAAAACCAAATATTGGTTATTTTCACGTTTTTGGATGTCCAGTTTACATCCTGAACGACTCCAGTCAGTTAGTCAAATTTGATGCCAAAGCTGATGAAGGGTATTTCTTAGGCTATTCAGCCATTCGTAAGGCCTTCAGAGTCTTTAACAAGAGACTGGAGAAGGTCCATGAGTCAATTCATGTCACATTTGATGAATCAAATGCCGCAATCAATAAACAGCCAACCCATGATACTCCCCCAGTAACTCCAATTGTCTTCTGTGAATCTGATCCTATCAACTACAAGAAAGAAGATTCTCCAGAAGAAGTTTCCAGTCATCCTGATCGGGAACCTATTCAGAAAAAGAAACTCTCTAGTGGTACTCCATTCTATCCTTCTATTATTTTCAAGCTACCCTCTGAAATTAATATTGGATCAGATGTTCGTACTACTCCCCCAGTATCAGTATCAGTTGAGAATATACCAGAAATGTCTTCATATGAAGAATTCCAAACCGAACCAGTACTTCAAGAAATGCCTTCAAATGAAGAATTTCATGATGCAAATCGTGATTTAAATGAATCAGATGAAGATGCTGAAGTAGTCTGGGAAGATCCTCCTCCTGAAGCAATACCAGAGGAGACTCAACTGAATTCTTGCACTGATATTATTGTCAGTAACAATCCTGGTCAGTACTCCAGATGGACAAAAGCTCATCCTATCGATCAGATCATAGGTGACTCCAGTAGAGGAGTTCAGACCAGAAGAGCCTCCTGTAATCAATGCTTATATGTCAGTTTCTTATCACTGATAGAACCAAAGAAGATTGACGAGGCTATGGAAGATCCAAGGTGGGTGACTGCTATGCAAGAAGAGCTTCACCAGTTTGAAAGGAACAAGGTTTGGTACCTGGTCCCTTTCCCAATTGGAAAGAAAGAACTAATTGGAACCAGATGGGTCTTTAGGAACAAAGTAGATGAAGATGGCCACGTAATCAGAAACAAGGCCAAACTGGTAGCACAAGGCTACTGCCAGTCAGATGTCGATTTTGATGAATCATTTGCTCTAGTGGCTAGACTTGAAGTGATCAGAATTTTCTTAGAATTTGCTGCTTATCATCAATTCAAGGTCTACCAGATGGACGTGAAAAGTGCATTTTTGAATGGAAAACTTGAAGAAGAAGTTTATGTCAGACAACCACCAGGTTTCGTTGACGAAAAGCATCCACATTGGGTATATCGTCTGGACAAAGCGCTTTATGGCCTCAGACAAGCCCCACGTGCCTGGTATGATACTCTGACTAAACATTTATTGAAAAATGGTTTCAAAAGAGGTGCAATTGACAATACCTTATTTATTCTTCATGAAAAAGGTAATCTGTTGATGGTACAAATTTATGTTGATGATATTATTTTTGGCTCTACTGATGATAAAATGTGCAAGAAATTTTCGAAAATAATGTCAACCGAATATGAAATGAGTTTGATGGGTGAATTAACATTTTTTCTAGGACTCCAGATTAAACAGACTAGAGATGGTATTTTTATTAATCAGGAAAAATATGTTAGAGATCTTTTAAAGAAATATGATATGAACTCTTCACCATCTAAACCCACTACAATTTCTGCACCATTAACACTGGACTCTGATCCAGATGGGAAACCAGTGAACACCACTGTCTATAGAGGCATGGTTGGTTCACTGATGTATTTAACTGCCAGTAGACCAGATATTATGTTTTCAACATGTTTATGTGCCAGATATCAGTGTAATCCAAAAGACTCTCATATGCTTGCTGTAAAGCGCATACTGAAGTACCTTAAGGGTGTCCCCAATTTGGGTCTTTGGTATCCCAAA
Organism: Erigeron breviscapus; assembly: GCA_034093135.1. NCBI lineage: Eukaryota > Viridiplantae > Streptophyta > Magnoliopsida > Asterales > Asteraceae > Erigeron > Erigeron breviscapus. Next base: position 97,194,731 of record CM067169.1, read on the forward strand.
GGCTCAGGCATGGATGTAAAGGGTTATTCAGATTCAGATCATGCAGGTTGTAAGATAGACAGGAAATCCACTGGTGGATGTCATTTCCTTGGTGGCAAACTGGTCAGCTGGACCAGTAAAAAGCAAACTTCAGTTTCATTATCCACTGCTGAAGCTGAATATGTGTCTGCAGCCAGTTGTTGTGCTCAGATACTCTGGATGAAGAACCAGTTGCTTGATTATGGTATTAAGTATTCAAAGACCCCAATCTTTTGTGATAATACCAGTGCCATTGCTATCTCGAACAATCCAGTCATGCACTCCAAGACGAAGCACATTGATCTCAGGTATCATTTTATTCGTTATAATATTGTGAAAGGCAACATTGAACTCCATTTTATTCCCACTGACAAACAACTCGCTGACATTTTTACTAAACCTCTGGATGTTAAAACTTTTGAATATCTTCTTGGTGAGTTGGGAATGTTAAACCCTTAAATCTGGAACCTTGGTATTGAACGCCTATGTGTACTATCAGGGATCTTTGATTTAAAGATTTATAAATCTATGACTGTTTAGATATCGAACGCCATTGTGTACTATCTTTGCATTAATAGATTTCTGGATCAACATTCAAGGGGGAAAGACTTTGAAAGATATATTTTTGTTCTTAAAAATGTTTTAAGTTCAGGGGGAATTTATTAATTTATTTTCTCACTGGACAAAAATTTTCCAGAAAATATTACTGGTACCTTGTAAATGTGTCCCTCTCACTGGTAATTAGATAGGTTGAAGTGCATGTTTGAGGTGACTTTTGTCTCCTTATAAATGTGTCCCTCTCATTTGTCTGTATCAGTTGACGTGCACGTTTGAGGTTACCAGTCTCTTTCAAATGGTTTTCACTGGTACTTTACTGGAGTGTCCCTCCAGTGTACTGATGTGTGAAATCGAGTTTAAAAATTTAAAACAAGAAATACCTCGAAACTCACTACTACACACTATCGGGCAGTGGACCCGATCGTATGCAATATAGTTACAAAGTAAGTCCAGGTTCGTTCACGAGGATTGGTTTGAATCAATTGTCTAATAAAGTAGTTTGGAAAACAGGGTGGAACACTTTGAATCTCACTTTGACAATTAAATTAAAGTAAATTTAAAAGAGAAAACACTTAAAAGTAAAGAAAAGCTTCAAACAATAATAGTAAAGATCATCCACCTTGAATTCGCTAGACTTCAAACATGATTGCATTCAATTAAGACCAAATTCATTTAGAGTTGACAAGATAATCGTGAAAGGATAAAATGCTCGCGTGGTACCACCAACCGCTCACAAATCACCCAAACACCTAAGTTGCTAGTTTAATTACCCAAGCCGGTACCACCAATGCCTAGACAACCTTACCAACAATTAGTTTACTTGATTATCCAATTAACAATTGTGCCTATGTGAATTAAAACGTGGTACCACCAATGCCTAGACAACCTTACCAACAATTAGTTTACTTGATTATCCAATTAACAATTGTGCCTATGTGAATTAAAACGTGGTACCACCAATGCCTAGACAACCTTACCAACAATTAGTTTACTTGATTATCCAATTAACAATTGTGCCTATGTGAATTAAAACGTGGTACCACCAATGCCTAGACAACCTTACCAACAATTAGTTTACTTGATTATCCAATTAACAATTGTGCCTATGTGAATTAAAACGTGGTACCACCAATGCCTAGACAACCTTACCAACAATTAGTTTACTTGATTATCCAATTAACAATTGTGCCTATGTGAATTAAAACGTGGTACCACCAATGCCTAGACAACCTTACCAACAATTAGTTTACTTGATTATCCAATTAACAATTGTGCCTATGTGAATTAAAACGTGGTACCACCAATGCCTAGACAACCTTACCAACAATTAGTTTACTTGATTATCCAATTAACAATTGTGCCTATGTGAATTAAAACGTGGTACCACCAATGCCTAGACAACCTTACCAACAATTAGTTTACTTGATTATCCAATTAACAATTGTGCCTATGTGAATTAAAACGTGGTACCACCAATGCCTAGACAACCTTACCAACAATTAGTTTACTTGATTATCCAATTAACAATTGTGCCTATGTGAATTAAAACGTGGTACCACCAATGCCTAGACAACCTTACCAACAATTAGTTTACTTGATTATCCAATTAACAATTGTGCCTATGTGAATTAAAACGTGGTACCACCAATGCCTAGACAACCTTACCAACAATTAGTTTACTTGATTATCCAATTAACAATTGTGCCTATGTGAATTAAAACGTGGTACCACCAATGCCTAGACAACCTTACCAACAATTAGTTTACTTGATTATCCAATTAACAATTGTGCCTATGTGAATTAAAACGTGGTACCACCAATGCCTAGACAACCTTACCAACAATTAGTTTACTTGATTATCCAATTAACAATTGTGCCTATGTGAATTAAAACGTGGTACCACCAATGCCTAGACAACCTTACCAACAATTAGTTTACTTGATTATCCAATTAACAATTGTGCCTATGTGAATTAAAACGTGGTACCACCAATGCCTAGACAACCTTACCAACAATTAGTTTACTTGATTATCCAATTAACAATTGTGCCTATGTGAATTAAAACGTGGTACCACCAATGCCTAGACAACCTTACCAACAATTAGTTTACTTGATTATCCAATTAACAATTGTGCCTATGTGAATTAAAACGTGGTACCACCAATGCCTAGACAACCTTACCAACAATTAGTTTACTTGATTATCCAATTAACAATTGTGCCTATGTGAATTAAAACGTGGTACCACCAATGCCTAGACAACCTTACCAACAATTAGTTTACTTGATTATCCAATTAACAATTGTGCCTATGTGAATTAAAACGTGGTACCACCAATGCCTAGACAACCTTACCAACAATTAGTTTACTTGATTATCCAATTAACAATTGTGCCTATGTGAATTAAAACGTGGTACCACCAATGCCTAGACAACCTTACCAACAATTAGTTTACTTGATTATCCAATTAACAATTGTGCCTATGTGAATTAAAACGTGGTACCACAAATGCATACAAAATCGACTCAAAACACATACGAAAAAGGCCAATAATGATGTGGGCGATCTATATAAATTGGTCACATCATGTACCATCAGTGCATGCTTCACTAGACTAATCCACCAGTGATACTGAAGTGTCCAGTCAACCTCCAGATGCACTGGTCTGTCAGTCATAATACTTTTTATACTTGGTCATTGAGCGTGCCACGTATGCAAAATCTTTGAAAAGATATTTATCTCGATATTTATCTTATTATCCTTTCAATTAAAACAACTCTCGAACATATGAATCAACTTCTTGGCCTAAATTCATCCGAAATTGCACCGAATGGACACGTAACCTGCTTAGAACCTGAAACCACTAACAAACACCATAAATGCGCCAAATGCATACAAAATCGACTCAAAACACATACGAAAAAGGCCAATAATGATGTGGGCGATCTATATAAATTGGTCACATCATGTACCATCAGTGCATGCTTCACTAGACTAATCCACCAGTGATACTGAAGTGTCCAGTCAACCTCCAGATGCACTGGTCTGTCAGTCATAATACTTTTTATACTTGGTCATTGAGCGTGCCACGTATGCAAAATCTTTGAAAAGATATTTATCTCGATATTTATCTTATTATCCTACATGGCATGTCATTTTTTCAAAGAAATGATGGTATTTTTACCTTGGGAAGACAAAAAGTGCAAGTTGTTACTGTTTGTGGGCTGTAAACCGTCACACATTTATGTGTGATGTGATGTATTTAATGCGGATCTCAGAACCCGATCAAAATTATATTTGATAATTTCAAATTAACCGTTTGAGTTCCACATTCTCTCTCCTATATAAATACCCATTTTCACTTTCATAAGCATTTACTTCGAACATATTTACTCCCAAATCCTTCAAATTCCTTCATTTATTTCTTGTTCATTCAATTCACAATCATAAATCTCTCATATTTACTTCAATTCATTAAATCTTCATTAAAACCCTAATTTTTCAATTTCATCTTCATCTATCCATCATATTCAATGGCACCAAGACAATCTAATTCACCTAAAAATCTGCTCGCCGCCGAATATGCTCCTGTTCCAAATGTTGTTAAGGCACCCCATATCACCTTAGAGGCAAAGGCCATAAGGATAAACATGAACAATTGGTTGGCTAGACTCACTAGTACCACTCATGCTCCCACCTCTCTCATCGGACGACTGAATGCTTTTTTCCTCAGTTGTCCACTTTATGGTGCTCTCACACGTAATCCAGGAAAGATGTATCATGATTATTTGTGTGAATTCTGGTATTCTGCTGTGTATGTTGAAAACACTAAAACCATCAACTACATATTGCAACAGGGCACCAGGTCTTTCACTCTCTCTGTCGATTCTCTTAGAGATGTTCTTCAATTAAATTATTTGGCTGAAAATGAGATGGCAATTCCTCTCCCTACTGGTATCAATTTCAGGGATGTGTGCAGATTGATGGGGCACACTGAAATATTGGATAAACATAGCCAGTTATTAAGGAAAGGCACAATCTACATGAGCAAGCTGACTGACTCATGGAGATATTTTTTCACTCATTTGGTTGAGTGTTTAGGTGGCAGTTCTGGAGGATTGGACCAGATCAACCAAATGCAACTCCAGATTGCCTACTGTCTTTGGTTTGGGTACAGGGTTGATTTCGCTCAGATCTTCTTTGATGATCTGGTTGACCGTCTGAAGGTGAAAGGTAGAAAACCACACATTCCATATATTCGTTTTCTATCACTTGTTTTTCTTAGAGCTCTGGGTGCTGAGTATGATTATGAAACAAATCATTTCTCTATGTGTGAATATCTGAGGGAATTGAGTTCCCTAAAATCAAGAGCTGGTGAGGTTGAAATTCCTGCAAATATGTTGAGTAATTTTGGAAATGATGCACCTGATGAGCAAGAAGAGGCTCCAGGTAGGGGTCAAATTGTTGTAAGACCCACTGGAGTCATTGATGTTGAAAATGTGCAACCAGTAACCCAGGTGGCTCCTGAAGGTCAACAACCAAAAGATGTTGACCCTCCTAGACGGCCAAGATCAAATAGACGTCTTATGCGGGCTGGAGTTCAGGTTAATCCAGAAAGAGCAGAATCAAGCCATCCTGGTGATATTATGAATATTGATGGGTCTCCTATTTTTGAACAAGAAGAAAATGTTGAGCAGGTAGAAAGTGTACAAAATGTTGAGCAGGAGACTGGTGAGCAAGATGCTCAGATAGACTTGAATGTAGAGGCTGGTGATGATACAGTTGGTGAAACATTTGTCTGGGATGAGGCTGATTCACCCATGTCTGAAGGTAATATCTTTGATACTGACATGAGTTTTCTGGGTGAAGAAGTAGAAAATGTGGTTTCTTCTGTTATTGCTTCAGTCACCCAATCACTTACTGAAATACCACCACCTCCAGAATCAAATATTCCACCACCAGAATCCGAAATGCCACCACCACCACCAGAATCCACTATGCCACCACCACCACCACCTTCAATTCCACAATCCACTCCTTACTTCAATCCTCCCACACTTCAAATTTCGCAAAATCAACCACCACCACTTGAAACACCAATCGACTTATCTGAACAACGTGTGCTGGACTCAACAGTTGTAACTGCTGAAACTTCATCTGAAGAGGTCTGGGCACAAAAACCCTTGATGACCAGATTAACTTCAACTCTTGATCCTCCCAGTGGTCCCTCCTCTTCTTCTTCAGCCGAGGTCCTAGGCCTTTTAAGTAAGGTGGCGGACCTGGAGAGATCACTCCAGTCTTCATCACAGGTTATTTCTGATTTCAAATCTCTATTATCGAATAACCTTTCATCAGATATGAATGTGTTTGCTGGAAATGAGAAGCTGGTATTTGAAAAGTTGGATGAGCTGGTACTGGCCACCAATAACAATTCTGAAAATATCAAGGTGGCAGTCCAGGGTTTAGAAGCAAAATTGGTACAATCTGTTCAGACTGCAGTGAAAGATGAAGTTGTTCAACCACCGGCAGGTCTGACAGAAGAAGTTATGAAGTTGACCACAAGGATATGTAGTTTGGAGAGTAGGCCAACACTTGATCAGAATGCTGTTGTTAGCACTATCAGTGATGAATGTGCTAAGAAGTTCAGACATGGCATGTTGAAGGAAATATCTGAAGAAATTTCTGGGTCTGTACTTCGAACCATTCAAGATAGTTTGTTGCCTCAAGTGGTTCATATGATTAAGAATGAAATGCCAAAGCACTTGTCTTTAGAAATTGAATTTATCATGAAGGAAGTGACTCAATTAGGGAAGACTGTGAATATCACATGTCCAGTGGCTGGAAGAACGTTTGGTGCTACAGACAGGTATATGCTTGAACAATTATTGTTGAAAAACGTGTTGAGACACGTTCCCGGATCGTTTAACACGAGATCTATATAGTCATAGATGTGCGGAATCCATCTATAATCGTCTTTAGGTTTATATGATGAAAATGGTGATGAACACGAAAATACACAAGATGATAATAAGAACAGGAGATAAATTCAGATGTAAAAACTCATATCTTGTATTAATCATAAGATTACAATACATAAAACGAGTAGACATCTGATTCTTTGGGCGGCATCTCAAGGTATAGATCTCTACCTTGAGAACCTAGTGAATGACTAACGTTGCAACTAAATCATCAACTGAAAACCTAAACCTAAGATATCTATTTATAGGCTGAACATGGGCTGGGCTGTCAAACTCGTACAAACTGTGCTGGGCCATACGAACTTATTAGTTCTTACGAACTTAAAGTTCGTTTGGCATATACTTACGAACTTATTAGTTCTTACGAACTTAAAGTTCGTTTGGCATATATGTACGAATTTCTCAGCCTTTTAGAATTATTGCATCGGACAACAATTTATGCACTTAATGTGCTCTAACAATTATGGTCTGCCCATAAGTCTCAGACTCTTCCCCCCCCCCCCCCCCCCCCCCCCCCCCCCCCCCCCCCCCCCCCCCCCCCCCCCCCCCCCCCCTCAAACTGGTGATCATTCCAAGGGGGAAAAGTCGTCTGTTGCCACTGAGTCTGTTCAAGAAGGTTTGGTTAGGAAAAAGAAAGAAGTGGTTGCCAGTGCTATTGAAAAGGACTTTGCTACTGAAAGCATCGTGCAACAAGATCAAGTGACTGGTACTGATGCCAGTGCACAAGAAGCACAGAAGGCACTTGGCACTAAAGCCATTGTGCAGGTTGAAGAGGCTGCTGGTACTGATGCCAGTGAGCCCCAGTTTGAAGAATTCCCAGATATCACAACTAGTCTAAAGTCAGCAAAAGGAAAGAAACAAATGGTATATGGAGAAGAAACTGAAACTGCTGAAGGTTCATCAGAGTTTCCTACTGCTGATGAAGACACCTCGAAGAGACTGGAGCAAGAATGCATTATGATAGAAATATTCAAGAAAAATCAAAGAGATGAATTGCTGGCCCACCAAAGGCAGATGGCAAATATGGGGACTCTGGATTCGTACAATGCTGGCAGGTTGGGCATTCATATTGATGTGTACAAAAAGATGAAGGATGACCCTAGAATTCATCAATGTCTGAATGCATTGGATGACGTGTTCATTCGCTCCAGGTACTCTGAAGATGAGCAAACCTATGATGCTGTTACTGTGAGTCCCAAATATATAGATGAATAACAAACCCGACTGGCAAGTACAACTGATCTTGATGGACAAGTTCAGTTTACGATCCAGATATGGATAACAAGAAACAATTGACTAGATATAAAATGCAAGAACAAATGGCAGAAACTATATAAGGATATATATAAATATAATCAAGTATGTAGCATTGAGACACGTTGTTTTCTTTTCAATGTATTTGATTTATTGATGTATAAACAAATACAAGGATTGTTGCGGAATAAAGATAAACACCCAAGTGTAAGTATCTAAACAAACCTGAAATACAAGTGATCTAATTAACTTGGAAATACTCGTAAGTTTACTTAGAGTATATCTCACAAGTTGCAATGCTAAAGTTTCAAGCTCTTTGCAAGTTGTGAGAAGACTTTGTATTTATAGACCAAGTCCATGATGATGTGGACAAGATCGTACAAATGTGGTTGTGAGCATTTAAGGAATTAAACCATAATTCCTTACATGCTGCACTTGGAAGAGTATATAAGTCACTTGATGTGACTTATAGTACTAGGTTCCAAGCCTATACTTTGTACCTTTTGTTAATAGATAAATCTATTAACCGGATAAAGGTGTAAAGTAAAAGTCTTCCTCGTAATCAGTGTAAAGTGTTGTAAATACTTTACACTGAGATGCTTCAGTCTTGATCTGGTAGAATCACTCTTTTGCTCGCTTCTGAGATGATTCTCTTCTTCATACTTCAGTCTTTGACTTAGAATGAATTGCTGGCCCACCAAAGGCAGATGGCAAATATGGGGACTCTGGATTCGTACAATGCTGGCAGGTTGGGCATTCATATTGATGTGTACAAAAAGATGAAGGATGACCCTAGAATTCATCAATGTCTGAATGCATTGGATGATGTGTTCATTCGCTCCAGGTACTCTGAAGATGAGCAAACCTATGATGCTGTAACTTATGGGGTAAGTGTGACTGAACTGATAAGACAAAGAACGGAGGAGCTGGTGAACCTCCTGTGAGTCCCTCGATAGCTATGGATCGCTCTCGAGATCGTCTATGGTTATGTCGTGAGTGCGGAATCCTCACGAGATAACTGTTTGATTAGTTATCTATTATATTGCTAATTACAAGAGTATAATCAGCCTTATATTGCTCTATATTCGTTTGGTATATATCACAAACGAACTTAGTTGCCTTAGGTGTGTTAAACTGAACGTCATTACATTTAATTTTAGGGTTTTTATATGTTTCTGATAATATTAGACTCGCTGGGCTTTGTTCTTACGAACTTAGCAGCCCAACCCATCTTAACGAAGATTATCTTCGTTAGTGCCTAACGAAGATTATCTTCGTTAGTGCCTAACGAAGATTATCTTCGTTAGTGCCTAACGAAGATTATCTTCGTTAGTGCCTAACGAAGATTATCTTCGTTAGTGCCTAACGAAGATTATCTTCGTTAGTGCCTAACGAAGATTATCTTCGTTAGTGCCTAACGAAGATTATCTTCGTTAGTGCCTAACGAAGATTATCTTCGTTAGTGCCTAACGAAGATTATCTTCGTTAGTGCTTAACGAAGATTATCTTCGTTAGTGCCTAACGAAGATTATCTTCGTTAGTGCCTAACGAAGATTATCTTCGTTAGTTGTAAATCAGCTTTATAGTTATATTCCTAGTATTTCACGTACAAGGAATCCTAACGTATATTATGTTTGTACTTGTATAACATACATAACAAACATCATATATAAACATATATAACACCTAAACATGTAATCGATCATTACCAAAACATTATGTTCATAATCTATCAATTACATATACGAATAAGACATAATCAAATCTAAGTTGCTGTTGTCACATCAACGTGCATCAACAAACTCCCCCTTGACAGCAGCACCTTCGATTTCTTCAGTCTTCAAAATTCTGTCATCCATTAAATAACAATCGCTTGCTATTTGCATGGATATTTTCATGTAAGCAGACTTGGATAATCTTACGATATCGACTTTCTTCATATTTCCAAAATGGCAAAAATGAACATTCTGTATCGTATAATTTCCTCAGATCATTTCTTGAGAAGTTGACCAACTGCATTGGATCATACATCCTTCTCAGCAAAATATTCTTTTCCGAATCTGCATACATCTTGGCTTCACCAGAATCTCGATCAATCTCCCAATTGTCCATTTTATCCAAGACATCTTGTGCCCATTTCTTGGCAGGGACTTTGATCATACACTTGATATCACGTTGAATATACTCAACACTTCTATCTGGCTTAACCACTTTCTTCTTCTTTCTTGATTCAATATGAAACTTCGGTTTCTCTGAGTCTTTCATATTCAATCTCAACTTGAAATCCTCATGAAGTTTCTTACCAATAACATCAGCAAGACCATATCCACTTGGATTGATAATCCAGTTATTTCCAAGTTCATGTAAGTCCTCTTCACACAAACTTCTGAAGTGACTCTCACGCCATGCTAAATATTGACAACCTTCTGGTCTTTTAAGAATGAACAACTTCAATTCTTCATCATAGAACCAACTCCAGATTATTGTCTTATATTTCGCAGCATCTTTATCTGAAATGTGAGTCCAATACATGATAGGTTTCAAAGTATCCCTAGTGACTATATATTCACCAAGTCTTTGTCCAGGCACAAGCCGATCAACCTCTTGTAGTGGATCATCATCTCTGAGAGGAACTGGATGATCGTTTGGATTAAAAGGTCTTGTTAAATTTATCTCATACTCAAAAGGAATCAAATTATCTTCAACCTTAGCATATACCACAAAGTTTAAAACTTTAGTATTGCTACTAAATGAATCTTGAACCATTCTTTCCTTTATATCTTTTCTCTTCAATTCCAACACATTCCTTTCTTCAATAGATGGATCATTAGGAATTGTGTCCCAAATATCATCAAACCCATAAGGTTTCTTGAATAAATTAACATCTGGTTCCGGGACAATCTCACCTTCCTCAAGCTCATTTCCATCAAAGAGTAATTCTGTATCATCTGTATCATCTGTATCATCTGATAAGATTACACAAAATAACACCAGAATACAATGATTAATCATGATAATAAAGATGAAATATAATTGCATTGAAATAAGATAAATTACATTTACATGTCATAACTTATTACATGCAACCTAAAATACAATTCATCTAATCATTATTAACATCATAAGTTGAATCAGAATCAGAATCAGATGAATCAGAATCAGATTCCAAAGCTATTTGCTTTTGAATCTGTAATTCTTTTTCTCTTTCATTTTCTGCATGTTGTTGTTTATCTAATAAAACATCAAACACATCATGAAAGGCGTTTTCTTCAGAATAATAGTCATGTCCAAATTTTGCTTCAACTTCACGCTTTAATCGATCAGTTTCAGCTTCAACTTGATCATCACTTAAATAATCAATTGATTTTGAAGAATTACCTGAGTCAAGTGCTTCAATAGCCTCAGCATCACGAGGAGCACTTGAATCTCCAGCACCAGATGTACCAACCTCAGTATGATCTCCCCCTATCTCCCCCTGAACTTCAACACCCTTTCCTTTGTCAAGAACTGGGCGAGAATCACTTCGATCACCAGCATTATCAGCATCATCATCATCATCATCTTGACGTCTTGGCACTGATAATCTGCATATCTCTTCAGGCACATCTCCCCCTTGATTCTTGACCCAATTGACAAGAAAGGTCAGAGCAGCTCGGACATCTGAGAGATCAGACTCTAACGTGTGAACACGAGTCTCTAGAACCTCAATACGTCGAGTAACAGGCACTCTGGGAGGCAACAGTGAAGGAGCTGGTGCTGTTGATGCAACCGGAATAGCAGCAGCAGTTGAACTTGGAGGATCAGGAATTGAAACTGATGTAGCTTCAGTGATACGTGCACGCTTAACTCTTTGATAAGTAAGAGTAGCATCCATTGATCTTTTAGAACTCCCGGTATCACCTGAACTTGGTGCATTGACCGGATCATCAATATCGTCAAAAAGGCTGGCTAGTTCAGGATTAAATCGAGCCGCAACCTCAGGAGGAAGTAAAACATTTGCATCATACTGTAAAGAAACATCATGCAAAACATCCAAAGATTGGTTAAGTAAAACATAATAATCCTGCAAAGTTTCATGTTCAAAATTTACCTTATCATGAACAGATTGAGCCGTATCAGAGACTATCGGAGAAGCATGACATGCCTTGCTTCGACGTTCTCTACGTAGCTCACTAGATACACCTTCTTGAGATAAGTGATAAGAATGATCACTTGCAGAAGCTACAGGAACATCATGAGCCCTTTTTGTGCGATGCTCATATTCACCTGTGTCTTCCGAGACAACAACATTATCAGCTGAACTACTGGTACTATCTTCCTCATTAGCATCATTCCCGTGATCTGAATCATCATCATCGGAATCATCACTTGAAGAATCACTATCATCAGCTTCTAAACCACCTTCAGAACCTTCTGTTTCATCCGAATCGTCATCGTCGTCCACGAACATATCATCCTCAATACGAGAACGATAGTTAGGATTGATCAAGTGACCAAACAAAGGTGGATCAGTAAGACCTTCTACGTTGCGAGTATTTGCTTCTAAATCAGCGAAAAGACGCAAAGGCCAAGCATGTAGATTATAACGAGGTCCTTGATCGAAAACCAAGTTCGGACAGAAGTGTCTGACAATGGCCATAACAAAGCGAGGATAAAGTAAAAATCTCTTTCGTCCTCTGGCACTAAGTTGTTCAAGAAATTCCTGATAAAAGTAGACAGAAAATGGATACGGGCGATTGTAGACCAATGCAACCGGAATAGCAGCAGCAGTTGAACTTGGAGGATCAGGAATTGAAACTGATGTAGCTTCAGTGATACGTGCACGCTTAACTCTTTGATAAGTAAGAGTAGCATCCATTGATCTTTTAGAACTCCCGGTATCACCTGAACTTGGTGCATTGACCGGATCATCAATATCGTCAAAAAGGCTGGCTAGTTCAGGATTAAATCGAGCCGCAACCTCAGGAGGAAGTAAAACATTTGCATCATACTGTAAAGAAACATCATGCAAAACATCCAAAGATTGGTTAAGTAAAACATAATAATCCTGCAAAGTTTCATGTTCAAAATTTACCTTATCATGAACAGATTGAGCCGTATCAGAGACTATCGGAGAAGCATGACATGCCTTGCTTCGACGTTCTCTACGTAGCTCACTAGATACACCTTCTTGAGATAAGTGATAAGAATGATCACTTGCAGAAGCTACAGGAACATCATGAGCCCTTTTTGTGCGATGCTCATATTCACCTGTGTCTTCCGAGACAACAACATTATCAGCTGAACTACTGGTACTATCTTCCTCATTAGCATCATTCCCGTGATCTGAATCATCATCATCGGAATCATCACTTGAAGAATCACTATCATCAGCTTCTAAACCACCTTCAGAACCTTCTGTTTCATCCGAATCGTCATCGTCGTCCACGAACATATCATCCTCAATACGAGAACGATAGTTAGGATTGATCAAGTGACCAAACAAAGGTGGATCAGTAAGACCTTCTACGTTGCGAGTATTTGCTTCTAAATCAGCGAAAAGACGCAAAGGCCAAGCATGTAGATTATAACGAGGTCCTTGATCGAAAACCAAGTTCGGACAGAAGTGTCTGACAATGGCCATAACAAAGCGAGGATAAAGTAAAAATCTCTTTCGTCCTCTGGCACTAAGTTGTTCAAGAAATTCCTGATAAAAGTAGACAGAAAATGGATACGGGCGATTGTAGACCAATGCAACCATCTGCGATGCTATTTGAGCAGAAAGTTGATCAAAACCCGCTTTACGATTGCTTAAACAAACTAGCAAAGCATACGCCAGATATCTCCATCGTCCTTTAATTCCACTTTTGTCAAAAGGTAATTTTATTGCACCGACGTAACCCATCCTCTGAAAACATTGATAAAGAAGCTGAAACGAATATGTCATATCTACCGCTTCGTCTGGTTCTTCACCTAAACGCAGAATATGACGTAGATTTGCAGCATTGAATGCAAAAGTGATCCCAGCAACTGTAGCTTGAATAAAACCATGACCATCAACCATTACTTCATGAGCAGTACTCCAGAATTCATCTATGTACTGTCTAATAAGTCGTGGTGAATGAGTGAACACAAATGATAATCTTGAACGAGCTATAAATGCAAACATTTGATGATAATGGTCACAGTTACGTTGATCTGGATCAAGGTTGAGAGCCAGATTATGCTTCTCAAAGAATTGTCGTGGTGCTAAAGCCATATCTGCAAAACAAATCAAAGTATCGAAACAAATATAAAATAAGCATAGAAAATGATTTGCAGACTTGTAAAACCTAATCACTAAATTCGTAAGTTAAAATAACATACGAAGATAAACTTTAATTTCGTAAGTTGACAAATTAAGTCCTAAATTCGTAAACACTTGTAGAAATCCTAAGTTCGTAACTTATAAACCTAAACTTAAGTTCGTAAGTTATAAACGAAGGGTTAAGTTCGTAAGTTAAAATAACATACGAAGATAAACTTTAATTTCGTAAGTTGACAAATTAAGTCCTAAATTCGTAAACACTTGTAGAAATCCTAAGTTCGTAACTTATAAACCTAAACTTAAGTTCGTAAGAACTAAATGAACGAACATAAGGGTTAAGTTCGTAAGTTAAAATAACATACGAAGATAAACTTTAATTTCGTAAGTTGACAAATTAAGTCCTAAATTCGTAAACACTTGTAGAAATCCTAAGTTCGTAACTTATAAACCTAAACTTAAGTTCGTAAGTTAAAATAACATACGAAGATAAACTTTAATTTCGTAAGTTGACAAATTAAGTCCTAAATTCGTAAACACTTGTAGAAATCCTAAGTTCGTAACTTATAAACCTAAACTTAAGTTCGTAAGTTAAAATAACATACGAAGATAAACTTTAATTTCGTAAGTTGACAAATTAAGTCCTAAATTCGTAAACACTTGTAGAAATCCTAAGTTCGTAACTTATAAACCTAAACTTAAGTTCGTAAGTTATAAACGAAGGCTAACTTCGTTTGCTTGAACACTAAATTCGTTTGCTACTTCTGAGCAGCATTTCATCAACAATTTAAATTGATTAACTTTTTGTTTTTGCCCAAAATCGTTTTCAAAAATTTGTATCCATTAATTATAGCATAACCCAGTTCGATTATAACAAGAATTTAAGATATAATAGAGGATTAATCTCAAAACGAAATTAAAACCTAAGTTCGTAACTTATGAAACATAAGGGTTAAGTTCGTAAGTTAAAATAACATACGAAGATAAACTTTAATTTCGTAAGTTGACAAATTAAGTCCTAAATTCGTAAACACTTGTAGAAATCCTAAGTTCGTAACTTATAAACCTAAACTTAAGTTCGTAAGTTAAAATAACATACGAAGATAAACTTTAATTTCGTAAGTTGACAAATTAAGTCCTAAATTCGTAAACACTTGTAGAAATCCTAAGTTCGTAACTTATAAACCTAAACTTAAGTTCGTAAGTTAAAATAACATACGAAGATAAACTTTAATTTCGTAAGTTGACAAATTAAGTCCTAAATTCGTAAACACTTGTAGAAATCCTAAGTTCGTAACTTATAAACCTAAACTTAAGTTCGTAAGTTAAAATAACATACGAAGATAAACTTTAATTTCGTAAGTTGACAAATTAAGTCCTAAATTCGTAAACACTTGTAGAAATCCTAAGTTCGTAACTTATAAACCTAAACTTAAGTTCGTAAGTTAAAATAACATACGAAGATAAACTTTAATTTCGTAAGTTGACAAATTAAGTCCTAAATTCGTAAACACTTGTAGAAATCCTAAGTTCGTAACTTATAAACCTAAACTTAAGTTCGTAAGTTATAAACGAAGGCTAACTTCGTTTGCTTGAACACTAAATTCGTTTGCTACTTCTGAGCAGCATTTCATCAACAATTTAAATTGATTAACTTTTTGTTTTTGCCCAAAATCGTTTTCAAAAATTTGTATCCATTAATTATAGCATAACCCAGTTCGATTATAACAAGAATTTAAGATATAATAGAGGATTAATCTCAAAACGAAATTAAAACCCTAAAATCAAAATTCTTATGAACCTGACTGAGTTCGTGCATAAATTGGACAAAAGAACCAATTATGATTAGTGATTTGTGAATGATTACACTCGATTATTGTACCTGAATCACTAATTTCAAGAGAAATCGAAACAAGAAGTAGAAATTTGATCGAAATCAAAAGCTGTGATTGATGATATTATGGGGATGAAGCAGCTTAAATTCGTTTATTGCTTGAAAAAATTTGAAAGTGTAAATAATAAAACGAAGGCAGCTTGTATTTATATAGATGGTAAAAATGGTTTAAAACGAGTCGGGTAGGAATCCGGTCACAAATATGTGCGTACGAAGATGATCTACGTAAGAACCATATACTTCCAACTTTCTGAACGAAAATAGATGATATCTTCGTAAGAACAAACAACGAAGATGAAAGATATTTTCGTAAGAACAATCATCGAAGATAAAGATATCTTCGTAAGAACAAACAACGAAGATGAAAGATATTTTCGTAAGAACAATCATAAACGAAGATAATGCTATCTTCGTAAGAACAATCTTTGGACTTAGAAAATTTCAGATTCAGCTAGGTTCGTTCACAAAATGTTCCACGATTCGACCCTTTACCTAATCCTGTATATAGCAAAAACTCGTTAACAAACAACCTGTTCATGCCTTGTACCAAAAAATTGCCATCATACAATATCATCATCATAATGTAAGTTGTTCAACGAACATTACAATCGTGAATAATAACCCCTAATCCTTCAAACCAAATCATCAACAAACCTGAAAATAATCAATTAACATATGAACAACGTTACCAATCATGACCATGAAACGAAGAACTTTCCACTAATCATTGAGATGCTTAACGACAAATGATCTTGAAACACTTAAGTCCCATATGAAATGTCGTCTACAAAACAGTCAAACAATGAGTAGTTCAAAAATTCAATTAAGAACCTTATAAAATTTTCGGAATCATGTCATAAGTTAAGGTACGAAAATTAAAAGTAACAGATCTGATTATTTTCACTAAATACATGAATCATAAGGTAAATAAATACACCAAAATCAAGTTCATGTATTCTTCCTTCACATGCTCATATCTGCATCACAAAAATTGTCATTACACAGCAAGGATCTTATCTCTAGGATATCATCCATACGAATAACAATGTATTTGCAGAATATAGCACTTCAACTTAATCTTTTTAACCTGAACACTGCACACTTAATGAAAACTCATTAACGCATTAAGAGCATAACAGAATAATGCAGAAAATTTCAAGCTAAAATCATTCAAAAAACAGGGTTAACAAATACGAAATAACAATGAATCTAACAAAAGATCAAGGGAGGTCATTTCATCGTCAAACCCTAAAATGTCACCAAGTTATAAATTAAATTCGTAAGAACAATCTTTGGACTTAGAAAATTTCAGATTCAGCTAGGTTCGTTCACAAAATGTTCCACGATTCGACCCTTTACCTAATCCTGTATATAGCAAAAACTCGTTAACAAACAACCTGTTCATGCCTTGTACCAAAAAATTGCCATCATACAATATCATCATCATAATGTAAGTTGTTCAACGAACATTACAATCGTGAATAATAACCCCTAATCCTTCAAACCAAATCATCAACAAACCTGAAAATAATCAATTAACATATGAACAACGTTACCAATCATGACCATGAAACGAAGAACTTTCCACTAATCATTGAGATGCTTAACGACAAATGATCTTGAAACACTTAAGTCCCATATGAAATGTCGTCTACAAAACAGTCAAACAATGAGTAGTTCAAAAATTCAATTAAGAACCTTATAAAATTTTCGGAATCATGTCATAAGTTAAGGTACGAAAATTAAAAGTAACAGATCTGATTATTTTCACTAAATACATGAATCATAAGGTAAATAAATACACCAAAATCAAGTTCATGTATTCTTCCTTCACATGCTCATATCTGCATCACAAAAATTGTCATTACACAGCAAGGATCTTATCTCTAGGATATCATCCATACGAATAACAATGTATTTGCAGAATATAGCACTTCAACTTAATCTTTTTAACCTGAACACTGCACACTTAATGAAAACTCATTAACGCATTAAGAGCATAACAGAATAATAAACTAAGCTATACATTAATTAACTTGAATTTATTCATTATTTACATGATGCTTGGTTACTGCTGATTAGATCAGTTTAGCATGTTACATAAGCCTGTGGGTGAGAAATAATTCTCTTATTATTAGTTATGAACAGTGATCCAAAAACGATTACCAATATGTTTGTCCTCTTAAACACTCGGTACTTCCAGTCTCCTTTTTGGTTTGTGGCACTTTCGTATTACTTGAGCCAAGGACAGTCACCATGTAACCTAGTAAGTTACTCATGCCACAATTTTAGTTTGCGAACTTATGTGCCCCATATTCAGATACACTCTTACAATCGAAAAAGCACTAAGATTAAGACATTTGGTGATTAAAGTGAGAAAGTCTTTAAGAATCAAGTCAGCGGTGACAGGTCGGTGATTCCTCACGCGTAAAGCGACATAACTTGACTCACGTACGGAAATATACTTAACATTGCATAATGCCAAGTACTTGCATATTTGTGACATTAATTTACTTTAAAGCACTTATGAAAACCCGTGACTTTCTATGAGACCCGTGTAGCGAACTTTCTGACAACCTATCCCAAGTTGAAAACTTTAGGTAGGCTAGGTATACAAGGACACCCCAAGGACTTACTTGTTCGAATCTCAAAGGCCACATTAGCTTCATACTTTCAATAGATTTATTTTGATATTTGCATATCTTGTCACAAATATACATCCGAAAAAACAATACATACACAAAAAAAAAAAAAAAACAAAAAAAACAAAAAAAAACAAAAACAAAAACACAAATCAAAAACCAAAATCAAACAAAAAAAAAAAAAAAAAAAAAAAAAAAAAAAAAAAAAAAAAAAAAAAAAAAAAAAAAAAAAAAAAAAAAAAAAAAAAAAAAAAAAAAAAAAAAAAAAAAAAAAAAAAAAAAAAAAAAAAAAAAAAAAAAAAAAAAAAAAAAAAAAAAAAAAAAAAAAAAAAAAAAAAAAAAAAAAAAAAAAAAAAAAAAAAAAAAAAAAAAAAAAAAAAAAAAAAAAAAAAAAAAAAAAAAAAAAAAAAAAAAAAAAAAAAAAAAAAAAAAAAAAAAAAAAAAAAAAAAAAAAAAAAAAAAAAAAAAAAAAAAAAAAAAAAAAAAAAAAAAAAAAAAAAAAAAAAAAAAAAAAAAAAAAAAAAAAAAAAAAAAAAAAAAAAAAAAAAAAAAAAAAAAAAAAAAAAAAAAAAAAAAAAAAAAAAAAAAAAAAAAAAAAAAAAAAAAAAAAAAAAAAAAAAAAAAAAAAAAAAAAAAAAAAAAAAAAAAAAAAAAAAAAAAAAAAAAAAAAAAAAAAAAAAAAAAAAAAAAAAAAAAAAAAAAAAAAAAAAAAAAAAAAAAAAAAAAAAAAAAAAAAAAAAAAAAAAAAAAAAAAAAAAAAAAAAAAAAAAAAAAAAAAAAAAAAAAAAAAAAAAAAAAAAAAAAAAAAAAAAAAAAAAAAAAAAAAAAAAAAAAAAAAAAAAAAAAAAAAAAAAAAAAAAAAAAAAAAAAAAAAAAAAAAAAAAAAAAAAAAAAAAAAAAAAAAAAAAAAAAAAAAAAAAAAAAAAAAAAAAAAAAAAAAAAAAAAAAAAAAAAAAAAAAAAAAAAAAAAAAAAAAAAAAAAAAAAAAAAAAAAAAAAAAAAAAAAAAAAAAAAAAAAAAAAAAAAAAAAAAAAAAAAAAAAAAAAAAAAAAAAAAAAAAAAAAAAAAAAAAAAAAAAAAAAAAAAAAAAAAAAAAAAAAAAAAAAAAAAAAAAAAAAAAAAAAAAAAAAAAAAAAAAAAAAAAAAAAAAAAAAAAAAAAAAAAAAAAAAAAAAAAAAAAAAAAAAAAAATCAATATGTATAATCACATTACAAGTCAAACATTAAACATACCAAAACTCTGATCAATATGTAATCATTCACATATTACAAAACATAACATAATCTATGATTACATATTACAAAACATAAACATAATCTATGATTACATATTACAAAACATAAACATAATCTATGATTACATATTACAAAACATAAACATAATCTATGATTACATATTACAAAACATAAACATAATCTATGATTACATATTACAAAACATAAACATAATCTATGATTACATATTACAAAACATAAACATAATCTATGATTACATATTACAAAACATAAACATAATCTATGATTACATATTACAAAACATAAACATAATCTATGATTACATATTACAAAACATAAACATAATCTATGATTACATATTACAAAACATAAACATAATCTATGATTACATATTACAAAACATAAACATAAGTCTATGATTACATATTACAAAACATAAACATAATCTATGATTACATATTACAAAACATAAACATAATCTATGATTACATATTACAAAACATAAACATAATCTATGATTACATATTACAAAACATAAACATAATCTATGATTACATATTACAAAACATAAACATAATCTATGATTACATATTACAAAACATAAACATAATCTATGATTACATATTACAAAACATAAACATAATCTATGATTACATATTACAAAACATAAACATAATCTATGATTACATATTACAAAACATAAACATAATCTATGATTACATATTACAAAACATAAACATAAGCTATGATTACATATTACAAAACATAAACATAATCTATGATTACATATTACAAAACATAAACATAATCTATGATTACATATTACAAAACATAAACATAATCTATGATTACATATTACAAAACATAAACATAAATCTATGATTACATATTACAAAACATAAACATAAGTCTATGATTACATATTAAACATAACATAAGTCTATGATTACATATTACAAAACATAAACATACTGATCAAATCGCTGTTGCTGTTGTCAACAGAATCATGCACTTACAGTCTCCCCCTTGACATCAGCTACACGATTTCTTCAGTCTTGTAAAAACACTATCCATCAAATAACAATCTTCTGCTATTTGCATGAATATTAGCATGTAAGCAAATACGCAAGATCTTCCTATATCGGCTTTCCTCAGTGGTCCATGAAGGGATAAATAGACATTCAGTGTCGTATAACCTTCTCTGATCATCTCTGGAAAGATTTACAATCTGCATAGGATCAAATACACGTAGCAAAATAACTCTCTTATCTTTATCTTCATACATCAATGCTTCACCAGTGTCCCTATGAATCTCCCAATGATCAAGTGTACTCAAAACATCTTGAGGCCATTTCTTGACTGGGACCTTCAGTACACGCTTGATCGATCGTTGAACAAATTCAATAGTTCCATCATCCTTCGTAACTTTCTTCAAGGATCTTGGCATTACGAACAAACTGGTTTTATCAAAATCATCATTAAATCTTTTCCTGTAATCATCTTGCAACTTCTTACTCCAGTAAGTTGCATATCCATTTCCACTTGGATTAACCAGCCTTTTCCTTCCTAAATCCATTAAATCGGATTCACTAAGGCTTTGAAAATATCTTTTCATAGGCTTCAAGTATTGACAACCATCATCTCTTTTAATAACAAACAATTTTAGCTCATCATCGAAAAACCAACTCAAAATAGTAGTCACATACGTATGAGCATCTCGATCACTAATAAAATCCCAAAAGACTGACGGTTTCATACCTTCTCCTACAAATCCTCTTGCCGGTATCTTTCTATCAATTTGATGTAGGTGATCTTCATCCCTACTTGGCACTGGATATTCTGTCACATCAAATTCCTTCGAATCTTCAATATTCCAGCTTAGAGTAATTCCATCTTCATCATCTCCAACTTTGGTAAAAACCATAAAGTGTAGAGTTCTTGAACTTGGAATAAAAACTCGCTCAGCTTGAATCTCTTGTTGATCATCTGGAACTTGTTGTTGCATAACATCATCATCTTGAAGAACATTATCCCAGTCCAAATCAGGATTCATTTCACCTTCCTCCAAACTTTCATCATTTTCAGAATCATCATTTCGGACCTCAGATATACCTGCATCTATCTTTTGAAGCTTATCTGAATTGGAATCATCATCAATAACTACATCCGGAGCCACCATCACAGCTTTTCCTGAGTCTTTCTGAGTCCCAGATGTACTAGCACCAGCTGTACCAGCAATCTCTGACTCTGTTTGGAATGGTGTCTCCCCCTGAGTTGATGCTGCTGCTTGAGCTTCAGTTCTTGGCTCACCATCAGCATTCGCATCCTCATCATCATCCTCATCCTCTTTCCTCTTCAACTCCATTTCCCTACAACTATCTCCCCCTTGAGCCATTAACTGACGAAGCTGTTCCCTGAGTTCTGCACTTTGACGCTTTTCATCTTCCAACTCAGCAACTAACTTCCCAACCAACCCTTGCATAGATTTCATTTGAGCTTCCAACGACATAACACGTGTCTCCAAATGATTCACCTTAAGTTGAGTCGTCATGATATGCGCAGGTGCAACTGTTGGTCTGGCTTCAAAAGGTCGAGTAGTAGACTGAGTAGAAACTGGAGGTCCACCAATCATAGGCGGTTGTAATGGACGTAGAAGAGTAGTAAACACTGTGCTTATAGGTACAACAGGTCGAAACGAAGCACTTTGTGTCACTTGAGGAACTGATACTGGAACAGATTCAGGTTGAGTAACTGAGACTTGAACAGATTCAGATTGAGTTACAGCAACCGAAGCCTCATCTCGCTCAGGAAGTTCTTGTTGGCTATACGTCTCAAATGCTGCAGCCAAATGTGCCGGTAGAACCTTTCCCGATCGAGGCACTTTCTTACGTCTAATCAAAGGAGTCTCCTCCTCCTCTGGCTCACTTTCCACTTCAGCGCGAACCCTCTTCAATCCTCTCTCAACCGACGAAGAACCACTTGCCTGATCAACATCAGCCCTAACATAATTAAGTTGATCATCTACATCTTCCAATAAACGATCCAGCTCCTGATCTCTTTCAGCATTAGACTCGACGAACAACTCCAGATTATCCAACGGTTGGAAATTTTCCACTTGTGCAATAATATCATCTGGATCCAATGCAGCCTGTACAAACGCTTCACCAACTTCGGGATTAGCACCTGCTGCCTGATCTAACATATCCTCCAACGCTTCATTAGCAGCCTGAACCTCTTCATCAGCAGCTTGTACTTGTCTAACTTCAGGCTGAGCCTGTGGTTGAACCCGTGGACGAACCCGTCGTTGTCGTTGTCTTTGACGTGGAGCCACACGTGGAACTTGAACTTGAGGTTGTGGTGGTGGTGGTGGTGGAGGTGGTGCATCATTATTTCCTCCTTCTTCAACCTCATTTTCATCTTCCCATCCAACAGCCGGAGCTCGATAGTTAGGATTGATCAAATGTCCAAACAATGGCACATTCTGAGGATTTGGATAATTCTCCTTAATCTTTAACATCATAGACCAAATCCGAGTTGGTGGAGAAACAATGTCATAGATATCCTCCAAGACTGGCAGATTCGGTA
Organism: Erigeron breviscapus; assembly: GCA_034093135.1. Taxonomy (NCBI): domain Eukaryota; kingdom Viridiplantae; phylum Streptophyta; class Magnoliopsida; order Asterales; family Asteraceae; genus Erigeron; species Erigeron breviscapus. The sequence continues at coordinate 97,218,177 of CM067169.1, forward strand.
CAAAGTGATTAATGATTGCCATCGTTATCCTTGGCAACATCATGAACCTCTGCGCCCCTGTCTGAGTAATCTGGGTCTTCAAAATATCAAAGAAATAACCCGAGAATGAATATGGTCGATTCAATGTCAAGGCCACCATCTGCGAGCCTACTTGTTTATTAAGCTGATCAAAACCTGCATGTCGATTACTAATTGCCACTATCAAAACATGCGCCAAAAACCTCCATTGGCCATAAAAACCAGCCTTCGCAATCGGCCATTTAGCACCAGGCGTTGCATGACCCATCCTTCCAAAACATCCCCTGACCAAGGTCTCTTCAAACTCTATCGGACCATTCTCTTCTGCAACAGTCCCCAAATGTAATATTTCTCTCAAATCAGCAGCAGAGAACGAAAAAGTCTGATTAGCCACCGTGGTCTGAAACCTAACACTCCTAGGGACAGCAGCTCTATCCCCTTGTGCTCGCTGCGCTTGAACCACCCTGACCGACGCATTGTTCCAAAAATGATGCAAATAACCTTGATATAAGACAGGATTATGAGTAAGCACGAAATGAAGGCGTGATCGTTCCAAATACCGAAGCAATCCAGTAAACTCCACATTTCTGCGATCTCTTGTCAAATCAATCAACTGATTGTGAGTGGAGAAAAAATTTCTCGGATTTCCTGCCATTTCTGTAAAACAAAAAGAGTGCAATGACAAAAATTTAGCAATAATAAATCTGCACAAGAAAACCTAGAAAATTTTGGAATCTGGTTGTAAACACGTGGTAAAGTCTCAAACGCGTGTACCCATTCTTCAAACGCGTGTTACAATGGTAAACGCGTGTGATCAATGGTAAACTCGTGTTTAACTTAAGGTCAAACGCGTGAACAAAGATCAAACACGTGGTCAAATCCAAACACGCGAAGGAAAACTCCAAACGCGTGGTCAAAACCAAACACGTGGAGTAGAGTAGCACACGATTAAACGCGTGTTACTAGACGCGTTACAAAAGGTAAACACGTGGTACAATGGTAAACACGTTACAAAGGGTTTTAAACACGTGTAAAAAGGTTTGTTAATCACGATATTTATCAAACGCGTGTAGACAAAGATTTGATATAAAAAGTTCTAAACACGCGTAAGAATCAAACTCGTGGCACTGTTCATCTTCTCAAATTCGAAGCACAATAAGCTTAATCATGATATTATACATAGCATCAAATACGAAGAACAATAAGCAATAAGCAATACCTGTATAATAATCACGAAAAAGATCACGAAGAACAAGTGTATAGAGATGAACAGTATCGATCACAATGAGAGTATGAGACGATTTTAGACTAAACGCGTGTTGGGGGTAAAACTCGGGTGAAAAGAATTATGTGAAAATTGAAAAAAGGTAAAAAATGAACGAGTTTGGGCAAGGTATATATATACCCATGACCCAAACGCGTGGTCAAACCTGGTCAACCACGTGTTTAACTTAAGGTCAAACGCGTGAACAAAGATCAAACACGTGGTCAAATCCAAACACGCTGTAGACAATCAAACACGTGAAGGAAAACTCCAAACGCGTGGTCAAAACCAAACACGTGGAGTAGATTAGCACATGATTAAACGCGTGTTACCTGTACAATCAACCACATTTTCAATCAACACTTAGAGAATTTTCATACCCTTTACCATCAAACCTGAATAACCAGCCAACACACACAGGATAAAGATAACCTGTATGAAAACTCAATGATTGAAACCCCTGAAAATCAAGTCATCATTAGCAGATAAAATTTTAACAATCAAACCTGAGAATCTTGACTGTACGATATACCTGTATCAACTGAAAAACCATTACGTAAACTTTGGTAAACTTACACAACAAGTTAATGTGATGTATAAAACCATGAAGTAACGGACATTTGAAAACAACGATACCAGGACTTGATTTGGACTCAATTCAATCACCGATAATCATTAGCAATCGAAAGCCTGCAAAAACAAACTCCCCCTTAACTAATGATACCAAGTAAGATACTTTTTAACAACTTTGGACAAACACACAATTCCAATATCGAAAGTCCTGCACACTTAAAGAAAACTCATCAATGCATCTATATCAACAGATAACATTATTTTAAGCATGCAAAGAAAATATCGAAATGAAAACTTATGGTCAGTCAAAGATCATTGTCAAGCATATCTTTTCATCAAAAACAACAAATTCTTGAATCGATCGGTCCTAAGGCACTTTCACCAAAAACAAATTGAAATCTCAAAAATATATCAAACTAATCTTGACTATATTTTGACTTTTCAAAGCAACAAAATTCAGAAAGATCATTTTCTTAAACTTAAACAAATTAATGTCCATATCAGAAAACAACCTTTTAACATGATACTTCAAGCAATAAAAACTCATATAATCCAGTTAAGGACCATATAGCTGAACAATAGAATCATTAGATGATTATTAACTCTCTCGTGCAATAAGAACTAGTTTTGACACAACTACTTGACACATAAGATTGAAATACAGAAATGAAAATTTAAAAGACAAAATAAACTTTAAATTTAAACCTCATTATTTATTTACAAGAAATTCTAAGTTTCTGCGGATTAGATCAGATTAGCAATTACATAAGCCTGCATGTGAGAAATAGTTCTCTTATTATTAGTTATGAACAGTGACTCGACAACGATTACCGGTATAGTTGTCCTCTTAAACACTCGGTACTTCCAGTTTCCTTTGATTTGTGACACTTTCGTATTACTTGGGCCAAGGACAGTCACCATGTAACCTAGTAAGTTACTCATGTCACATTATTATTAATGTAGATGTGTATCCCACAGTCAAACATACACTTAAGATCGACAGAGCATTAAAGTCCTTAACCAGATGTGTTTATAAGCGTTACAACTTTGAAGTCACCATGGTTAATGATCTTACGATCAAGGGTCAGAACAAACACATTTGATGTATAGTGCATGATTCGAATTGGCTATTCTTCATTGCTTCTTTGAAATTAACTTCATTGATGTGCAGCAATTTGATACTTCAGAATTTTCGATGATATTTCTTGACTATTCTTCATTATTTCTTTATTCTTCGGTACTTTGTTTTAGCCAATCGAGATCATGATGGTTTTAATAGTTGCTTTAGAAGCTAAAACCCATTTTGTTCTGTTTAGATTGACATACACGAATGCATGCGAATCCCCCCTATGGTTTACAAACACATCCAATCGCAAACCAAATGCTAAATCTTTCTCAAGTTTTAAGGATGGCACAATTCACTTGAAAAGTCCATATTCAAGGCCATATGCTGACATGTTACCCACAAATACGGTTATTAAACATTTAATATTCAGGGAAACCTTCGGTACTTTGTGTCTACCGATACATCCTTAGAAGTAGTCACTGAACTAAGCAGTTATATTACAATTAAGCAAGCTTAAAAGCTAAAATATCCTCACTTCTAATCGTTAGAGCATCAACTTAAAACTCTATTATTTTCTTTTTGTTTTTCTCATTTTTCCTTTTTTTTTTTTTATTTTTGATGACACTAATTATATACAAACTTAAAATAGACATTCTTTTTGTATTTTCATGACTCTAGCTATTTACAGACTTAGACTAGACACAAGTAAAATAAAATAAAATATACAAGAAAAATAGTTCTTTGAGAGAGCTAATAAGAATCAGCATTCTTCATACCATGAGAAGAATCAGCTTTTCAAAGCGAGTTTTATCAAATGCTTTAGTATACAGATCAGCTAGATTATCATCAGTTATAACTTTTTCCAAATGAATTAACTTCTTTTGGGCACAGTCACGCAGAAAATGATGTCTAATGTCAATATGCTTGGTGACTTTATGCAAGACAGGATTATTAGTTATATCTATAGCTGACTTATTATCAATCTTAATAGGGGTATCAAGAAAATCCATACCGTAGTCTCGCAGTTGTTGCTGAATCCATAATACCTGGGAACAGCAGCTTCCAGCAGCCATGTACTCTGCCTCACAAGTAGACTGAGCAACAGATGTCTGCTTCTTACATTGCCACGATACAAGTCTCCCTCCTAAGAATTGACATCCGCCAGTTGTAGACTTCCTATCATTGTTACAACCTCCATAATCCGAATCAGTGTAAGCAACAAACTCAAACGTTCCTCCCAACGGATACCATAGACCAAGTCCTTGAGTACCCTTTAAATATCTGAGGACCCGTTTTGCAGCCGTTAAATGTGACTCTTTCGGATTTGCTTGAAATCTAGCACACAGACAAACAGCAAACATGATATCTGGACGCGAAGCAGTTAAGTACATCAATGAGCCGATGATTGCCCGATAATGAGTAGCATCCACAAGTGTATCATTAGAATTAGAAACTCCTAGACCATGATTCAACTGAATAGGAGTACCATAAGTCTTGGATTCTAACATTTGAAACCTTTCCAAGATGTCATTGACATACTTAGTCTGATGAATGAAGAAACCATCCTTTCGTTGATCAACTTGCAGTCCAAGGAAAAATTTTAATTCTCCCATAGCACTCATTTCAAATTCCTTCTTCATACTCATTTCAAACTCCTTGCACATCTTAATGTCAGATGAACCAAAAATGATATCATCTACATAAACTTGCACAAGTATATAATCTTGCTTCTGCCATTTGATAAACAAAGTGCTGTCTATCGATCCTCTTGTAAATCCATTTGTCAACAGATGTGTTGACAACTTCTCATACCACACTCTTGGAGCTTGATGTAATCCATAAAGAGCCTTATCCAGTCGATATGCCCTTCTTGGATAATTTGGATCTTCAAACCCCGGTGGTTGACGAACATACACTTCTTCCTTAACTTCTCCATATAAGAAGGCACTCTTCACATCCAACTGATACACCTTTATTCCTTTGAAACTAGCATAAGCTAAGAATAGCCTTATAGCTTCAATCCGAGCAACTGGTGCAAAAGTTTCATTGTAGTCATAACCTTCTCGCTGTGCAAAACCCTGAACAACTAGACGTGCCTTATTTCTTGTAACAATCCCTTTGTCATCTCGTTTGCATTTAAATACCCAACGAGTTCCAATTGGTTCTATACCTCTAGGCACATCAACTAATTCCCATACTCCAAGTTTTTCAAATTGGGCCAATTCTTCTTGCATAGCCACAACCCAAAAAGGATCTTGAAGTGCTATCTTAACATTCTTGGGTTCTTCTTGTGAAATAAAACATGAGTATAAACATTCAGTAATTAAACCTGTATCCTTCACTTCACAAAATAAGCTAGTCATCTCCTTATTTAACTGATTTCTAGTTCGGACAGGTGCAGAAGCTTCACCAAGAATATTTTCAACTGGATGATCTTTAGTTGCTCTATGTTGAGGAGTTTTGTGACATGGAAAATCATCACCCATATTCGGAACAATTTGGGTGGGAGACTCTCCATCAGGTTCAGAAGAAGAGAAGAAGATGAGTCAAGCGGGTCATCATCTGGTAGTGGAATATTAGTTGGATCACTTGAACCACTGGATTGACCAACCTCAGTTGTAGGAACAACTCTGGGTGGTGGAACATCAGCAGTAATAGGTGCAATAGGAGTGACCTCAGAATCATAATTCAAGTGATCTCTAATAATATCAACATTTTCATCAATAGGAGTACCAGGAAAAGAGATTGGACCCTTAAGTGAAGTAAACACACTATCATAAGCAAAACTTGACTCAGAACCAGCATGAGTAGCAGGTTTGTAACTTACAATCACGACATTAGTACCAAGATCGACTCTACCTGTCTGCGAATTGAAAACCCGACGAATGGGAGTTCCCGGTTTATATCCCAAAAAGAAACCTTCTTCCACTTTAGAATTAAACTTTGGTTGAGGAGAAGTTTTCAGAAAAGTACAAGGAACACCAAACGGTTCCAATCCAGACAAATCAGGTTTTCGTTTGTTTAGAAGTTCATAACAAGTCTTATTAAACCTTTTAACAGTAAGCACCTGATTTAACACATGACAAGCTGTGTTCACAGCTTCCGCCCAAAACATAGTTGGTAGCCCTGAATCAGCAAGCATAGTTCTGGCAGTCTCGATCAAGGTCCTATTCTTTCTCTCAGCAACTCCATTTTGCTGAGGTTCATACGGAGCACTAAATTGATGTTGAATTCCTTTAGATAAACAGAAAACATCCATCACCGAATTTTTAAACTCCGTGCCATTGTCACTCCTGATTCGTTTGATCTTCGTGTTGTAGAGATTCTCAGCTTCAGTGAAAAAGTTAATTAGAATCTCCGTAGTCTCATCTTTGGTAGCTAAGAAGAAAACCCATGAAACCTTGAATAATCATCAGTGACAACCAAGCAGTAGTACATTCCCCCTCTACTCCTAACATTTACTGGACCAAAGAGATCCATATGCAGTAACTCAAAAGGAGCGGCAATTGAATTTTGTGTCTTGGGCTTGTGAGGCTTTTTCTGTTGTTTGCCTTTCAAGCATGGAACACATCTATCTTCCAATTCAAACTTCTTTTTAGGAACACCTTGAACCAGATCATTCTTCACAATGTAATTCATCTTCCGGAAATGCAGGTGTCCCATTCTTCTATGCCATAAGAGAGAATCACTTTCGCTTGCCTTAGACAACAAACAGACTTCCTTCTGTACATTCTTGGTTCCTAACATTAAACCATAAATGTCTCTTTTACGAGGAGCAGTCAACAATATCCAATCATCTGGAATAACAAAACCGGTTTCAAGACGAATGCAGCTTTGTCGTTGAAGAAAACTGAATTTCCTCGGTCACAAATTTGTGATACACTCATCAGATTATGAGTAAGTTCTTCCACGTAATTGACATTCTTTAAAGTAAGTTTTCCATCGACGACATCTCCTTGTCCAGTGATTTGTCCGCCCTTGGAACCAGCAAAATTAACATGTGATCCTTTAATATTTACAAACTCAGACAGAAGTCTTCTGTCTCCTGTCATGTGCCTGGAGCAACCGCTATCAAGATACCAGATACTAATAGGAATTGGTGGTAGCCCCTGCACATGAAACAAAAATGGATCAGTTATCAAGGACAACCCAAGCCTTTATAGACTTGGGTTTACCATTCTCGTCCTTAACTAGCATTTCAGTCCAATATCCATTGCTCCCAATAGGTGCCTTGGATGATTGCTGAGCATGCTGCAAAGGTATATTCTCCACCCTTGATTGAGATCTGTTAAGGGAAAATGGTCTATTTACTTGTGGAACACGAGATGTGTTACGGTCATTGTAGTTCTGTCGATGATTCCCTGGTTTTGCATATTGTGATGACTGACCAGATCTATTTCTAGGAGAAATATATCTTGGTGAATCATTTCTTTTAGCCACAGGTGGAACATATTTACCAAATGCTTGATTACCCATCCCATGAGAACTACTGGACACATACTGTTGTTTACCATTCCCTCGCTCAAAAGAAACATGGGAATTAGGAGATAATCCTCTATTTTGATTTGGCTTGACAGGAGAAACTGACTGTCTAGAGGCCTTCCTAACTCGGTTGGGACAACAACTATACACATGTCCCTTTTCAAAACATGCAAAACAAGATCGTTGTGCTGACTTGCTAGAAGATGGTTGAGCTGATGGTTTAGATGGAGGGGTATTCAAGATATTCTTAATCTCCTGAGTTGCTATCTCTTCCACAGTAGGAGCCTTAGTCTCAGAAGTTGAGAATGATTTGGTCAAACTAGGTTCAGGTTCAGTAACATACTTAATCTCAGTTGAACTAGTCTGAATTCCTTTCTTGACAAACTTCTGACTTAGCTTTGGTATATCATGGTTTTTGGTCCTCAGTTGTCTAGGAATGAAGTTGGATTGCTTAGGTTCAGTGGAGGCGGGTGACTTAGGATAGTCAGTAAGCACAGGTTTAGTAGAATCAGACTCAGCCAAATCTGGATAAACAGGGTCTAGGTTGTTGTTAAAAGGAGGTCTTACATCAGAATAATCAGCTCCTAGTCCTGTTTTATCCTTAGGATGTCTAGGTTTACCCAAAGAAGCTACTAGATCACTTCCTCTCCATTTAGCTAAAGTAGTCTCATGCTTAGTAATGGTAACCTTAGCATCAGCCAAATCCTTTTCTTTCTTACCAATTTCACTAGAAAGAAAAACTATCTTTTCATTTGCAAGATTTTCTCTAAAAATTGATTCTTTCAGTTTGTCTTTTAAGGCAGCATTATCATTTTCAAGTGACTTAATCCTACTCTTAAATTGACGTTCTTGATCAAGTAAAGCACTGTTCTTAGAGAAAAATGAACTACGTTCCTTGCTGATAGTTTCATAACTAGTGGTTAACTCTAAGGTCTTGGATGAGGCAATACTATGTTGTTGCATCACATCTTTAACAAACAAGCAAATACGACGAACAGTCAAATAAGAAAAAGTTACCTGTTTCTCTCGATCATCGCAGTCAGCCATATATGCAACAAAGTCTGATATTGTCATACCTTCAGGAATATCAAAAATCATCAGCTTCTGTAGAAATAGCCTTGTCCAATTTTGCACTTGAGCTCATCGATTGATTATCACTCTGGCTGCTTGTCTTATCAGAAGATTCATCTATCTGCTTATCAGCCTTTTTAAACTTCACTGCTTCATCTGCATTCTTTTCATCATCAGAAACCTGTAATGCAGCATCAGTAGCAGCAGCCTCTTCACTTGTGTAGAGAGCATAATCAAATGCAGCACTTCCATCATCAATCACATTAGCTACTTCATCATAAATCTCAGCTAACAAAGCATTTTCAGGTTCATTTTCCTTTGTCCAAAGATAAGTACCATCTGCTTGTCTTGCCACCATGGCATTTTCAGGATTTTGAACTTGATTTTCTGTAGGAAGTTCCTGAATGATCATTCCATCATGCTCTGTAGCTTTGGCTGATTTAATTTGATTTCCAGCTTGGACACCTCCTTGATTATAATTCTGACGATTAGCTGTAGAATTATCAAAACGCTTTGGTCTTTGACATTCCTTAGCAAAATGACCAAAACCGTCACAATTATAGCACTTAACCTTGGACTTGTCAAATCCTCTATTCTTGTCAGATGCAAGATTTCTTCCAGTTCGTTGCATAAAACGACGAGCTTTTATAGTGAGCATAGCCATTTGCCACTTCAAGTCCATTTCCTCTAAATCATCAGGATCAACTTGTTCATAATCTTTATCAATCAAACTTGGATCTGTAATTTTGCCATTGATAAATGCCTCATGAGCAGAACACATAGCAGCAAATACTTGCATACGTCCTTCAGCAGATTGCATACTCATTGGCATAGAACGAACAGTTGTACGTCCACTGTTTCTTGATCCACTGCTATTCTTAGTTGAAGATGAATTGTCATAAACCAAATTGTCATAAACCAAATTGTCATAAACCAATTGTCATAAACCATGTAACCTGCAATTCCATCAGAATCCATAACAGGATGAATGGTTTCAGTAGATAAAAGAGCAGTAGTTCCACTTCCAGAAGTAGAGGACGATGAAGACAATAGATTATCAGTGTTAGCATGATATAGACTCGGATTTTGTTGAAAAACCGAAAGCTCATCCTTTGCTTTACGCTTCATTTCCCTGTTCTTTACTCTTGACACAATCTCTGCCAAGGTGTAAGATTCATAATCTTTCTCTTCTTGAAGACTATGCACAAAATCATTCCATTTGTTCGGCAGAGAATCCAAAAATTTATCTACTAGTTTATTTTGTGTAAAAGTAACACCAAAATATCCCAGTTCAGTAATCAGATGATTAAAACGAGTTATTAAATCATCCAAACTTTCAGATTTCAATCCATTAAAGACTTCATATTGTCTGTTCAGCAGCTTAATTCTTCCCTTTTTCATCAACTCATCACCTTCACAGTATGCATTTAAAGCATCCCACAAACCTTTAGAGGTCTTATGTTCTCCGAGAAGATGAATTGCATCCCGAGGTAAGCACATTTCTAAGTTAGACAAGGCCTTCCCTTCAATGGCATATTCTTTCTTCAATACTTCAGACATATCCCCAATCTTGTATTTGACCTCATTTCCAAGAGCATCTTCATGAGTTGGCCACTCATATCCTTCAGTAATCATCACCCATTGATTGAAATCAGTAAGGCGAATATAGGATTCAAAACGTTTTTTCCAACTCCAGAAATTTTCTAGTCTAATCAATTTTGGGGGTGAATTGGTACGACCGACTTCATGATCGTGAAGAATTAAAGCATTTATGTATTGGGCCTCTTTTGATGAAACTGTAGGCTTCCAGACAATAAACACGTGATTAAGAGAGTAAACACGTGTTTAAGATAAACACGTGTTTAAGATAAACACGTGTTTAAGATAAACACGTGTTTAAGATAAACACGTGTTTAAGATAAACACGTGTTTAAGATAAACACGTGTTTAAGATAAACACGTGTTTAAGATAAACACGTGTTTAAGATAAACACGTGTTTAAGATAAACACGTGTTTAAGATAAACACGTGTTTAAGATAAACACGTGTTTAAGATAAACACGTGTTTAAGATAAACACGTGTTTAAGATAAACACGTGTTTAAGATAAACACGTGTTTAAGATAAACACGTGTTTAAGATAAACACGTGTTTAAGATAAACACGTGTTTAAGATAAACACGTGTTTAAGATAAACACGTGTTTAAGATAAACACGTGTTTAAGATAAACACGTGTTTAAGATAAACACGTGTTTAAGATAAACACGTGTTTAAGATAAACACGTGTTTAAGATAAACACGTGTTTAAGATAAACACGTGTTTAAGATAAACACGTGTTTAAGATAAACACGTGTTTAAGATAAACACGTGTTTAAGATAAACACGTGTTTAAGATAAACACGTGTTTAAGATAAACACGTGTTTAAGATAAACACGTGTTTAAGATAAACACGTGTTTAAGATAAACACGTGTTTAAGATAAACACGTGTTTAAGATAAACACGTGTTTAAGATAAACACGTGTTTAAGATAAACACGTGTTTAAGATAAACACGTGTTTAAGATAAACACGTGTTTAAGATAAACACGTGTTTAAGATAAACACGTGTTTAAGATAAACACGTGTTTAAGATAAACACGTGTTTAAGATAAACACGTGTTTAAGATAAACACGTGTTTAAGATAAACACGTGTTTAAGATAAACACGTGTTTAAGATAAACACGTGTTTAAGATAAACACGTGTTTAAGATAAACACGTGTTTAAGATAAACACGTGTTTAAGATAAACACGTGTTTAAGATAAACACGTGTTTAAGATAAACACGTGTTTAAGATAAACACGTGTTTAAGATAAACACGTGTTTAAGATAAACACGTGTTTAAGATAAACACGTGTTTAAGATAAACACGTGTTTAAGATAAACACGTGTTTAAGATAAACACGTGTTTAAGATAAACACGTGTTTAAGATAAACACGTGTTTAAGATAAACACGTGTTTAAGATAAACACGTGTTTAAGATAAACACGTGTTTAAGATAAACACGTGTTTAAGATAAACACGTGTTTAAGATAAACACGTGTTTAAGATAAACACGTGTTTAAGATAAACACGTGTTTAAGATAAACACGTGTTTAAGATAAACACGTGTTTAAGATAAACACGTGTTTAAGATAAACACGTGTTTAAGATAAACACGTGTTTAAGATAAACACGTGTTTAAGATAAACACGTGTTTAAGATAAACACGTGTTTAAGATAAACACGTGTTTAAGATAAACACGTGTTTAAGATAAACACGTGTTTAAGATAAACACGTGTTTAAGATAAACACGTGTTTAAGATAAACACGTGTTTAAGATAAACACGTGTTTAAGATAAACACGTGTTTAAGATAAACACGTGTTTAAGATAAACACGTGTTTAAGATAAACACGTGTTTAAGATAAACACGTGTTTAAGATAAACACGTGTTTAAGATAAACACGTGTTTAAGATAAACACGTGTTTAAGATAAACACGTGTTTAAGATAAACACGTGTTTAAGATAAACACGTGTTTGAAATAAACACGTGATTAGAACAGAGAGTGAACAGGTACACGTGTTTAAGATAAACACGTGTTTAAGCTAAACACGTGTTTAAGATAAACACGTGTTTAAGATAAACACGTGTTTAAGATAAACACGTGTTTAAGATAAACACGTGTTTAAGATAAACACGTGTTAAGATAAACACGTGTTTAAGATAAACACGTGTTAAGATAAACACGTGTTTAAGATAAACACGTGTTAAGATAAACACGTGTTTAAGATAAACACGTGTTAAGATAAACACGTGTTTAAGATAAACACGTGTTTAAGATAAACACGTGTTAAGATAAACACGTGTTAAGATAAACACGTGTTTAAGATAAACACGTGTTTAAGATAAACACGTGTTTAAGATAAACACGTGTTTAAGATAAACACGTGTTTAAGATAAACACGTGTTTAAGATAAACACGTGTTTAAGATAAACACGTGTTAAGATAAACACGTGTTTAAGATAAACACGTGTTTAAGATAAACACGTGTTTAAGATAAACACGTGTTTAAGATAAACACGTGTTTAAGATAAACACGTGTTAAGATAAACACGTGTTTAAGATAAACACGTGTTTAAGATAAACACGTGTTTAAGATAAACACGTGTTTAAGATAAACACGTGTTTAAGATAAACACGTGTTTAAGATAAACACGTGTTTAAGATAAACACGTGTTTAAGATAAACACGTGTTTAAGATAAACACGTGTTTAAGATAAACACGTGTTTAAGATAAACACGTGTTTAAGATAAACACGTGTTTAAGATAAACACGTGTTTAAGATAAACACGTGTTTAAGATAAACACGTGTTTAAGATAAACACGTGTTTAAGATAAACACGTGTTTAAGATAAACACGTGTTTAAGATAAACACGTGTTTAAGATAAACACGTGTTAAGATAAACACGTGTTTAAGATAAACACGTGTTTAAGATAAACACGTGTTTAAGATAAACACGTGTTTAAGATAAACACGTGTTTAAGATAAACACGTGTTTAAGATAAACACGTGTTTAAGATAAACACGTGTTTAAGATAAACACGTGTTTAAGATAAACACGTGTTAAGATAAACACGTGTTTAAGATAAACACGTGTTTAAGATAAACACGTGTTTAAGATAAACACGTGTTTAAGATAAACACGTGTTTAAGATAAACACGTGTTTAAGATAAACACGTGTTTAAGATAAACACGTGTTTAAGATAAACACGTGTTTAAGATAAACACGTGTTTAAGATAAACACGTGTTTAAGATAAACACGTGTTTAAGATAAACACGTGTTTAAGATAAACACGTGTTTAAGATAAACACGTGTTAAGATAAACACGTGTTTAAGATAAACACGTGTTAAGATAAACACGTGTTTAAGATAAACACGTGTTTAAGATAAACACGTGTTTAAGATAAACACGTGTTTAAGATAAACACGTGTTAAGATAAACACGTGTTTAAGATAAACACGTGTTTAAGATAAACACGTGTTTAAGATAAACACGTGTTTAAGATAAACACGTGTTAAGATAAACACGTGTTTAAGATAAACACGTGTTTAAGATAAACACGTGTTTAAGATAAACACGTGTTTAAGATAAACACGTGTTTAAGATAAACACGTGTTTAAGATAAACACGTGTTTAAGATAAACACGTGTTTAAGATAAACACGTGTTTAAGATAAACACGTGTTTAAGATAAACACGTGTTAAGATAAACACGTGTTTAAGATAAACACGTGTTTAAGATAAACACGTGTTTAAGATAAACACGTGTTAAGATAAACACGTGTTTAAGATAAACACGTGTTAAGATAAACACGTGTTTAAGATAAACACGTGTTTAAGATAAACACGTGTTTAAGATAAACACGTGTTTAAGATAAACACGTGTTTAAGATAAACACGTGTTTAAGATAAACACGTGTTTAAGATAAACACGTGTTTAAGATAAACACGTGTTTAAGATAAACACGTGTTTAAGATAAACACGTGTTTAAGATAAACACGTGTTTAAGATAAACACGTGTTTAAGATAAACACGTGTTTAAGATAAACACGTGTTAAGATAAACACGTGTTTAAGATAAACACGTGTTTAAGATAAACACGTGTTTAAGATAAACACGTGTTTAAGATAAACACGTGTTAAGATAAACACGTGTTTAAGATAAACACGTGTTTAAGATAAACACGTGTTTAAGATAAACACGTGTTTAAGATAAACACGTGTTTAAGATAAACACGTGTTTAAGATAAACACGTGTTAAGATAAACACGTGTTTAAGATAAACACGTGTTAAGATAAACACGTGTTTAAGATAAACACGTGTTTAAGATAAACACGTGTTTAAGATAAACACGTGTTTAAGATAAACACGTGTTTAAGATAAACACGTGTTTAAGATAAACACGTGTTTAAGATAAACACGTGTTTAAGATAAACACGTGTTTAAGATAAACACGTGTTTAAGATAAACACGTGTTTAAGATAAACACGTGTTTAAGATAAACACGTGTTTAAGATAAACACGTGTTTAAGATAAACACGTGTTTAAGATAAACACGTGTTTAAGATAAACACGTGTTTAAGATAAACACGTGTTTAAGATAAACACGTGTTTAAGATAAACACGTGTTTAAGATAAACACGTGTTTAAGATAAACACGTGTTTAAGATAAACACGTGTTTAAGATAAACACGTGTTTAAGATAAACACGTGTTTAAGATAAACACGTGTTTAAGATAAACACGTGTTTAAGATAAACACGAGTTTACAATACAAACGCGTGTTAATAACCAAACGCGTGTTACTAAGATAAACACGTGTTTTCCGATTAGAAATCTTGCACGATTTTTGGCAAAATTAAGCCAAACAAAGCGATCTCGAACCTTCAGATTGAAAAATCTATTGGCTCTGATACCACTTGTAGGTCCTTGTGGACTGATCGTACACGAGAACGCTTATAGTTATGACGAGAGTGCGGAATCCTCTCGTGATCCACCTGTAGTCCAAGGAAGAAAGTTAATTCCCCCATAGCACTCATTTCAAACTTAGCCTTCATGCTCTGCTCAAACTCCTTGCACATATTCTCATCAGAAGAACCAAAAATGATATCATCGACGTAAACCTGTACAAGCAAGTAGTCCTTCCCTTTCCATTTGACAAACAACGTGCTGTCGATAGAACCTCTTATAAATCCGTTTTCAATCAGATGAGAAGACAGTTTTTCATACCAAGATCGAGGAGCCTGATGTAGACCATATAAAGCCTTATCAAGACGATATACTTTGTTAGGAAAGTCTGGATCCTCAAACCCGGCAGGTTGTTCTACATAAACTTCTTCTTTAATTTCTCCATACAAAAAGGCACTCTTTACGTCAAGTTGATACACCTTTATTCCTTTATAACTAGCATATGCCAGAAATAATCGAATAGCTTCAAGTCTAGCTACCGGTGCAAAAGTCTCATCGTAATCAAAGCCTTCTTGTTGCTCAAATCCTCTAACCACCAATCGAGCCTTATTGCGAGTGACTATACCTTTGTCATCCCTTTTACAACGAAAAACCCAACGCGTTGTTAAAGGAGATTCACCTTCAGGTAAGTCAACTAACTTCCATACATCAAGCTTCCGAAACTGAGCCAATTCTTCTTGCATCGCCTCAACCCATGACGGTTCTTTAAGAGCCATACCAACATTCTTAGGCTTAACCTGAGAGATGAAGCAATAGAACAAGTACCAAGTAATTGCCCCAGTATCCTTAACCTCAGCAAACATACTTGACATCTTCTTATGCTGATTCCTCGTGCGAGTAGAGGCAGAAGCATCACCAATAATTTGATCTACTGGATGATCCTTGTTGACTCTTGTCTGAGGAACCTTATCGACCGTAAGATCACTTCCCAAGTTTGTCTGCACCTGTTTCTCTGGAGATTTAGGTTCATCCTGATTTTCACCTTCCTCATCATCAGTATCATAGAAAGGATCATCAGGTAGAGGTATATGCAGCGGATCATTAGGATCTTTAGGAGCAATCTCTAAAGTAGAATCTGCTTCTTTGGTCCCACTTGATTCACCAGATTTAGAAGCAGGCTCAATGAATGGTGAGGAAACAGGAGTGGAAACAGGAACCGGCCCACCATCAAGTGGATCATGTAGAGTAACTACATCTTCCACAATCGGAACACCTGTAAAAGAAACAGGACCACGAAAAGAAGTGAAAACACCATCATAATCGAAGTCATTAGCAGACCAATGTGCACAGCAGGTTTATGACTGACAATTACGACATTTGTACCAAAATCGACTTTGCCAGTTTTTTGATTGTACACACGCCGAATCGGTGTACTTGGCACATAACCTAAAAAGAATCCCTCCTCAGATTTAGGATCAAATTTCCCTTGAGGAAGAACTTTCAGAAAAGTACACGGAACACCAAATGGCTCAACATTCTGCAAATTGGGCTTTTTGTTGTGCAACAGCTCATAACAAGTCTTCTTAAACCGTTTAACTGTTAAAACCCGATTCAAAATGTGGCAAGCTGTATTCACCGCTCTCCCCAGAAAGTAATAGGAAGCCCTGAATCAGCAAGCATCGTCCTGGCTGTTTCTATCAATGTCCTGCTCTTCCTTTCAGCTACTCCATTCTGTTGTGGCTCATAAGGTGCACTGAATTGATGTTGAATTCCTTTGGTCAAGCAAAATGTAGTAATAGTATTATTCTTGAACTCAGTGCCATTGTCACTCCTGATTCTCTTCACTTTAATCTCATGGACATTCTCGACTTGTTTAATGAAATCCATAAATCGAGTAGCAGTCTCATCCTTGGTCTTCAAAAAGAATACCCATGAGTATCTTGAGTAATCATCAGTGATCACCAAACAGTAAGACATCCCTCCAATGCTTCTTATGTTCACAGGACCAAAGAGATCCATATGAAGTAACTCGAATGGTTTGGATATAGAATTTTGCACCTTTGATTTATGGGGATTCTTATGTTGCTTCCCTTTCAAACACGGTACACATTTATCTTCCATCCCAAACTTCTTTACCGGAACACCTTCAACTAATTCAAGACTGACAAGTTCATTCATCTTCCGAAAGTTGATATGTCCCATTCTTCGATGCCATAAGAGAGATTCCGACTCATTGGCCTTGCTCAACAAACAAAGGGACTCCTTTGGATTATCAACACCTAAAACTAAACCATAGATGTCTCTCTTCCTAGGAGCTCTGAGCATAATCCATTCTTCAGGAATAACAAAACCCGGCTTCAAGATGAATGCCTCCTTTTCTGTGAAATGAACATTGTTGCCCTTGTCACAGATCTGTGAGACACTCATAAGATTATGAGTAAGTTGTTCCACATAGTTTACTCGTTCTAGAGTAAGTTGTCCATTGACGACATCTCCTTGACCGGTGATGTTACCGCCCTTGGATCCAGCAAAACTAACATATGACCCATGTATATCAACATAATTGGACAAAAGCTTCTTGTCCCCTGTCATGTGCCTGGAGCATCCACTGTCAAGGTACCACAAATGAATTGGTTTCCTAGGAACTCCCTGCACATAAAATGAGATAAGTTAGTTTTCGCGTGGGACCCAAACCTTCATTGGTTTGGGTCGTCCCTTCTCATCCTTGAGAAGAAGTTCAGTCCAATATCCATTGCTAGAAGCCTTGGATGGAACATGTTTCTCATCTTGTCTTCTCACTGGAGAAGACTTCGGACCTCTCGTTGGAGAAGTTCTAGGAGAATGAGGGCCAAAAGAAGGTCGAACACTTGAGTGAATTTTGTCATAATATGAGTTACGACCATGGTTCATGAATCTATCTTCTCTAGGTGATATACTCCTAGATTGAGGTGATACAATCCTCTTTTGATTTGAATTCCTATGAACATTTCCAGATGAAACTTTCAATGGAGATTCACGTCGTTGAGGTATAGTAAACGTTTTTGAAGAAGATGCAACTTGTGACTCATCAACCTTTTTATCATTACCCAACCCCTTTTTATCTTCCGAGGTAGAAGCCTTCGACGGAGAACCTGATCTCCGAGGTCTGTTGGGACATACACTGTAAACATGACCTTTTTCATGACACGCAAAACAAGAAAGGACCTTGACCTTATTCTTTGTATCTACCTTTTTATCGGTACCTACAGATTCAATTTTAGTCCTAGTGTCCACTGCCTTACTCGTTTTTCTACTATCATCAAAGTCACGTTTAGTTAGTGAATTCCTAGACTTTCTAGCATCAACTATTTCATCCTTACCTATACTTGGAGACTTCTTAAGTGCAGGCATAAGGATTTGCTTCAAAGTCCTAGTAGCTACTTCATCAACAGCTGATCTATCCTCAGATTTTCTAGTTTTAGTCTGCCTAGGCAATGGAGTGAGACGTGACTGACTTAATTTCTTCATGTCCTCAACAGTCACATCCCAGACTTTATCAATCCTTTTAGGGTCAATAGATTCTAAAGGGAATTCTAACTCAGTATATACCCTATGACTCTTGTGAAGAGTAAAGTGTGTAACACTATCTTTCTGACCAAAAGAAATAGACTTATTTTGAACAATACCTTTCAATTTCTGTTCCTTTTTAGGTTGAGAAGAACCTCCTACAGACTCTTTTGTTTCCTTAGGCAACTTGACTTCAGGAATTGAGTCTTTTGGTTTACTAGCTTCAGTACTAGATTGAAGTAGAACTTCAGGAATGTTGGGTTCAACGGAGGTATAATTGTTGTTGAAAGGTGGAGGAACATCGTTATAAGAGATCTTAACTGGGTCTAGACTCTTAGTGGAAGAATCCTCAAATTTGTTCATATGCATTAACAGTTCAGAATGCCTAGCAGAATCTAATTTAGCATTTAAATCCAAAATCTCTATCTTAGCATCAGCTAGTTCTTTTTCGATAGTTGCACACTTCTTTGCTAACAACGAGTAAGCTTCACCGCCTACTCTTTCTACAGCTACCGACTGTTTGACTTTGTCCTTCATTGCACTTAGATCAGACTCTAAGGACTTAATCTTTTCCTTGAAAAATCTTTCTTTATCATTGACTGTTAAATCCTTTTTAATTAGCCTATCTCTCTCTGATTGTGCAACATTAACAATAGATTCTAAATTCCTAATTTGATTATTCTTCAATTCAATTTCATCATACATTTTATTCACAATTTTACAAATATGAACAATAGTATGTAAGGAATAAGATACCTGTTGGTCAGCTTCTTTACAATCGGCCATGTAGGCAACAAAGTCATCTACAGTCATCCCTTCAGGAATCTCAAAATCTTTCATCTGCTCTTCAATCGTCTTCTCGACCTTTTCAGCAGCAGAATTTTCTTGAATCTCAGCAACGTTCACTTGTTCTGAATCTTTCACCTCTAACTCATCCTCAGACTCAGACTCAGTATCATATTCAGCAGCCTTAGAAGATTCCAATGACAAACTTTGAAACTTCTCATATAATTGCTCATCACTGTGATAATGTGTAGTGTCCAAGAAATCTTCCGGAGTATCAACTATCTGTGCCACATCATCAATGATTTCAGCCAAATAAGCATTGTTGGTCTCGTCTTGTGGAAGATTCCAGACATATGAACCATCAGGTTGAACGGCCACAATAGCTTTGTCATTCACAGTAGGATCATTAGTCAACAGAAGAGCTCTATTCGCATTATTGTTGAACGGACGATTATCCTGACGTGTAGGAGTAGCATTAACATTTCTCTTGGGTCGTTGACATTCTCTGGCGAAATGTCCAAATCCATCACAATTGTAACACTTCACTTTTGACTTGTCAAAACCCGTAGTACCTCCAGTAAGCTGTCTTCCCGTTCTTCGCATAAACTTTTCAGCTCTCCTTGTAATCATGGCCAGTTGCCATTTTAGATCCATTTCTTCAACATCGTCAGGATCAATCTGGTCATAATCTTCCTCGATGAGAGATGGATCTGTGATCCTACCTTCAACAAATGCTTCATGTGCAGCACACATAGCAGCAAAGACATTCATCCTCCCCTCAGCTGATTTCATATCCATTGGCATAGACTTGTAACCAGCTGAAGAAGATGTAATGTTACCGATCTTTAAATTTCCAGTCTTTAAACCTTCAGCAGTCTTTTTGCCCTTGTTCCCAACATCAGAAGCCATGAAACCAACAAGATCATCTCCATCAGTATTCTCTGTTACGCCAGAACTACCAACTCCAGAGAAGAATGCGTTTGCATCAGCGGTTGGATTCTTCATGGTAGCATGATACAAAGACGGATCTTGAGTGAAGTTGTCTTGAATATCCTTTGCTTTGTCCTTCATTACTCGGTTTCTAAGAGTGGAAATTACACCATCAATCTTCAAGGTTGCATAATCACTTCTTTCTTGTAATCCATGACAAAACTCCTTGTAGGCCTTCGGTAGTCCATCCAAGAATTTATCCACAATCTCAGTAGGAGTATACTTAAGATCAAAGTACGCTAACTCGGCAAGAAGATGTTGATATCTTAGAATAAGATCTTCAACTTGTTCGTTCTTGGTAGCGTTGAAACAGTCAAATTGTTTCTTAAGCATTTTAATTCTGTTTTTCTTCAGTAGTGGATCTCCTTCACAATGAGCTTCAATAGCGTCAAACAACTGCTTAGAAGTTTTGTATTCTTGTTTGGGAAACAGATGCACCAAATCTTGTGGAATGCACATACGAAGAGTCGAAAGAGCCTTTACTTCGACTGCATAGAGGGCCTTTTCGTCACCCTTTAATTCTGCCATTCTGTAAGTCGAAGTAACACCATTGACAGTAAGAGTAGGCCACTCATATCCTTCAGTAATCATAAGCCACATATTTAAATCTTCTCTTTGTATAAAATCTTCGAATCGACCTCTCCACGCCCAGAAGTCAGCTAATGAAACTAACTTCGGTGGAGAATTGGTCCTTCCGACTAGATGATCATGATAAACCAGAGAATTTAGGTATTGTGCAACGGCACTGTTGACTGTCGAAGAAGAAGCCATCGGAACGAAAATAAGAAAGAGAACGAAAATAAGACTAAATTCGTAAGAAGAGATCTGAACGAAGATAGCTAAATTCGCAAGTGAAGGTTAGAACGAAGATGACTCTAAGTTCGTAAGGTGTGAACTGAACGAAGATAGCTTAAGTTCGTAAGCTAAATTCGTAAGGTGAAAGCTGAACGAAGATAACTTAATTTCGTAAGTTAAATTCGTAAGAAGATTCAAAACGAAGGTAGGGAACTTCGTTTTCTATCTTCGTAACAAGGACTGCAAACGAATTTAGATTAAGTTCGTTTGCTATCTTCGTAGAGAGAACGAAGATAACGACTGGAAGGTTTTTTCGAACAGTTTTTGAGAGAAAACGATCAAACAAACGATCTCGAACCTTCGATAAGATATCGAAAGGCTCTGATACCACTTGTGAGTCCCTCGATAGCTATGGATCGCTCTCGAGATCGTCTATGGTTATGTCGTGAGTGCGGAATCCTCACGAGATAACTGTTTGATTAGTTATCTATTATATTGCTAATTACAAGAGTATAATCAGCCTTATATTGCTCTATATTCGTTTGGTATATATCACAAACGAACTTAGTTGCCTTAGGTGTGTTAAACTGAACGTCATTACATTTAATTTTAGGGTTTTTATATGTTTCTGATAATATTAGACTCGCTGGGCTTTGTTCTTACGAACTTAGCAGCCCAGCCCATCTTAACGAAGATTATCTTCGTTAGTGCCATCTTCGTTAGTTGTAAATCAGCTTTATAGTTATATTCCTAGTATTTCACGTACAAGGAATCCTAACGTATATTATGTTTGTACTTGTATAACATACATAACAAACATCATATATAAACATATATAACACCTAAACATGTAATCGATCATTACCAAAACATTATGTTCATAATCTATCAATTACATATACGAATAAGACATAATCAAATCTAAGTTGCTGTTGTCACATCAACGTGCATCAACACCTCCAGAAAAATATAAGGAAGAATGCTGGTGCTCTAGAGATAGAGTACAGGAAGAAAATAAAGGGCTTGCCAAAACTGACTGCCAAACAGATCAAAGAAATCAGAGACAGAGATCTGAGCACATTCATTCCTTTGGATACTTCACAAAGAATTAATCGTGAAGCTTTCCAATCTGCCATTGAACAGCAGAGAGTATCCAAGGAAACTGAATATATGATCCAGATGGCTAAGCAGAAAGCCAAGTATGAAGAAATGTTGAAATTCAGGGCTGATGCCAGGGGGGGGGGGGGGGGGGGGGGGGGGGGGGGGGGGGGGGGGGGGGGGGGGGGGGGGGGGGGGGGGGGGGGGGGGGGGGGGGGGGGGGGGGGGGGGGGGGGGGGGGGGGGGGGGGGGGGGGGGGGGGGGGGGGGGGGGGGGGGGGGGGGGGGGGGGGGGGGGGGGGGGGGGGGGGGGGGGGGGGGGGGGGGGGGGGGGGGGGGGGGGGGGGGGGGGGGGGGGGGGGGGGGGGGGGGGGGGGGGGGGGGGGGGGGGGGGGGGGGGGGGGGGGGGGGGGGGGGGGGGGGGGGGGGGGGGGGGGGGGGGGGGGGGGGGGGGGGGGGGGGGGGGGGGGGGGGGGGGGGGGGGGGGGGGGGGGGGGGGGGGGGGGGGGGGGGGGGGGGGGGGGGGGGGGGGGGGGGGGGGGGGGGGGGGGGGGGGGGGGGGGGGGGGGGGGGGGGGGGGGGGGGGGGGGGGGGGGGGGGGGGGGGGGGGGGGGGGGGGGGGGGGGGGGGGGGGGGGGGGGGGGGGGGGGGGGGGGGGGGGGGGGGGGGGGGGGGGGGGGGGGGGGGGGGGGGGGGGGGGGGGGGGGGGGGGGGGGGGGGGGGGGGGGGGGGGGGGGGGGGGGGGGGGGGGGGGGGGGGGGGGGGGGGGGGGGGGGGGGGGGGGGGGGGGGGGGGGGGGGGGGGGGGGGGGGGGGGGGGGGGGGGGGGGGGGGGGGGGGGGGGGGGGGGGGGGGGGGGGGGGGGGGGGGGGGGGGGGGGGGGGGGGGGGGGGGGGGGGGGGGGGGGGGGGGGGGGGGGGGGGGGGGGGGGGGGGGGGGGGGGGGGGGGGGGGGGGGGGGGGGGGGGGGGGGGGGGGGGGGGGGGGGGGGGGGGGGGGGGGGGGGGGGGGGGGGGGGGGGGGGGGGGGGGGGGGGGGGGGGGGGGGGGGGGGGGGGGGGGGGGGGGGGGGGGGGGGGGGGGGGGGGGGGGGGGGGGGGGGGGGGGGGGGGGGGGGGGGGGGGGGGGGGGGGGGGGGGGGGGGGGGGGGGGGGGGGGGGGGGGGGGGGGGGGGGGGGGGGGGGGGGGGGGGGGGGGGGGGGGGGGGGGGGGGGGGGGGGGGGGGGGGGGGGGGGGGGGGGGGGGGGGGGGGGGGGGGGGGGGGGGGGGGGGGGGGGGGGGGGGGGGGGGGGGGGGGGGGGGGGGGGGGGGGGGGGGGGGGGGGGGGGGGGGGGGGGGGGGGGGGGGGGGGGGGGGGGGGGGGGGGGGGGGGGGGGGGGGGGGGGGGGGGGGGGGGGGGGGGGGGGGGGGGGGGGGGGGGGGGGGGGGGGGGGGGGGGGGGGGGGGGGGGGGGGGGGGGGGGGGGGGGGGGGGGGGGGGGGGACAGACGTCGAAAAGAAGGGCCTGACTCTTGTATCATTTACTTGTACTTGTATTTATTTTCACAAAATTGTAACTTATTTTCTGTTGATGGCTGTAAATATAGTTGCATATTTTGTTTCACAAAGTAAATGATCAGATTTAGTCTAAGTTAGAATTAAAAGATGAAACTGGAACACTGATGATCTATAAAGTGTTTCCCAGTAACATAAATTTTTAGACTAAGTCAAAACAAGTGTTTTTCAAGCATACAAAATTGTATAAATATAAGCTTGAAAAACCTTGCATTATTTCTAAAACAAATAGGGGGAATTTGTTAGGTCCAGATTTACGGACTCGCTCCAGACTCGACTACTGGAGCCTTACTGAAGATTTGTCCAGAAATAATGGAAGACCAGTGAGCAAATACTTGTATAGGAAATCTGGAGTATTCCAGATTAGCTCACTGGACTTCACGCCAGTCCAGATCTATTCTACTAAAGACATTCTCACTGAAGTCAAAGACTGAAGTTAGAATAAAGAAGACTGACAAATGGCGGAGTCCACTGGAAGTCTTACCAGATTTGAACACTGGAGGTTTGTCAGTGTTCTAGACCTTACAAGTCTGAACACTGACTACGAGGTTTTGACTTTTGCCTTTACACACTTTCCAAAGAACATTCCACTTGTTCTTTACTAAAGTACCTACGTGTGTGAAGGTGGTTGGTTAAAAGAATAAAGTCATATTGATGTGAGTTTATCCTTGTACCTTAACCAATGCATTTAATAACCTTGTCGGTTCATTAAATGCATGCAACCATATTTGTACGGCACAAATTCACTGGTGAATTTGTTTGCCTATAAATACAAAGTCATTTCTTTATTAAAATTACTTTTAGCATTAAAGGTGAATTTGTCTAAATACTCTCGATCTTAAACAGGGATACTTCACAACTTTAAGTATCTCGATCTAAAAGGAGTTATTTGGCAAATATAGATCATTTGTAATTCATAGGTTGTTAGGATACTTACATATTTGTATTATCTTGATTCCGCACAACCTTGTTTTTTATTTAACATCATATATAAAATACACTTGAAAATATTACATTGTGTTCCACCTTTTTTTTTACTTTTAGTCTTGTATTACTTTGTTTATATACTTGCATTTATATTCAAGTAATACTAGTCCAATCTAGTGATTATTAGACTTGTTGTATTTTACATTCTGGGTTAACCATCAAGAGAGTTTGGGACTCACAATTGGTATCAGAGCAGAAGGCTAAACATTGCCTAGATCTGTTTCTTTGATGGCCAACTCGGAAAATACATGTAACACCCGTCATTTCAAAACCTGGATCAAAAAACTTTTGCCAAACGGCGTTTAAAACATAGCGTAAAAGGATCACTTAAAACTGCCACATCCGTAACGGATGGTACCTTTCATAAAATGGTGTTACTAAAGTGCATCATCAAAACAATATAAATGAAATCCAAGTCTTGGCACCAACATAAATGCCATTCATTATTACATGTATCATAAACGTAAATAATGTAGCCGAAACATAGGCTATGGGAAGTCTAAGCATTCAACAATCTATGCTAATCTTCCTTTATTCTTCTACCCATCTCACGAGCTAAATCTTTCTCTAGCTCAAACATGCTTATCCTGAAGGACACAACATTTTCATAAAAGCAAGTGTTAGCTAATAAATTAGCTAAGTAAGATACACACATTTATAAAACGTTCTTCATTTTACTTTCATAAAACTTCTTCATATTATAATACTTCAAAAACATGACCACATTACATATCATCCACAAACATCGTAAGATCAACTCATCCTTACCTTTTTCCCACATTCCCTCACATTTCATATCACATCAACGAGTACATACAACTTAATGAACATCTCTTAACATATCAACATATCTTACAACTTAGTCAACATCTCATATCATATCATCATATACTTTCAACATAATCAACATCTCTTAACTTGGCATAACACACGTAAACATATCTCACGTATACATACTAACACAAGTAGAGTATATACTCCTAATTGTGCCTATTCTTCGTTCTTATCACACGTCTCAACAAATCTTATTAAATCTCACGTCACATTGTAAACCCACGTCTTAAATTACATGTACATCTTTCTCACATATTCTTATAATTATCTTAATCAACTTATTCTCACGTCTTACATCTTTATCAACATACTCTTACAACTTACATATTACGCACTACCTTTACAACTAGCACGATTTCCCACGTCTTACGCACTAGCATTAAAACTAGCACGATTTCCCACGTCTTACGCACTAGCATTAAAACTAGCACGATTTCCCACGTCTTACGCACTAGCATTACAACTAGCACGGTTTCCCACGTCTTACGCACTAGCATTACAACTAGCACGATTTCCCACGTCTTACGCACTAGCATTACAACTAGCACGGTTTCCCACGTCTTACGCACTAGCATTACAACTAGCACGGGTTAAGCTTAACACTTCCCACATCAATCTCACGTATTTAGCTATAGCATTTCCCACGTATTTATATCTTTCTTACTTTTTACACACTAACACTAAGGCTAGAACGGTTTCCCACATCTCACATTTTACTTTAACATTAGGTATATACATTACCTAACTAGTTCCCA
>CM067169.1:97245491-97323883 GCA_034093135.1 Erigeron breviscapus
ATATTTAAGGATTCAGTAGTTTACTCTTTGCTCCCCCTCAAATGAACAATCTCTTCAAACTATGAATTCTTATCAAGACTTTAAACAAACTTAACTATCTAAGTATTAACAATTCAATCTCAAACTCTTGTAATCATCAAACAATGGTCATATTTCTCAACAAATCTTTCCGTAATTGACCATGTACTTTCCAAAACTAAAATCATCTTGAATATTCTCGATCTCGAATCAATCTTAGAACTTTCAACTTATCACGATAATTATTCACTCTCTTCACCTAAACTAACGATCCTTTGAACAACCAAACACTATGAATTATCCTCAATCAAAATCTATCAATCAAATTCTACCTAAAACCTTGAATTCTATCTATCAATCATTTAATCATTTCTCCCCCTTATGATGAATATGTGAAACGGTTTCATCATACAATAATGATTGATAGCATAAACGGTAGATGACAACAAACAACAAGCAAGCAAAGTAACCCAACCCAATTCCCAATTCCCAATGAACCTATTGGTGAACTAGAATGTGAGGTTGCGTTGTTGGAAAAAGATTTTATAATGGTGTTTGTGTTCTTTGTGTTTGTGTGAAGAGAAAGGAAATCCGGATAAAAATGATCCGTTATCACAACCAAAAATCGAAAGGATTAATGGTGTGGCCTAAAAATACGATTACTACTTTTAGGACTTCCCATTGTCATCGAGAAATGCACAAAGCTTATCTCTAAATGGTTCGGTCTATGGCTTTTCAACGATAGATTGCTTTAAAGAATGTAATACATGGTCAGTGTCACAAAGGCGTTCGATAACCATGTCTTACTATCCTCAAAGACTTTTGGGTAAATAAATCCGAGGTCACATAGATTTCTCGTTTACTCAACAAATTCATAAAATGAAAATGTGAGACCTACGTTCAACGTTGGAAAAGATGTTAGCATTGGTAGGATTTCCATTTGATCATCGTGGAATATCAAAAATATGATATCACTACGAATGTTCCGGCAATATCACAAAGATATGCGATGTCACAAAGACATATAAGACTCATTGTGTCCTAGTCAAATGAAAGAATATTTCAAGTACGCTCTAGACTCGATAAGTGATCAAATGAAGTCGGGGACCGGAGCAGAGTGTCTCCCTTTTTCAATATCAACGTCTTCTAAATGAAGAGTCGATAGAAATGTGAAAATCTCCGTGAGAATAAAACAAGCATTTGTTAAGAAATACTTGAGTGGTTAGGTAAAGATGTGCATTGCTTCACTGGGTCCATGAAGTCTTCTTCAATATCGAGAAATCAACAAATGAAATCCGATAGAAACGTGTTGACCCGACTTTTTAAGAATTTTGGGAGGGCTTTCATTTCTTTTAGCCCTTTCTCACATCATCATTTCACCGTAACCTCTCACTTTTCGACTACTCCCTCATGTCCTATTTGCACAAACATCATCACCACGCTCATAAACCCTCACAATCTAGAATAGAGAATTGAACTCCGGGGTTAGATCTCATCGGAGATGACAAGATCATGGAGTTTTTATGAGTGGCCTAAACTCTCATGTGCAAATCTAACACCGAACTTCTTTGAATATGATCGAAAATGGTTTTAAAATCATCCAAAGTGTTTGAAAATGGAAAATGAGTTTCAACACTTGGAAGTTTTGGTTTTATAAACAAACTCCCCCTAAATATATGCATGATATAAACAAAGTTTTTGCATATAAAGGGTGAGTAAAGAGTTTGAAAGTTGCTCACAAACATTAAAAATGAGACTACAAAGGCAGTACACAAAGGCGTTCGATGCCTTGCATCTCATCCTAATACATTGTGAGTAACTAAAAGACAAAGTAAAAATGATGAAAAGAGAAAATCTTTTTGAATTTTTCGAACAATAAGAAAAAGAAAATCTTTTTGGAGTTTTCTAAAAATGATGAAATTACAAAAACGGTTTTAGAACGGGTTATACACTGAAGTGTGTATAAGCCACCATTCATCAAATCACTTGGAAATCACTTTTGGAACCCATTTGAGATTGGGTCCAATGGTTTTTGAATTCTTGAAAGTCCAAATGTAAGTCTCATCGATTTGATGAATAGAAGTTGCATTCCACGGAGAACTAAAACCCGGTGTTTTAGTTGAAAAGATTTTTCGTGGAAGCAACGGTGAAAAATCATTTGATTTCTTTGAAAAACTTGCAATCTTGGGAGATTGAGTTGAGAAATGATTTTTCGGAACAAAATCATTCACCTTTTGCACAACTGCTTTCACAGGTTTTGGTGCAAGATCAAAAAATTCCGAAAATGAATATTTGAATGATTTTGACTCAGTTGACTGATCTTTTAAAATTGGTTTCCATTTTGATTTTGTCAACTGAGATTTGGCTTGCGAAATATGAGATGATTTATCCTCAAAGGATAGAAAAGAGACCAAAGTAGTTGTTTCATCAAAATTTGGTTTCTTAGCGTACTTCTTACCCTTTTGTAAGGAGTAATTAGTAAACTGAGAAACTTTTCTTTCAAAAGGTTTTGAAGATTTACCCGTGTAAACCCTCTTTGGAACATCAACTTTTGGTTTGGATGAATTAGATTTTGGAAAACATTTTGACACCTCGGTCTTTGGAATTGTAGAATTACTCGATTGTTTCATAGGTTTTTCAAGCTTTGTGTCCAACGATTTTGATTTAAAAGATGCAATTCGGTTTTCAATCTTTTCAAGTTGTTTTGTAACCGAAGCATTTAAATCAGAGAAAGAAATTGTTGACACATCAGATTTTAATTTCGAAACAAGAGTATCTTTCTCAAAAAGTTTGGATTCCAAAGACGAAATGTTATCTTGTTGCTGTTTGATTATTTTCGAAAATCTTTGCTCTTTGCTCACAAAAATGATGGACTTATTTTGCAACTCATGGTTAATATTAGAAATACTTTGTTGCAAAACAAGTTCTTTTGACCGAGTGTCCAAAACAATCTCATTGAGCTCTTGGAGAGAATTGTCCAACTCATTTGTTAATTTGGAAATCTTTGATTGCAAATGATCATTTTCTTTTTGGAGACTTTCCATGTTGGACAAAATGAGATCATTTGCAGATTTGAGCTCTTTGTTCTCATATTTGAGTTGGTCAATTTCAAGTTGAAAACTTTTGTGTTGTGTCATTATTGGTTCAATTCTCACCCAAAGTGACTCTTTACTCATCAAAGCATCTAACACTGTCTCAACAAACTTATTCGGTATTATAGTTGACATTTTGAAATAATACCTGAAAACAGCCCAAGAAAATTCAGCCCAATCGAAAAAGACTCAAAAGTTTAATCCAAATTGAAATCTCGGCCCAAGTAATTGCACACTTTAACCCAAATGAACAACTAGTCCAAATGAAGATAACTCAAAAATGTTGACACTATAAAAATAAAAATTACGACAAAAATAAAAATAAAAGATTTGATGGTAAAATTAATTCTAACGGATAGTTAATGCTCATACACAATACTACGACAAAAGAATATCACATGAAATCAATTCACTTTTGACAAATCAACTAAAAATAAAAAATAAAATGATATATAAAGATAGCTTTAGATATTCACGTGAGCTCCTTTTACAACTAATATCTACACAACCATTTCATCTAACCAATTGAAATTCAACACCTTATCCTCCACTAACTCACGCGTGTTCTGTAGTATACTGATACACGTTTTCTCAATTGACAGGACACTTCAAAGAATCACGGGTGGAACAAGTCAAAATGACAGCTAACAATATGCTTTTGAAAGAAACAATTAGATTCTCAAACAAAAATTTGAACTTATGAATCTGGTCATATATTATGTCCACATACACTTTGACAACTTGCTCTCTCTCACGTGAAGATCTACCTTCTTTTATTTTCAAACAAAACTTTATATTCTTTCTCTCTCTCGAACAGATAAAAACATATTCTCACTTTCTTTCAACTCTCAATATTATCACACCCCCACAAATATTCAACTTTCTGATTACACTCTATTTCAGTCCTTTCCAACTCTCTTTATACTCACACAAAGTGAACACAAGTTATGAACAAGACACGAGACTCAAGTAAGCACCACCGACACCCACACAGAAACACGGATACAAGACTTGAAAAACGAAAGTGCTATTTTCCAAGCTCTTTGCTCGGTAAATGGGGTGTTCAAAAACAAATTTCTTCAAATTTCACACCAAAGATGGGAAAAGGATGAAAATCAATTTGGTAAAGTTGAAAAATAGTTTTTGAAATTTTGGTCTATTTGAACTGTTTGCCGAGCTTATTGCTCTGCAAACAGTTGAAATAAGAAAGTTTGTCAAATTGTACTATTTGCCGAGCTCAGAGCTCTGCAAATAGTTGAAATAGGAAAAGTTTTGGTCGAAAACTTTCTAAGTCTTTCTTTGATGAGTGGTTGATTCGGGTGAGTGATAGGTTGATTTGGAGAAGTTGGAAATCGAAATAGTGATTTGCAGAGGTATGAGCTCTGCAAATGGTGGTTTGGAAAATTTGGTTAAGTAAGAAATGTATTGGATGCCGAGATGTAACTCTGCAAATGGGTGTTTTGCTTGGAAATTTTTTCTAAGTGTTGCTCAGTAAATGCTTGTATTGGAGGTCTTGGTTAGCTCGGCAAATGGTTGAAATGCTCAACTCGGCAAATGCAGGTTTTGGAAGGTCGGTCATCTCGGTAAACACGAGATTTGGTCACGAGATGAGGGTTGTTACTTCTGCAAATGCTAGGTTCGACTAGTAAAGTAAAATTGTGATCGGTAAATGACGATTTTGATCAGGAAAATTTCAGCTCGGCAAAGGAGATATTGACACTTCTGCAAATACTTGATTTTGCAGAACACGGTGGTTCAACTAGATGTCACGGCTGCCGGAAAAATCACCAACATACCGGAAAAACTCAAAATCCGATTACACCTCCGTTTCTCTGGATTAAAGCACAAAATTAGTATCAATCGACTCTAAATTGAATCGCGAACAAACCCTCACTAAGAATTGAACCGATCTCAGTTCGCCGGAAAACTCAAAATCTCGCCGGAAAAGTCAACCGTCAACAAAAATCACCCAATCGAAAAACGGAAAACATCATTGTGATCAGAATCTTCTCGCGAGTAAAACCTTATGATTTTCAACTTCAATCGATCAATAATGAAGATTAATTCGAAGAGAGAAGTTCCAAGGATATTTTTTGATGATTTTCTTATTTTTCTATATTATAATGTGAAAATGTAATTTGAAATTTCGATGTAATCAATTTGAAAGAAACAAAATACAGTTAACTTTCCACGTGATCAGTACTGTAGCAGAAAACAAAAAAATTGTCTTTTCTTAATATAACTAAGTGCCGAGCAGAGAATTGAAAACCAGAAATTATGATATTTTCGGATAGAAACTCAAAGATTAATCACTTGATTCATGAAATTGAACACAAATCCACTCCTAATCTGTGATTATAACACTGAAACAGCCTCGAATTCCGTGAAAACAGAAATTTTCACATTCAAAATTAAGCTCAAAAACGTGAATTTTCGAACAAAATCGATTATGAATATGTTCGTGGATCGCTCAGGTTAACCGATTATGCTCTGATACCAATTGATATAAATAGATTTGAGCTCAATTGAGTAACAATGGAGGATTTGAGGTTAGTGTGTGAAAAGTGTGTTTGTGTGTGAAAGGGAGGTTGAAGATGATAGGGATGAGAGATAAAGTAATTAAGTTGAATGTTTATTATGGCAAGGGTTAGTACAAAATGATTAAGGAAGGAGTATTTATACATATGATCTAATTATAACTAATACTCCTTCCACTATTAACTAATTTACAATTTAACACCATTTTATATTTCTAACACACTTAAATAAGTAATCTATCTAGAACTTGGTATATACTCCTGTAACTGGTCGTCTCCAGTTCAGTGCTTATGTTGCAAAGTAACTCCACCATCGACAAAGAGGTGTCTTCAGGTAGTACCATCTATTGAGTTGGGACTTACACCCCTGAAATAACTTCAAGAATTAGCGACTGTGCATGTGTCATTCAAGATGATGACTACTCTAGTAAGAGGTGGATCCGAGTGGCGAAACGGTAAGGAGTATAGTGACCCAAAAGAAAACGAAAGGAAAATGGAGGGAACCAAATGGTTGAGAAAAAGACGAAGTAACCGATGTTTCACCTAAATTATGTTACATCATAATTCCTAAGAATATTAGGTTAGTGTATTTGAAAAGAATCATAGCTTAGAAGGCTGAAAATGGACATGAGGCTTTAGAGAGCAAGGTAATTGAAAGTTTTGTAGAGGTCATGAGGACCTATGAAGGATTGCTTCTAAGAAAGGGTTTATACCAATGAGGACTTGAGGTGTTTGTGTTCCCAAGATGGTAGTGATATGATTATTTGTGAGCATAAGGATTGTGTAAACCCTATCACGAGGAATGCGTAGGGATAGAAAAGAAATGGAAGAGGTTATATGTGCGATATCAAAAAGAGTTTAGTCGGCAATATGTCATAGATGGTAGTGCTTATACATTAAAAAGGAAGAATTAGAGCTGCCATAAAATGATTTGCAAGCCAATATCCGCAAGAGAAAATAAATAGGTAAATACATGGGTAATGACGCGACTTAACGAATAACGAAAAGGTGACTTGGGGAAATAAGGGCGAAGTTGAAGGACAAAGGTGAGTATGAGGAGTAAGATGGAACTGTCAATAGCTGATTCATAATCTCCTTGTACACCTTAGAACATCAAAGACAACATCTGAAAACCCCAAAAAAAACAGGTACTACGAAGATGTACCTTCGCGATTCTAATACAACTCGACATCCCGGGGTAGCATTACTCTTGTTAAGGGGGTAATCCCTTAACAAGTGATTAGTCCCAAACGAAGTCAATATTTTCAAGTAGCGGCAAGCTTGTCCAAAGTCAAACCAAAGAAAAATGAAAGTAGGTGAGAATCCAGTGGAGAATTCTTTATCGGGGAAAGCAAACGAAAAAGGAAAGTACACAAAGTGAAAATGGAAATGAGAAGCCACCAACGATTGATATTCCAACGTTTCTTATCATTTTTACTGTAACTCACATTACAAACCGTTTGCTCATTTCACACCTCCGTATTGATATTCTTATCATCATCCCATTTATTAAAAATTGCTCTATGCAAGATTGACAGCCCACAACGATTACCTACAATTAGTCTCTAGACGTCTCAAGAAGTGAGCGACATTCGTAACTTTTTCGAAGTTTCTAATCACGAGAAATGTTAGGGCACCAAGGAAAAGATGCCCCCAACTTTGGAGGTAAAAGCTTGCAAGAGATCGAAAAGGACCGTGATGAGATCTAGTTGAATTTTCACATTTTATACGTCTTTGTGAAGCTATCCTTATCGTCAATCTATTCATTCTTACTACTGTATGAACGATCAAACTTCGAGGACGAAGTTCTTGTTAAGGGGGTAATGGTGTAACAACCCTCAATTTTCGACGAGGATAATTTACTTAGACTTATCTAAACATTTATCCCTAGAGGTTTATTAAGACAATTTGCCTTCTAGATATTAAGGCATAGTGATAATTGCCCTCTAGTACAATGAAATGTCCATAGATGACTAGTTATCTTAGAAATGCCAAACACAATAATTATAACTATTCAAGACGATCTCATGTGAACCAAATAATGACAATCCTATATGAAGGTAACTTAAACAATCAAGAATACTTGTAATTACCCAACAATTCAATTACCAAGCTAATTAAAGTACATTTGAACATACAAATATAATTACCAACTTAAAATTTTATTTATAAACTAGTGTGTATATAAACTGAGCTTAAATAACAATAAGTAAGTATATATGTCTATTGTAAATGCAAGTTTATAAATAATGAGGTAAGTACTAAAATTAAAACACAAAAACTATATATACATACATACAACCTACATATACACTTTATAAAGTTGAAATAATTAACAAATTAATTTTATATAACTACACCACATATACTTACACTCATATACATATATTATGAACCTAGACTTCATATGTACACTACATATATAAAAGATTATAAAAAGTCAAGCTCTTAATTGGGTTTATGTATAAAATTTCGGCCAAACACCCCCTTTCCTCACATACACCACCCAAATACATCACCAAACATCACCCCACATGAGTTAACCAATCCATGCATCCCCAATACCCCTCTTAACCAATGAACAAGCACATAACCCACTACACTAACCCTAGCCACGTTTTTATGACCCCAAGAGCTCACCTAGTCTTGAATATTACACAAAACAAACACACACACATCTCAAAACTTTATCTCAACTTTTCTTCACATGTTCTTCTCCGTTTTCGGATTTTGCAAGCAAAAATGGAGCTTAAATCTAATCTAAACTATTGTAATAATAATCTTTCTTGTTAATTTATCATCTAAGGTCAAGTATGGAGTCATTTGGGGGTCTTGGATGTCACGAAAATTATGCATAAAATCATCTACAAAACCGAGTTCATCAAGGGTATATATCTTCATCTCTTTGTTAGATTAATCTAGTTTTTGCATATACTAAAAGATCCTTATCAAAAGCTTATGCTTTCTTCTTGATTTCTTTGAAAGACACACTTGATGAAGGAAAGTTGATAGAATCTTGTTCCTCATGCTCATGCATCTCGAGATCTAGAAGAAAGATTCAATGATTCAACCTTGGTAAGACCCGAAAGTGTTGGTTTAGTGTAAAGGCTTGTAAACTTGTGATATGGATCATCATGGATCCGATTTTTATAAGTTAAAAGGCTATGTTTTCTGTGATTTTTCATCAAAAATGATATTTTAAAAAAATTAGATTAAAGTTTATAGCTTGATCTTGCTTAAAAGTGTTAGATCTTAACATGCATGCTTAGATTTGCACTAGTTTGAGTTGTTTTTGATATGGGATTGAGATGGATCTTTGGATTTATGATTTTATATATATCTTTGGATGTTAAAAGGAGTATAATATTCTGGATTTTATTAATATATGACAAGAAGTATGGATTTTTATACAAACAAACTAAAGCTATGTCCAAAAATCACAAACCGAAAGCTTGAAACACAAATATGAACACTTCACTTTAAACCAACAGTTTAATCTATGAAAATTTGATATAAAATATGTAGAAACACTATTAACATGGTAGGATATTGTTCAAATTAATGTAAATACATTGAAAATGTCAAAGTGGGTGTTGGGTGAAGCCATAAAGTAAAGGCATGCATTTGGGTTACCGAGGAGAAACTGGCAGGAACATGTATCAACTTTGAAAGGGTATATCTCGGGCTTGGAAAGGTATTTTTGAACGATTTTTGAGTCTAAAATCAAGTTCAAAGAGTGTATTTTTGAATGGAGTTAGAATTAAGTCAATTCACTGAGTACAACGAAAGTTATGATTTTTCTATCAAAAGTGTCAAAACTGGATTTCTGTCTTAATATTGAGTCAACTTTGATGATTTTTAATTCGTTAACAAATAGGTTTCAGGAGCTTAAACTTGGTGGTAATTGATTTCAAAGTGTCCCCAACTTAAAATAAAATTGGGAGATTTTTCTTAGAGGTTCATCATATAAATCTTTTATAAAACACTTTGAGTCGCACAACAGCTCTTATTCTGACCGGTTTTGATTGGGTAATTTTTAGGGATAGCATACAATGTCTAAAAATTTAGTAAAAATTTACATAAATATACGACACATATATGTCTCTGTAGAAAAATCACCAATGTCCAAATAATTGAATTTAACCTTGAATGACTAGTCAACATTTCATGAAAATAAGTGTTAAAAGAGAAATTTTCCAAGTAAAAGCTCTTTACAATAAAATAAGCTAAAAATCACTAGATTGCAACTTTAATCAACTTTAACAATATTTTATCAAAATATATGCTAAACCTACTGGGAATATGTCAAATTAAAATTATAAAACTTAACTTGGGTGATATATAGCAAAGATAAGTCTAAAAATCGCTATTTCGGTTCATTTAAGCACAAACCGAAAGCCATAAATTTCATTTATCAAACCACCACCAATATCACGAATTTAAACACTAAAATATAGTGTAAATTCTGTAAATATTGAATTAAGGATGAAGATCCATTTAAAAGTACTCGATTTGCCTAAGAAACGAGGCTAAAATATTTATTTCGGTTTACAATTTTAACACTAGAAACCTCTAAATGATCAAAACACAAGAGAGGTTGAACTGATATGAATTATGGGTATTAGAAGTTACCCAAGAAGGCATATATTTTAAAGCCAAAAAATTAAATGGTAATTCCAAAGTTATTCTAAATACAACCGATTAAATGGTAAATAAAAATAATAAATTAAATGAATAAATTCAAGTTATGATATACATATAAATGCCAAATATGTGGAAGTCAGAAACACCATAATGATCAAGTGGAACAAAAGATACAATCAAAATCACAACGAATGTAAACCAAGAATTAAACCTATAAACAAAGATGGCATTTCTAAGTGATGGCTTAAGATAGGAACTTACATATATTAGTCCTATCGTAGGGATAGTCTTGGCTTTGAAATGTGATTGAGGAAACATGACGGATATACGATCAAGGAAGCGATTGATGGGAAGTACCCATTATGGATAGGTGAATATAATGTGCGGCATAACAAGGTGAGTCATAGCCCCCTTTCAAACTCTTTTATGTGTTTTACTTACGAGGTGAAAAGCATGATTAATTAAAATGACTTTCTTTTATGAATATGCCATATTGAACGAATGATGATTATATGGGAATGTTATTGTATGTTTAATGTGATATATGAAATATGATGAGCTTGAGTAAAGTCAACCTTGGTCCCCGGTCACACTACTATTAACTCCAAAAGGGGAGGCCTGTAGTTAGAGGGTTGCGCAACTAGGATTTACGTCCCCCTCACTCACTAAGATGGCAGCGGGATGAATGACTGCCTACGTGGCCGCCCTCATCGCCGGCCGGCCTAGGGGTGCTCTAATCTACTTATATTACGTGGTCGTCTCCATGGCACGACCCATTTATTATTATTACACGTGATTGACAACATGTGCCTAACATTATTATTATTGGACACACTTTGATTATTATTATCGGACGGTAGATCGGTCTTAGTAGTGCTCAAGACAAACTCATCAAATTATACTTTTACCAAGTGTTATTGATATTATTGATGGTTGGCAATTATTGCGGATTGCATGGTTTGGGTTTGATATATGATTAATCGATTGATATACATTTTTCTCTCACGATGATTTTGATAAATGAGAGCTTTATAATTAACCATGGATTTACAACGCTTTCAAGTGACATGGTATTTGGAAAACTTGATAGTTTGATATGGGAATTTAGTCGGTCATATGGTTTGGGTATATTGATAAGTAATAACATGTTTTCTAAGTTTTGAAATGGATATGTAACGAGATTTACTTGAAAACCTACGCACTCACCAACTACGTTTTCATAGTTGACACTTTTTCTTCATTCTTTTCAGGAAATAAGCTTAAGCTTTGAGGAATTATATGCATCATGATTGTTTGCATTGCATTTCGGAGTCAAAGATCAAACCTTGTGATGGGCAATGGAATCCGCCTTGATCATTGTAGTATATCATCTCATGTATTTGTTATTTGTTTCGTGGACTTAATATCCAAGTATGGTGGACGCATTGTACTTGGGAATTGGTTCACATGCTTGTACATTGTAAAATTCTTTTTATCAAATAAAGCTATGGTGAATGTTTATCTATTATCCTTTGTAATGATACTTGATTTTCTGTACATCTCATTGTTCCGCCTTAGTTGGGGTGTTACACCTGTCGTAGTAAACCATAATTGTTATATATCTTCTTATAAATAAAGCCTTTCGCCTTTCACCTCTATATTTCACTGCCACTATATCACTTAAAATGATTCGAGTGTGTGTAAATATCTATGTTAAGGAATTTACACACTCACTCAAATGTTTAATGTAGTATACGGTTTTACATCAGTTTTAATTTATTTATCTTCTAAATTATTTGTTAGTTTAGCTGCCCTTCTAAGTACTTCTTTTGATGATATTGCATGGCCAAAGGAAGATACACTCAATTGGCTGAATCATGGAGTAAATCTATGGCCTCCCTATGTCAGTTTGAGGTTTGCAGTTATAGGCTATCAAATCTTTCAAACTTCTATCCATTAGACTATTCCTAGCGCTCATTTTCTCATGCATTTTCTGGACTGTTTTCTGAGAATAAGGTTAACATCTTTCAAAATTTTACATCTAGGCCATCACACTTCCTTATAACTCGTTTCGTCACTTAATTGCTCGTTTAACGCATACGGGAACATTTAACCACTCTTATATCTTATTGGGAACACTAAATGACTTCATTAATCATTATGAACTTTATTTTCATTACTTTAAATCACTTTAACATATATCCCACGTTAATCATTTAATTCACATAAGCACATATAAAGCACATAGTAACTAACGGTCATTAACGACAAGTTAACGGTCAACGTCAAAAAGTTTTGGGATGTTACAATACACAAGGAAATTTTAATTTTGGTCCTGATCCTAATGCTAATGCTAATGATCAAAATAATGAACCACCTGTTAACACTAATCCACCTCCTCCTCCTCCTACTCCTGCTTCTCCACATGTGCATGTGCACTACTCAAATAATTATGTTCCTAAATTCAGTGGGAATAGCGATGAACTTGGTACGTGGAATGCTAGGATGATATTGCATATCACTGGTATTGAGAGAAATATGATGAAAATTTTTAACGAAGGACCTTATGTCCCCACATCACCTCTCAATGCTCTCCTTGATCCAACTGGATCTAGAAGAGGTCGGGAAAAGAGGGAGGAACATTGGTCTGAAGAGGAGAGGAGATTGGTAAATCTAGATACCCTTCTCAAAAACATGATCCTCGGGGCTGTTCCTGAAACCCTAATTCCCACACTAGTTCTTTTTCCCAGTGGTAAAACCATGTGGGATGAACTATTGAACCAGCATGAAGGAGGAGATGACACCATTGTCACCAGAAAAGTCTCCTTAAACAAGAGGTATGAGTCATTTTTTGCTCAGCCTAATGAGTCTCTCACTAGTACTTACACCAGATTTATGAGTATCATAAACCAGTTGAGAGGTCTTGGGGTTGAAAAAGACAAGGATATACTTCTGGAGAAATTTTGTGATGTTCTGCCCACCAAATGGTCTCACATGATCCTGGTTTTACGACAAGGTAAAACTCTGCACACTCACACTCTGTCAACTCTGTATGGAGCTTTCAGATACACTGAGGAAAATCAAGCTCAAAGAGTTGTGGCAAAGCAAGATGCCTATAACCATGCCTCCAACACTCCTATTGTGGTTAGTCATACTGAACCACAAGGTACAGCACTGATATCTTCTGAGAATGTATTTTCTATGAAGAAGATGGTGTCTGAACTCATAGATTCTGGAGAAGCTAGTCAAATCTCTCCAGATTGTGATGAATCTGAAAATGATGACCTGGT
This sequence comes from Erigeron breviscapus, assembly GCA_034093135.1. Classification (NCBI taxonomy): domain Eukaryota; kingdom Viridiplantae; phylum Streptophyta; class Magnoliopsida; order Asterales; family Asteraceae; genus Erigeron; species Erigeron breviscapus. The sequence continues at coordinate 97,259,052 of CM067169.1, forward strand.
TGCTATGATTGCTAAAACGTTTAACCATTTCAAAGCAAGAGCAAATCGGCCATCTGGACAATTTGCATCCAGTTCTTCAACTGATAAGACCAATCTGACATGCTTTAAGTGTGGCAGAAAAGGTCATTTCATGAAAGATTGCAAGTCCAGTCAGTTTTCATCCAAGCCTGGTCCATTTACTTCAAATAATAAGCCTGATGATAGCTATAAATCTAAATACAAAAAGCTTAAGGCTCAGATTGCTCTCATGGCACAACAAATGGAAAATAATAATAAGTGCATGATTGAAACAACTGAAGAGAAGTGGGTTCCTTCTGATGATTCATCTGCTGATAAAGAAGAAGAAAGAGATTGCTGTTACATGGCTCTGGCGGATGAAGAGCACCTGGTGAAGGAAGATGTCACATCTAGAAGATGGGTGGACATTGTTATCAAGAAGGTTAGTGATTATGATACTGCAACTGACCAAGAATTAAAACTGGACATTGCTGAAGCTCTTAATTCTGATTTAATATTTGTTGAAACTGTTAGATCTGATTGTATAAATGGTCTAGAAACAGATTTTTCTGAAATTAATGTTTTAAAATCAAAATTAAAGGAACTTCAAGACATTGAACTGGCATTTCAAGCCCAAGTTCTGGTAACTGAACAACTGATTCAAGAAAAACAAGATCTTGAAGTCATTTTAGAGAAAGAAAAACTGGTGATTAAATCATGGCTTGAAACCAGAAAGCCATATGATGCTGGAGTAAATCAATTTCCCACACAAAAACATGCTTATTTAGATGGAAATACTCATGTTGCATCATTAATTCCAGTAATTGATCGGTTACCAGAGGGATTCAGGCCCAGTACCATTTATGATGAGCCTGTAACTCCCAAGGCCAATATTTTCCCAGCTCAATCCCCAGAGGTTAAGACTGGAGCATTCCAGATGACTGCTCCAGTTAAAAAGGTCAATCTGAAGAAACCTTTGCCTCAGACCAATCCCTTACCTAAGCCTCGAGTCCTTTCAACTGGAAAGGCTCAGGTGTGAGTTGGGTAAGCAGAAACGTACCAGTTTCAAGACCAAGCAGAATTTTAGCATATCTGAACCACTTCATATGATTCATATGGACCTCTTTGGTCCAGTAAATGTTCAGACTCGTGCTGGAAAAAGATACACCCTGGTGACCGTAGATGAATTTTCCAGATATTGTTGGGCTATCTTTCTCAGGTCTAAAAATGAAGCTGCCGCTGAAATCATCAGTCTTATCAAGCAAATTGAGCTCAAGTACAGTCGAAAGGTGTGTCAGTTAAGAAGTGACAATGGAACAGAATTCCAGAATGCAACTCTGGAGTCATTCTGTACTGACATTGGCATCTCCCAGAATTTCTCATCAGCCCGCTCTCCCGAACAGAATGGAGTGGTGGAAAGGAAGAATCGAACGCTGATAGAAGCTGCCTGGAGTATGCTTGCTGAATCTGGTCTGTCTACCAGTTTCTGGGCTGAAGCAATTGCTACTGCTTGTCACACCCAGAACTGATCAGTGTACATCAAAAGACACAAAAAGACAGCCTATGAAGTCTTAAGAAATAGAAAACCAAATATTGGTTATTTTCACGTTTTTGGATGTCCAGTTTACATCCTGAACGACTCCAGTCAGTTAGTCAAATTTGATGCCAAAGCTGATGAAGGGTATTTCTTAGGCTATTCAGCCATTCGTAAGGCCTTCAGAGTCTTTAACAAGAGACTGGAGAAGGTCCATGAGTCAATTCATGTCACATTTGATGAATCAAATGCCGCAATCAATAAACAGCCAACCCATGATACTCCCCCAGTAACTCCAATTGTCTTCTGTGAATCTGATCCTATCAACTACAAGAAAGAAGATTCTCCAGAAGAAGTTTCCAGTCATCCTGATCGGGAACCTATTCAGAAAAAGAAACTCTCTAGTGGTACTCCATTCTATCCTTCTATTATTTTCAAGCTACCCTCTGAAATTAATATTGGATCAGATGTTCGTACTACTCCCCCAGTATCAGTATCAGTTGAGAATATACCAGAAATGTCTTCATATGAAGAATTCCAAACCGAACCAGTACTTCAAGAAATGCCTTCAAATGAAGAATTTCATGATGCAAATCGTGATTTAAATGAATCAGATGAAGATGCTGAAGTAGTCTGGGAAGATCCTCCTCCTGAAGCAATACCAGAGGAGACTCAACTGAATTCTTGCACTGATATTATTGTCAGTAACAATCCTGGTCAGTACTCCAGATGGACAAAAGCTCATCCTATCGATCAGATCATAGGTGACTCCAGTAGAGGAGTTCAGACCAGAAGAGCCTCCTGTAATCAATGCTTATATGTCAGTTTCTTATCACTGATAGAACCAAAGAAGATTGACGAGGCTATGGAAGATCCAAGGTGGGTGACTGCTATGCAAGAAGAGCTTCACCAGTTTGAAAGGAACAAGGTTTGGTACCTGGTCCCTTTCCCAATTGGAAAGAAAGAACTAATTGGAACCAGATGGGTCTTTAGGAACAAAGTAGATGAAGATGGCCACGTAATCAGAAACAAGGCCAAACTGGTAGCACAAGGCTACTGCCAGTCAGATGTCGATTTTGATGAATCATTTGCTCTAGTGGCTAGACTTGAAGTGATCAGAATTTTCTTAGAATTTGCTGCTTATCATCAGTTCAAGGTCTACCAGATGGACGTGAAAAGTGCATTTTTGAATGGAAAACTTGAAGAAGAAGTTTATGTCAGACAACCACCAGGTTTCGTTGACGAAAAGCATCCACATTGGGTATATCGTCTGGACAAAGCGCTTTATGGCCTCAGACAAGCCCCACGTGCCTGGTATGATACTCTGACTAAACATTTATTGAAAAATGGTTTCAAAAGAGGTGCAATTGACAATACCTTATTTATTCTTCATGAAAAAGGTAATCTGTTGATGGTACAAATTTATGTTGATGATATTATTTTTGGCTCTACTGATGATAAAATGTGCAAGAAATTTTCGAAAATAATGTCAACAGAATATGAAATGAGTTTGATGGGTGAATTAACATTTTTTCTAGGACTCCAGATTAAACAGACCAGAGATGGTATTTTTATTAATCAGGAAAAATATGTTAGAGATCTTTTAAAGAAATATGATATGAACTCTTCACCATCTAAACCCACTACAATTTCTGCACCATTAACACTGGACTCTGATCCAGATGGGAAACCAGTGAACACCACTGTCTATAGAGGCATGGTTGGTTCACTGATGTATTTAACTGCCATTAGACCAGATATTATGTTTTCAACATGTTTATGTGCCAGATATCAGTGTAATCCAAAAGACTCTCATATGCTTGCTGTAAAGCGCATACTGAAGTACCTTAAGGGTGTCCCCAATTTGGGTCTTTGGTATCCCAAAGGCTCAGGCATGGATGTAATGGGTTATTCAGATTCAGATCATGCAGGTTGTAAGATAGACAGGAAATCCACTGGTGGATGTCATTTCCTTGGTGGCAAACTGGTCAGCTGGACCAGTAAAAAGCAAACTTCAGTTTCATTATCCACTGCTGAAGCTGAATATGTGTCTGCAGCCAGTTGTTGTGCTCAGATACTCTGGATGAAGAACCAGTTGCTTGATTATGGTATTAAGTATTCAAAGACCCAATCTTTTGTGATAATACCAGTGCCATTGCTATCTCGAACAATCCAGTCATGCACTCCAAGACGAAGCACATTGATCTCAGGTATCATTTTATTCGTTATAATATTGTGAAAGGCAACATTGAACTCCATTTTATTCCCACTGACAAACAACTCGCTGACATTTTTACTAAACCTCTGGATGTTAAAACTTTTGAATATCTTGTTGGTGAGTTGGGAATGTTAAACCCTTAAATCTGGAACCTTGGTATTGAACGCCTATGTGTACTATCAGGGATCTTTGATTTAAAGATTTATAAATCTATGACTGTTTAGATATCGAACGCCATTGTGTACTATCTTTGCATTAATAGATTTCTGGATCAACACTCCAGGGGAAAGACTTTGAAAGATATATTTTTGTTCTTAAAAATGTTTTAAGTTCAGGGGGAATTTATTAATTTATTTTCTCACTGGACAAAAATTTTCCAGAAAATATTACTGGTACCTTGTAAATGTGTCCCTCTCACTGGTAATTAGATAGGTTGAAGTGCATGTTTGAGGTGACTTTTGTCTCCTTATAAATGTGTCCCTCTCATTTGTCTGTATCAGTTGACGTGCACGTTTGAGGTTACCAGTCTCTTTCAAATGGTTTACACTGGTACTTTACTGGAGTGTCCCTCCAGTGTACTGATGTGTGAAATCGAGTTTAAAAATTTAAAACAAGAAATACCTCGAAACTCACTACTACACACTATCGGGCAGTGGACCCGGTCGTATGCAATATAGTTACAAAGTAAGTCCAGGTTCGTTCACGAGGATTGGTTTGAATCAATTGTCTAATAAAGTAGTTTGGAAAACAGGGTGGAACACTTTGAATCTCACTTTGACAATTAAATTAAAGTAAATTTAAAAGAGAAAACACTTAAAAGTAAAGAAAAGCTTCAAACAATAATAGTAAAGATCATCCACCTTGAATTCGCTAGACTTCAAACATGATTGCATTCAATTAAGACCAAATTCATTTAGAGTTGACAAGATAATCGTGAAAGGATAAAATGCTCGCGTGGTACCACCAACCGCTCACAAATCACCCAAACACCTAAGTTGCTAGTTTAATTACCCAAGCCGGTACCACCAATGCCTAGACAACCTTACCAACAATTAGTTTACTTGATTATCCAATTAACAATTGTGCCTATGTGAATTAAAACGTGGTACCACCAACCGTTTCTAAACACGTTGACAAAATGATTCCTATTATTAAAATGACATTCACTATCATACCATGAACTAGTGATAATTGCTCATAGACAAGCAACCGTTTGAAAATCACATATGTATCCAACTAGTACCACTAACGAAGAATACACATGCCACCAATATCATAATAATATATATAAAGGAATTAAATCATCAAGATCTCGACACAACGATAATTGAAATCAACTCTTTGAATTAAAACATATAGCAATCACATCATTCGTCTAGTTTCATCAAGGTGGATGATTAAAAGGTTAGCCACTCATGATTAAATTGAAATAACAATCAAAATAAAGGAAGAACATGATGTACCAATCGTTTGAGAAATAGAAATTGCAAGACAATAAAATAGATACGATCTAAGTGGGTGCACGAGAATCTTCAATGAATCAGCAGATGATGAAATCTTGATTCGATCCTTGAAGGTGTTCCCTGAAGTGCAGCTCTTAGAAAGAAAACTTGATATCTGGGAAAATAGGGTTTTTTTTTTCTTTTATACTCCTTGAAAACTGATGCAAAAAGCTGCCAAAAACCCTCAGGTCCGTCATCCCACTGCGGCGCAGTGGAATGACACTGGTCTAATGCTCGTCTGTCTTCAGCTTGACTGCGGCGCAGTGGCCACATAAACTCCCCACTGCGGCGCAGTCCCAATATTCTGACCAACGTGCCTTTTCCTTCACACGACTGCGGCGCAGTGGACACACGTACTTCCCACTGCGGTGCAGTCTACAACTTCTGACCAGTATCTTTGACTTGAAATCTTCTATCCTTTCAATTAAAACAACTCTCGAACATATGAATCAACTTCTTGGCCTAAATTCATCCGAAATTGCACCGAATGGACACGTAACCTGCTTAGAACCTGAAACCACTAACAAACACCATAAATGCGCCAAATGCATACAAAATCGACTCAAAACACATACGAAAAAGGCCAATAATGATGTGGGCGATCTATATAAATTGGTCACATCATGTACCATCAGTGCATGCTTCACTAGACTAATCCACCAGTGATACTGAAGTGTCCAGTCAACCTCCAGATGCACTGGTCTGTCAGTCATAATACTTTTTATACTTGGTCATTGAGCGTGCCACGTATGCAAAATCTTTGAAAAGATATTTATCTCGATATTTATCTTATTATCCTACGTGGCATGTCATTTTTTCAAAGAAATGATGGTATTTTTACCTTGGGAAGACAAAAAGTGCAAGTTGTTACTGTTTGTGGGTTGTAAACCGTCACACATTTATGTGTGATGTGATGTATTTAATGCGGATCTCAGAACCCGATCAAAATTATATTTGATAATTTCAAATTAACCGTTTGAGTTCCACATTCTCTCTCCTATATAAATACCCATTTTCACTTTCATAAGTATTTACTTCGAACATATTTACTCCCAAATCCTTCAAACTCCTTCATTTAATTCTTGTTCATTCAATTCACAATCATAAATCTCTCATATTTACTTCAATTCATTAAATCTTCATTAAAACCCTAATTTTTCAATTTCATCTTCATCTATCCATCATATTCAATGGCACCAAGACAATCTAATTCACCTAAAAATCTTCTCGCCGCCGAATATGCTCCTGTTCCAAATGTTCTTAAGGCACCCCATATCACCTTAGAGGCAAAGGCCATAAGGATAAACATGAACAATTGGTTGGCTAGACTCACTAGTACCACTCATGCTCCCACCTCTCTCATCGGACGACTGGATGCTTTTTTCCTCAGTTGTCCACTTTATGGTGCTCTCACACGTAATCCAGGAAAGATGTATCATGATTATTTGTGTGAATTCTGGTATTCTGCTGTGTATGTTGAAAACACTAAAACCATCAACTACATATTGTAACAGGGCACCGGGTCTTTCACTCTCTCTGTCGATTCTCTCAGAGATGTTCTTCAATTAAATTATTTGGCTGAAAATGAGATGGCAATTCCTCTCCCTACTGGTATCAATTTTAGGGATGTGTGCAGATTGATGGGGCACACTGAAATATTGGATAAACATAGCCAGTTATTAAGGAAAGGCACAATCTACATGAGCAAGCTGACTGACTCATGGAGATATTTTTTCACTCATTTGGTTGAGTGTTTAGGTGGCAGTTCTGGAGGATTGGACCAGATCAACCAAATGCAACTCCAGATTGCCTACTGTCTTTGGTTTGGGTACAACGTTGATTTCGCTCAGATCTTCTTTGATGATCTGGTTGACCGTCTGAAGGTGAAAGGTAGAAAACCACACATTCCATATATTCGTTTTCTATCACTTGTTTTTCTTAGAGCTCTGGGTGCTGAGTATGATTATGAAACAAATCATTTCTCTATGTGTGAATATCTGAGGGAATTGAGTTCCCTAAAATCAAGAGCTGGTGAGGTTGAAATTCCTGCAAATATGTTGAGTAATTTTGGAAATGATGCACCTGATGAGCAAGAAGAGGCTCCAGGTAGGGGTCAAATTGTTGTAAGACCCACTGGAGTCATTGATGTTGAAAATGTGCAACCAGTAACCCAGGTGGCTCCTGAAGGTCAACAACCAAAAGATGTTGACCCTCCTAGACGGCCAAGATCAAATAGACGTCTTATGCGGGCTGGAGTTCAGGTTAATCCAGAAAGAGCAGAATCAAGCCATCCTGGTGATATTATGAATATTGATGGGTCTCCTATTTTTGAACAAGAAGAAAATGTTGAGCAGGTAGAAACTGTACAAAATGTTGAGCAGGAGACTGGTGAGCAAGATGCTCAGATAGACTTGAATGTAGAGGCTGGTGATGATACAGTTGGTGAAACATTTGTCTGGGATGAGGCTGATTCACCCATGTCTGAAGGTAATATCTTTGATACTGACATGAGTTTTCTGGGTGAAGAAGTAGAAAATGTGGTTTCTTCTGTTATTGCTTCAGTCACCCAATCACTTACTGAAATACCACCACCTCCAGAATCAAATATTCCACCACCAGAATCCGAAATGCCACCACCACCACCAGAATCCACTATGCCACCACCACCGCCACCTTCAATTCCACAATCCACTCCTTACTTCAATCCTCCCACACTTCAAATTTCGCAAAATCAACCACCACCACTTGAAACACCAATCGACTTATCTGAACAACGTGTGCTGGACTCAACAGTTGTAACTGCTGAAACTTCATCTGAAGAGGTCTGGGCACAAAAACCCTTGATGACCAGATTAACTTCAACTCTTGATCCTCCCAGTAGTCCCTCCTCTTCTTCTTCAGCCGAGGTCCTAGGCCTTTTAAGTAAGGTGGCGGACCTGGAGAGATCACTCCAGTCTTCATCACAGGTTATTTCTGATTTCAAATCTCTATTATCGAATAACCTTTCATCAGATATGAATGTGTTTGCTGGAAATGAGAAGCTGGTATTTGAAAAGTTGGATGAGCTGGTACTGGCCACCAATAACAATTCTGAAAATATCAAGGTGGCAGTCCAGGGTTTAGAAGCAAAATTGGTACAATCTGTTCAGACTGCAGTGAAAGATGAAGTTGTTCAACCACCGGCAGGTCTGACAGAAGAAGTTATGAAGTTGACCACAAGGATATGTAGTTTGGAGAGTAGGCCAACACTTGATCAGAATGCTATTGTTAGCACTATCAGTGATGAATGTGCTAAGAAGTTCAGACATGGCATGTTGAAGGAAATATCTGAAGAAATTTCTGGGTCTGTACTTCGAACCATTCAAGATAGTTTGTTGCCTCAAGTGGTTCATATGATTAAGAATGAAATGCCAAAGCACTTGTCTTTAGAAATTGAATTTATCATGAAGGAAGTGACTCAATTAGGGAAGACTGTGAATATCACATGTCCAGTGGCTGGAAGAACGTTTGGTGCTACAGACAGGTATATGCTTGAACAATTATGGTCTGCCCACAAGTCTCAGACTGGTGGACATTCCAAGGGGGAAAAGTCGTCTGTTGCCACTGAGTCTATTCAAGAAGGTTTGGTTAGGAAAAAGAAAGAAGTGGTTGCCAGTGCTATTGAAAAGGACTTTGCTACTGAAAGCATCGTGCAACAAGATCAAGTGACTGGTACTGATGCCAGTGCACAAGAAGCACAGAAGGCACTTGGCACTGAAGCCATTGTGCAGGTTGAAGAGGCTGCTGGTACTGATGCCAGTGAGCCCCAGTTTGAAGAATTCCCAGATATCACAACCAGTCTAAAGTCAGCAAAAGGAAAGAAACAAATGGTATATGGAGAAGAAACTGAAACTGCTGAAGGTTCATCAGAGTTTTCTACTGCTGATGAAGACACCTCGAAGAGACTGGAGCAAGAATGCATTATGATAGAAATATTCAAGAAAAATCAAAGAGATGAATTGCTGGCCCACCAAAGGCAGATGGCAAATATGGGGACTCTGGATTCGTACAATGCTGGCAGGTTGGGCATTCATATTGATGTGTACAAAAAGATGAAGGATGACCCTAGAATTTATCAATGTCTGAATGCATTGGATGATGTGTTCATTCGCTCCAGGTACTCTGAAGATGAGCAAACCTATGATGCTGTTACTTATGGGGTAAGTGTGACTGAACTGATAAGACAAAGAACGGAGGAGCTGGTGAACCTCCAGAAAAATATAAGGAAGAATGCTGGTGCTCTAGAGATAGAGTACAGGAAGAAAATAAAGGGCTTGCCAAAACTGACTGCCAAACAGATCAAAGAAATCAGAGACAGAGATCTGAGCACATTCATTCCTTTGGATACTTCACAAAGAATTAATCGTGAAGCTTTCCAATCTGCCATTGAACAGCAGAGAGTATCCAAGGAAACTGAATATATGATCCAGATGGCTAAGCAGAAAGCCAAGTATGAAGAAATGTTGAAATTCAGGGCTGATGCCAGAAGGATCATAAGTGCAGAGATTAAACTCGCTGAAAATCATGAAGGCATGACCAGGTTTAATATAAAGTTGACCAGAGAGGGTAACTTTACTGATGAAAGGAAGAATGCATCAGTCTAAGCTTTTGGATGGACTGAACTGAAGGAGATAGGATTAACTTTCAAAGGAAAAACTGATTTGTCTCCTGATGTCAAGGCATTTATGAAGAGGATTGAAAAGTTTTGGAAAAGATTACAACAGATGGAAGTTGTTCTGGGTATGAGACCACCTGCTTCTGAACCATCCTCTCCATCACCAAAGAGAAAGGCTTCTGAAGATGCTCATGGACAGACGTCGAAAAGAAGGGCCTGACTCTTGTATCATTTACTTGTACTTGTATTTATTTTCACAAAATTGTAACTTATTTTCTGTTGATGGCTGTAAATATAGTTGCATATTTTGTTTCACAAAGTAAATGATCAGATTTAGTCTAAGTTAGTATTAAAAGATGAAACTGGAACACTGATGATCTATAAAGTGTTTCCCAGTAACCATAAATTTTTAGACTAAGTCAAAACAAGTGTTTTTCAAGCATACAAAATTGTATAAATATAAGCTTGAAAAACCTTGCATTATTTCTAAACAAATAAGGGGAATTTGTTAGGTCCAGATTTACTGGACTCGCTCCAGACTCGACTACTGGAGCCTTACTGAAGATTTGTCCAGAAATAATGGAAGACCAGTGAGCAAATACTTGTATAGGAAATCTGGAGTATTCCAGATTAGCTCACTGGACTTCACACCAGTCCAGATCTATTCTACTAAAGACATTCTCACTGAAGTCAAAGACTGAAGTTAGAATAAAGAAGACTGACAAATGGCGGAGTCCACTGGAAGTCTTACCAGATTTGAACACTGAGGTTTGTCAGTGTTCTAGACCTTACAAGTCTGAACACTGACTACGAGGTTTTGACTTTTGCCTTTACACACTTTCCAAAGAACATTCCACTTGTTCTTTACTAAAGTACCTACGTGTGTGAAGGTGGTTGGTTAAAAGAATAAAGTCATATTAATGTGAGTTTATCCTTGTACCTTAACCAATGCATTTAATAACCTTGTCGGTTCATTAAATGCATGCAACCATATTTGTACGGCACAAATTCACTGGTGAATTTGTTTGCCTATAAATACAAAGTCATTTCTTTGTTAAAATTACTTTTAGCATTAAAGGTGAATTTGTCTAAATACTCTCGATCTTAAACAGGGATACTTCACAACTTTAAGTATCTCGATCTAAAAGAGTTATTTGGCAAATATAGATCATTTGTAATTCATAGGTTGTTAGGATACTTACATATTTGTATTATCTTGATTCCGCACAACCTTGTTTTTTATTTAACATCATATATAAAATACACTTAAAAATATTACATTGTGTTCCACCTTTTTTTTTATTGCTTTTAGTCTTGTATTACTTTGTTTATATACTTGCATTTATATTCAAGTAATACTAGTCCAATCTAGTGCTTATTAGACTTGTTGTATTTTACATTCTGGGTTAACCATCTAGAGAGTTTGGGACTCACACGATATGTCAAAATTTAATGAAGTACATAATACCATTGTTAAGTGTTTGACAATAACAGACATTGGACACAACAATGTTGTTTAATAAATTCAAATACAACAAAAATAAATGACATAAGATTGTATAACACGATAAACAATCTCTCCATCTATATCTTCACCTCCGTTTGAATTTAGATGAGTTGTTGATGCGTAAGTGTACTCTGCTTCCTCTTTAAGCTTGAGCTTTCTCCATTCCGGACTGGATAGACTCATTTTCATACACTTTGGAGATCCTTTATCTTAGCGGTTGACACACATCCAGTTAAGATAAATAATTCTGCAACCACATCAGCAAACCCATGAGATCCATGCAACACATGCATTTATCTCAATAGCAAATAACTGAACCCGAAAATACTTAAACATATATAACTGACAACAAACTATAGATTCTCCCAATTAAGATTAGAATCTAAGCAATTATCATGTTAGCTCATACAATAAGCAATTTCTATTCAATTATTCAAAGTAAATTGCATATCAAAATTATTTGTCAAATATATCAACTAAGTGACTCCGTTGGACCAATTTTGACCGAAACCTAATCTTTCGAGCAATTTACATGCAAGACCTAATTCAAGGTGTACCAAACACACTCAAATTAGAGTCTTGAAGTACACTATATCCTTAATACGACATACGTTTATTCTGTGGTCACAAAGAACACAGTTAAGTCCCTCTGGAAACCAGATACCCCTTTCTAGCATTATCTCTCGTGCAATAGAACCGCTTTCTTATTAGCAAGAACCTTACGGAGCATAAAGTTACAAAATCGATCACAGTAATTTTAGAATCAAAATTACTCTAACAAATCTTGTAATAGTCATGCTTAATACTGTCCTTGCGATATACCTTACGGAGCATAAAGTTACAAAATCGATCACAGTAATTTTAGGATCAAAATTACTCTAACCAATCTTATAATAGTCATGCTTAATACGGCATATTGAGTGGGTTTTAGAAGGACTAATTACTACAGAAGAGATCGGATATAGCAAATGAGTAAACTTAAATGCCATATGTTTTCGTCATGTCTCTTGCAATAACGACTCCCCCTTAAACCATTATTATATTTTTGTGTTGCATTTTCTGAATTTATGATGGTTCTTGAGAGAGAGTAACTAAGGGTTTCTCATTCCAGTCAACTGGACTAGCAACTCGAAACGCGATCGATCAAAGGCCTTAGTGTAACCATCATAAATAAATCATCTTTGCATATTCATCATAGGATAACAACCATTAATTGAATAATAATGCTATCACAAATGATTTATTAACAAGCATAAAATAAAGTAACACTTTATATATACTTGTTTTTCCCAAATACGTTCCTTTATAAACAAATTATAAATAACATACATGGGACTTGCACCATGATTTACAATGAAGAAAATACAATAAAAGTTTGATAACCCACTATGTTATCTAATCAATATGTGCCCAGAACTTAGTCACCAATCACCAATAATGCATGGTCCTCCTTGACTGTGTCCTCCGCACGAATGAAAGGAATTAGTTTTCTTTGTCAAGAACCCATACCTTTTTTGTCCGGATTCTTCCCGAATCATCCCGATATGAAAATTCTCCCCACCCTCCTTTTCCCAAAATCTTATTTAATTGGTTTGAATCATCTTGATGCTGCTTCTAATGAGAGGCATTGGATGATTTACCAACATAGTAGCTCTGAGATGTTGATCGGAAACCATTCCCACTTCTTCCAGCAAAACGATCATAATAGGTACTGTCATATTCTATAGTCTTAGCAGATGATTTCACTCCATGTGTGTTTGAAGGATATCTAATGCCAGAATTCTCTGATCTTTTACTTGAAGAAGGGTAATCTGAAGAAGTCGCATGATTAGACACTTGTCTGAAATGACATTCTCCAAATGATTTCTTCTTTAAATCTCTTGATCTTTGAGTAGATAAGGAATGTTTGGAAAGTTTTTGAGAAGAACCAACAGGGTCTCCAATTGATTTCCTGTATTGTTCTTTCATCATATCTTTTCCCTTCATCTTCTGAGAACTGTTTCTCGGGTTTTCCTCATTAAGCCTGGATGGATTGTCTGAAGAATGATCATCATTACTTGAGTATATCCTAGTATCTGTATGTTCTGACCTCAATTGAGCCAAATGTCTATTCATTCCCTTACTTGGACACTTACTAGCAACATGACCCTTCTCGCGACATATGAAGCAGGAAATCCTCTTGACATTTTTCTTCCTATTAAATCTTCTGAGATTTTTTTCCGTGATTGGAATTTCATATTCTCTCATTTCTTCGATGCAAGAAAGTCTTTCCAAAACTTCTTTCATTGTCTTCACAGGCTTTAATGGAGTAGACTTTGAATGTCTCAAATGTAATGTCTCGTTTTCTTCTAGAATAACTCTTCCACTTGTTGATTCTTTATCAACCCTGGAAGCTTCTGGAACCAAACGAGGAACATTCTTTATGATCCCTGTCCCATTCATGACATACATCATGCATTTGACTGACAATCAAAGAATTTTGACTAAGATGTTCAACATGAAACACCTTGTCAAGATGAAGATTTTTGATGCTCACTTTACCATGACCAGTTGCAGTTCCCTATGCAGATCCGACAAAGTTCACCTGAACATCAGAAATCTTAACAAAGTCTGACAAACTGCTACTATCTCCAGTGGCATGAATAGAACATCCAGTATTGATATTCCACATGTCATCAGCCCTTTCTACTGAAACTGGATGTTTTGTGATAGTCAAGTTTGTCATGAAGTTCACCAGACCTGACATTGTCTTTTGATCTTCAACTTTGTTTGAATTGCTCACAACTATTGATTTTTCAGGATTTTTGAATGATCCAGTGTCATCACCTTCTTGAATATCTAATTCTGAATCTGATGACACATCTGAACTGATCTCAGCAAGATAGGCATTGTCGGCTTCTCCCACAATAGACCCCCAGTCATAAGAACCTTCTTGTTGTTGAACCACCAAAGCTCTTGACCCACTTTGGTTATTAGAGTTTGGAATTTCAACCTTGGAACTTTGATAACTTTTTTGTTGAGAAGAGTTATTGACATTCGAACTCGATACTTGAAAAAATCTTCGCTGTGGAGCACTAGGAGAAGTGTTGATCCACCTTGATTGAAGTTTTGACGAGTCACAATAGACCTGTCATCCTTCTTAGGTCTCTGGCATTCCCTAGCAAAGTTTCCAAAGCCCTCGCAATTGTAACACTTTATCTTTGACTTATCAAAGCCAAGCTTGGAACCCACGACCTTTCGCCCTGTTCTTGATAAGAACCGTTTAGCTCGAAGAGTTAGCATAGCCATTTGCCATTGCAGATCCATCTCTTCTAAGTCCAAAGGATCAATCTGCTAATAGTCTTCATCTATAAGACTAGGATCTTGAACCTTTCCTTGGATAAATTGTTCATACGATGTCACGAATGATGCAAGAATGGATAAGTGACTTTCCGCACATTTGATACTTATAGGCACGGTGGAACTAGCACTGGAGGTAGGATATCCACGGTTGCCTAAATTGTCGCTCTGACTTGAACAAGACATATGTTCCCCTCAGAGTCAAACGAGATCTTTTGTAAGTCAACATCTTCGCTCAGGAAAGTCCTTGTGCTTCCTTTAGGGGAACCTGGACTTACATTGATCGTAGGCCTACCGTAATAAAGCTCGGGAATCTGAGCATTATTATATCCTGCTTCCCTCCTCTTTAGTTTCATTTCTTGTCCCCGAAACTTAGCAACTATCTGAGTCAAAGACATATCAGAGAAATCTGCTTTTTCATGCAAAGTAGTAATGTAATTACTCCACTTTTCCGGCAAGGAGCTAAAAAATTTCTTGACTTTTTCCTCCTCAGAGTAGGTAACCTTAAATGCTTGCAATTCTGCCAACAAATGATAATACCTTAAAGTTAGTTGATCTAAGTATTCACTTCTTAACCTATTAAATACATTATACTGATGCTTTAAAAGGTCTCTTCGATTCTTTTTAAGTGTTTCATCCCCTTCACAATGATTCTTTAATGCTAACCAAAGTTCTTTTGATGTATTGAATCCATTAAATAAATGTAATATTTCTTGTGGCAATGACATTTTTAAACATGATAGTGCCTTTTTCTCTGCCTCATACAATTTTTTATTAGATTCAATCATGTCTTGGTAAGCATATAATTTGTTAACACCACTGTCCTCATATGTCGGGGCACTATATCGTTCAGTCATACAAGTCCACATTCTAATATCCGTGAATTGCATAAAGGATTCGAATCGACCTTTCCAAGAAAAGTATTGGTCAATGTTCATCAGCTTGGGTGGTGAATTACCCTTACCGGTCTCATGGTCCATTAGTATCAATTGGTTAAGATAGTTTGCTGCCATTGTGTATGTGGTTCAACTTATAAACACGCAAGTACACAAGAACACGCAAATGGCGAACACTCAAATGAAACGAGCAAAACTGTAAGAAACACGCAAACTACAAGAACACTCAAAACTCAAGAACTCTCAAACAGAACACGCAAACCACTAGAACGCGCAAACTGTTTGAAAATCACGCAGATCTGAGGTGTACTGAAATACGCAAATGGTATAGTACCAAGAACGCGTAAAAGGTACAGTACCAAGAACACGCAAAACACGATACATACGATTTTTTCAATCTTTCTTAGATCTAGAACCCGATATTGTTACTAGATCAATGAAACCTTGAGAAAATAGTTTTAGGATAAAGATGTGTCTTATTTTGGCATCAAGTTTGAACCTTTCTTTCAAACGAACCCGAAAACACACTTTTTCCTAAGAACACGCAAAAAGCGGGATACCCAAAACCGTAATCAATCTCGAACCAAGGTATAAAAACCTATGGCTCTGATACCAGTTGTAAGTCCCTCGGGTCTTATTCTTCTATCGAACCGAGATTGACTTAAGGATATGTCGAGGTGCGGAATTACTCGAGATAACCCACGGTTTTTATATCTACCTTTTATGATATATATATATATATATATATATATATATTATATAACCCATATATATATATATTATATATATATATATATATATATATATATATCTTTGCGTGAACATAAACACTCGTATTTGGTTAATATAGTGAGGCAGCTTTCCGGACGAACCTTACCAACCAACGTGGTAATCTAAGTCTACAAGCCAACCAAACTGGGTGTGTGTTTTGCGGTTCGTGCGTGAGTCGAGTACCACCCACAAGATCAACTATGCGTGTTCTTAGTTTCTCTCTCTAGGTTTTGCTCGTTTCTCTCTCTACACTCTTGTTGAGAACACGCATGACACACACCCACTATTTATAGGCAAGGGCCAAGAACACTCAAATCCTATGGATTTGCGTGTTCCTGTGTCAAGCCCATAAAGCCCATTAGGGTTTGGCCTGTTTGAGAGTTCTTATGGACAAGCATGCTTTTGCTTGTTTCCACATAAACTCTCAAACCATTTGAGAGTTCTTATGAACAAGCAAACTTTTGCTTGTTCCAAAGAAATTCTCAAACCATTTGAGTGTTCTTCTGAACAAGCAAACTTTTTCTTGTTCCCAAGAACTCTCAAATGACACTTACGAATATTTGAGTTAATGTTTCTCCTGCTGTCAATACGCAGAAACAACATTAACTCAGCCAATGCTTCTACTGCTGTAAATACGCAGAAACAACATTAGCTCAGACAATGTTTCTACTGCTGTCAATACGCAGAAACAACATTAACTCAGCCAATGCTTCTACTGCTGTAAATACGCAGAAACAACATTAGCTCAGACAATGTTTCTACTGCTGTAAATACGCAGAAACAACATTAACTCAGCTAATGTTTCTCCTGCTGTCAATACGCAGAAACAACATTAACTCAGCCAATGCTTCTACTGCTGTAAATACGCAGAAACAACATTAGCTCAGACAATGTTTCTACTGCTGTAAATACGCAGAAACAACATTAACTCAGCTAATGTTTCTACTGCTGTCAATACGCAGAAACAACATTAACTCAGCCAATGCTTCTACTGCTGTAAATACGCAGAAACAACATTAGCTCAGACAATGTTTCTACTGCTGTAAATACGCAGAAACAACATTAACTCAGCTAATGTTTCTACTGCTGTAAATATGCAGAAACAACATTAACTCAGCTAATGTTTCTCCTGCTGTCAATACGCAGAAACAACATTAACTCAGCCAATGCTTCTACTGCTGTAAATACGCAGAAACAACATTAGCTCAGACAATGTTTCTACTGCTGTAAATACGCAGAAACAACATTAACTCAGCTAATGTTTCTCCTGCTGTCAATACGCAGAAACAACATTAACTCAGCCAATGCTTCTACTGCTGTAAATACGCAGAAACAACATTAGCTCAGACAATGTTTCTACTGCTGTAAATACGCAGAAACAACATTAACTCAGCTAATGTTTCTACTGCTGTCAATACGCAGAAACAACATTAACTCAGCCAATGCTTCTACTGCTGTAAATACGCAGAAACAACATTAGCTCAGACAATGTTTCTACTGCTGTAAATACGCAGAAACAACATTAACTCAGCTAATGTTTCTACTGCTGTAAATATGCAGAAACAACATTAACTCAGCTAATGTTTCTCCTGCTGTCAATACGCAGAAACAACATTAACTCAGCCAATGCTTCTACTGCTGTAAATACGCAGAAACAACATTAGCTCAGACAATGTTTCTACTGCTGTAAATACGCAGAAACAACATTAACTCAGCTAATGTTTCTCCTGCTGTCAATACGCAGAAACAACATTAACTCAGCCAATGCTTCTACTGCTGTAAATACGCAGAAACAACATTAGCTCAGACAATGTTTCTACTGCTGTAAATACGCAGAAACAACATTAACTCAGCTAATGTTTCTCCTGCTGTCAATACGCAGAAACAACATTAACTCAGCCAATGCTTCTACTGCTGTAAATACGCAGAAACAACATTAGCTCAGACAATGTTTCTACTGCTGTAAATACGCAGAAACAACATTAACTCAGCTAATGTTTCTACTGCTGTAAATATGCAGAAACAACATTAACTCAGCTAATGTTTCTCCTGCTGTCAATACGCAGAAACAACATTAACTCAGCCAATGCTTCTACTGCTGTAAATACGCAGAAACAACATTAGCTCAGACAATGTTTCTACTGCTGTCAATACGCAGAAACAACATTAACTCAGCCAATGCTTCTACTGCTGTAAATACGCAGAAACAACATTAGCTCAGACAATGTTTCTACTGCTGTTAAACGCAGAAACAATATTAACTTAATTACTCTTTACATGTAATATCTACATTCATGTTAAGTACCTGCAAAACATAAATAATAAACAAACATATAAACATAAAAGGATCCCAATATGATCAACAATATATGCCACGGTAATATTATTGACAAACGGTAATTACAAGATAAATTACAAGACTTGAATATATATAAATATACATCACACATCTAGAATGCTCTTGTCACCGAGAAACATGCACCAACAACATTTTTCTTTATAGTATATACTTGTTTGTTTATGAATTGTTTTTTATCCTGTTCAACTTTATTTTCGTCATATCCTGAACCATTATGTACCACTATTTAGTTTTTCTCACACTTTTTTTCTTTGATGTTTTTAATTAATATATTAAAAACTTTCATTTAAACTTTTTTCTTTCATTTTGATTTTTGGTTTCTTGCACCTATAAAATATATGTATTTGTTAATATAAACTTTTAGAATCGTTTGTGGTATTGACTTTAAGCAAATATGTACTTCATATGTTAAAGTTTTTAACTAACATATATAACGACACGTCATCAATAACAAAGTCTAATCACAATATTTGAAACCCTGTAATGCGCAAGTAACTTAATGTGGTTTTCTTCATAGTTTTTTGACTTTTTTCCCTTTGGGTTTCCAACCAACATTTTGCAACTTTTTCGTACTCATATCCTGAACCATTATGTACCACTATTTAGTTTTTCTCACACTTTTTTTCTTTGATGTTTTTAATTAATATATTAAAAACTTTCATTTAAACTTTTTTCTTTCATTTTGATTTTTGGTTTCTTGCACCTATAAAATATATGTATTCGTTAATATAAACTTTTAAAATCGTTTGTGGTATTGACTTTAAGCAAATATGTACTTCATATGTTAAAGTTTTTAACTAAAATATATAACGACACGTCATCAATAACAAAGTCTAATCATAATTATTGAAACCCCGTAATGTGCATAAGTAACTAAATGTGGTTTTAGCCTTAAATTAATAACATGAGCTAGATTCTCAACCACTCATTCATTCAAAATCTTTTATCTCAAAAATCGTAAATCGATAAATTATAAAAATTATATGGGTGTTATTAAAATTTCATGCTCTTTCATTAGAGATGTCATTCGATATACTTTCTACCTAATATAGGTATACTAGGTAGAGATGTTTAAATTAGTGAATAAAGAATAAGGGTATTTTGGGTAGTTCAAATCATCTTTTCTTAAAAAAAAAAGGGCAAAATGCTTTATAAGATAGTATTAGATATAAATTATCCCACCCAATTCATTACCCCACCCAACCTCCTTCTTTCCTTTTTGTCCCCCTTTACTCTCTGACTGTCTGACATCAAAAATGGAAAACCCTAGATCTTTCCTAAAGTCATTAGGTCTACAGCCCAGTGGCATTGGAGTCTCTTGATGAAAGCTTTGGATCCTTCATAAAAAAAAATACAGGGTAAATATCGAACCCGTTGTGTATTTCTTGGTATTTGACTGCGTGTTCCATCAGGAAGGTATGGTTTTTCTCATCCTCTTTCTCTTTAGAATTAATCAATTAATATTTTAATGTATTCATCAGGATGCGTGAACGAGGCTAGGGTTATGATTTTGATATACACTTTGATGGGTCGTTTGAACATATATATATATATATATATATATATATATATATATATATATATATATATATATATATATATATATATATATATATATATATATATATATATATATATATATATATATATATATATATATATATATATATATATATATATATATATATATATATATATATATATATATATATATATATATATATATATATATATATATATATATATATATATATATATATATATATATATATATATATATATATATATATATATATATATATATATATATATATATATATATATATATATATATATATATATATATATATATATATATATATATATATATATATATATATATATATATATATATATATATATATATATATATATATATATATATATATATATATATATATATATATATATATATATATATATATATATATATATATATATATATATATATATATATATATATATATATATATATATATATATATATATATATATATATATATATATATATATATATATATATATATATATATATATATATATATATATATATATATATATATATATATATATATATATATATATATATATATATATATATATATATATATATATATATATATATATATATATATATATATATATATATATATATATATATATATATATATATATATATATATATATATATATATATATATATATATATATATATATATATATATATATATATATATATATATATATATATATATATATATATATATATATATATATATATATATATATATATATATATATATATATATATATATATATATATATATATATATATATATATATATATATATATATATATATATATATATATATATATATATATATATATATATATATATATATATATATATATATATATATATATATATATATATATATATATATATATATATATATATATATATATATATATATATATATATATATATATATATATATATATATATATATATATATATATATATATATATATATATATATATATATATATATATATATATATATATATATATATATATATATATATATATATATATATATATATATATATATATATATATATATATATATATATATATATATATATATATATATATATATATATATATATATATATATATATATATATATATATATATATATATATATATATATATATATATATATATATATATATATATATATATATATATATATATATATATATATATATATATATATATATATATATATATATATATATATATATATATATATATATATATATATATATATATATATATATATATATATATATATATATATATATATATATATATATATATATATATATATATATATATATATATATATATATATATATATATATATATATATATATATATATATATATATATATATATATATATATATATATATATATATATATATATATATATATATATATATATATATATATATATATATATATATATATATATATATATATATATATATATATATATATATATATATATATATATATATATATATATATATATATATATATATATATATATATATATATATATATATATATATATATATATATATATATATATATATATATATATATATATATATATATATATATATATATATATATATATATATATATATATATATATATATATATATATATATATATATATATATATATATATATATATATATATATATATATATATATATATATATATATATATATATATATATATATATATATATATATATATATATATATATATATATATATATATATATATATATATATATATATATATATATATATATATATATATATATATATATATATATATATATATATATATATATATATATATATATATATATATATATATATATACATATCTAGATGTGTTACATATATTATATATATTCAAGTCTTGTAATTTATCTTGTAATTATCGTTTGTCAATAATATTACCTTGGCATATATTGTTGATCATATTGGGATCCTTTTATGTTTATGCATAGTTGTGAGTTAATGTTGTTTCTGCGTATTAACAGCAGGAGAAACATTAACTTAATCAATTCTTCCAATAGGTAATATAGACAATGTTGTTTATGCGTATTTACAGCAGTAGAAACATTGTCTGAGTTAATGTTGTTTCTGCGTATTAACAGCAGGAGAAACATTAACTTAATCAATTCTTCCAATAGGTAATATAGACAATGTTGTTTATGCGTATTTACAGCAGTAGAAACATTGTCGTAGTTAATGTTGTTTCTGCGTATTAACAGCAGGAGAAACATTAACTTAATCAATTCTTCCAATAGGTAATATAGACAATGTTGTTTATGCGTATTTACAGCAGTAGAAACATTGTCTGAGCTAATGTTGTTTCTGCATATTTACAGCAGTAGAAACATTGGCTGAGTTAATGTTGTTTCTGCGTATTGACAGCAAGAGAAACATTATCTGAGTAATATTGTTTCTGCGTTTAACAGCAGTTGAAATATTAACTTAATGTACTTCCAAAGGGAAGTTAAGTTAATGTTGTTTTTGCGTATTAACAGCAGGAGAAACATTAACTTAATTAATAATACTTCCAATAGGTAATATAGACAATGTTGTTTATGCGTATTTACAGCAGTAGAAACATTGTCTGAGCTAATGTTGTTTCTGCGTATTAACAGCAGGAGAAACATTAACTTAATCAATTCTTCCAATAGGTAATATAGACAATGTTGTTTATGCGTATTTACAGCAGTAGAAACATTGTCGTAGTTAATGTTGTTTCTGCGTATTAACAGCAGGAGAAACATTAACTTAATCAATTCTTCCAATAGGTAATATAGACAATGTTGTTTATGCGTATTTACAGCAGTAGAAACATTGTCGTAGTTAATGTTGTTTCTGCGTATTAACAGCAGGAGAAACATTAACTTAATCAATTCTTCCAATAGGTAATATAGACAATGTTGTTTATGCGTATTTACAGCAGTAGAAACATTGTCGTAGTTAATGTTGTTTCTGCGTATTAACAGCAGGAGAAACATTAACTTAATCAATTCTTCCAATAGGTAATATAGACAATGTTGTTTATGCGTATTTACAGCAGTAGAAACATTGTCTTAGTTAATGTTATTTTTGCGTATTAACAGCAGGAGAAACATTAACTTAATTAATACTTCCAATAGGTAATATAGACAATGTTGTTTATGCGTTTTACAGCAGTTGAAATATTAACTTAATGTACTTCCAAAGGGAAGTTAAGTTAATATTGTTTCTGCGTTTAACAGCAGTTGAAATATTAACTTAATGTACTTCCAAAGGGAAGTTAAGTTAATGTTGTTTTTGCGTATTAACAGCAGGAGAAACATTAACTTAATTAATAATACTTCCAATAGGTAATATAGACAATGTTGTTTATGCGTATTTACAGCAGTAGAAACATTGTCTGAGCTAATGTTGTTTCTGCATATTTACAGCAGTAGAAACATTGGCTGAGTTAATGTTGTTTCTGCGTATTAACAGCAGGAGAAACATTAACTCAAATATTCCTAAGTGTCATTTGAGAGTTCTTGGGAACAAGCAAAAGTTTGCTTGTTCAGAAGAACACTCAAATGGTTTGAGAGTTTCTTTGGAACAAGCAAAAGTTTGCTTGTTCAGAAGAACTCTCAAATGGTTTGAGAGTTTCTGTGGAAACAAGCAAAAGCATGCTTGTCCACAAGAACTCTCAAACAGGCCAAACCCTAATGGGCTTTATGGGCTTGACATGAGAACACGCAAATCCATATGGATTTGAGTGTTCTTGGTCCTTGCCTATAAATAGGGGTGTGTGTTATGCGTGTTCTTAACAAGAGTGTAGAGAGAGAAAACTAAGAACACGCATAGTTAATCTTGTGGGTAGTACTCGATCTCACGCACGAACCGCAAACACACACCCGGTTTGGTCGGCTTGTAGACTGCAGATTATCACGTTGGTTGATAAAGTGCGTCCGGAGAGCCGTTTCACTATAGTAACCAAATACGAGTGTTTATGTTCACGCAAAGATATATATATATATATATATATCATAAAAGCTAGATATAAAAACCGTGGGTTATCTCGAGGAATTCCGCACCTCGACATATCCTTAAGTCAATCTCGGTTCAGTAAGACCCGAGGGACTTACAACTGGTATCAGAGCCATAGGTTTTAACACTTTGGTTCGAGATTGATTTCGGTTTTTGGGTGTCTAGCCGTTTGCGTGTTCTTAGGTGGAGAAGTGTTTTCGGGTTCGTTTGAAATAAAGGTTCAAACTTGACACCAAAATTAAACACATCTCAATACTAAAACCATTTTTTTCAAGGTTTCATTGATCAAGTAACAATATTGGGTTCTAGATCTAAGAAAGATTGAAAAAAAGTTGGTGGTTGTGTTTTACGTGTTCTTGTACAGTACTTTGCATGTTCATAAGTACTGTACTTTGCCTGTTTTCGATACTACCCAGATCTGCATATTTTTCAAACAGTTTGCGTGTTCTAAGTGATTTGCGTGTTCTGTTTGAGAGTTCTTGTGTTTTGAGTGTTCTCGTGGTTTGCGTGTTTCTTACACTTTTGCTCGTTTCGTTTGAGTGTTCCTGTTTTGCGTGTTCTTGTGTACCTGAGTGTTTATAGGTTGAACCACATACACAATGGCAGCAAACTATCTTAACCAATTAATACTAATGGACCATGAGACCGATAAGGGTAATTCACCACCCAAGCTGATGATCATTGACCAATACTTTTCGTGGAAAGGTCGATTCGAATCCTTTATGCAATTCACTGATATTAGAATGTGGACTTGTATGACTGAAGGATATAGTGCCCCAACATATGAGGACAGTGGTGTTAACAACGTATATGCTTACCAAGACATGACTGAATCTAATAAAAAATTGTATGAGGCAGAGAAAAAGGCATTATCATGTTTAAAAGTTGTCATTGCCACAAGAAATATTACATTTATTTAATGGATTCAATACATCTAAAGAACTTTGGTTAGCATTAAAGAATCATTGTGAAGGGGATTAAACACTTAAAAAGAATCGAAGAGACCTTTTAAAGCACCAATATAATGTATTTAATGGGTTAAGAAGTGAAAACTTAGATTAACTAATTACAAGGTATTATCATTTGTTAGCAGAGCTGCAAGCATTTGAGGTTACCTACTATGAGGAGGAAAAAGTCGAGAAATTTTTGAGCTCCTTGCGGGAAAAGTGGAGTAATTACATTACCACTTTGCAGGAGAAAACAGATTTCTCTGATATGTCCTTAACTCAGATAGTTGCTAAGTTTAGGGGACGAAATGAAACTAAAAAGGAGGGAAGCAGGATATAATAATTCTCAGATTCTCGAGATTTATTACGGTAGGCCTACGATCAATGTAAGTCCAGGTTCCCCTGAAGGAAGCACAAGGGCCTTCCTGAGTGAAGATATTGACTTACAAAAGATCTCGTTTGACTCTGAGGGGAACATATGTCTTGTTTCAAGTCAGAGCGACAATTTAGGCAACCGTGGATATCCTACCTCTAGTGCTAGTTCCACCGTGCCTATAAGTGTCAAATGTGCGGAAAGTCACTTATCCGTTCTTGCGTCATTCGTGACATCGTATGAACAGTTTATCCAAGGAAAGGTTCAAGATCCTAGTCTTATAGAGGAAGACTATGAACAAATTGATCCTTTAGACTTAGAAGAGATCGATTTACAACGGCAAATGGCCATGTTGACTCTTCGGACTAAACGGTTCTTGGCAAGAACAGGGCGAAAGGTCGTGGGTTCCAAGCTT
Source organism: Erigeron breviscapus (assembly GCA_034093135.1). Taxonomy (NCBI): domain Eukaryota; kingdom Viridiplantae; phylum Streptophyta; class Magnoliopsida; order Asterales; family Asteraceae; genus Erigeron; species Erigeron breviscapus. Next base: position 97,285,247 of record CM067169.1, read on the forward strand.
GGCTTTGATAAGTCAAAAGTAAAGTGTTACAACTGCGAAGGCTTTGGACACTTTGCTAGGGAATGCCAGAGACCTAAGAAGGATGATCGGTCTTTTGTGACTCGTCAGAACTTCAATCAAGGTGGAATAGTACCTTTATCTTCAAACACCTTAAGACAAAAGTCATATAATGATGTGTCTAGTGGAAACCAAAGCTCAGTTAATCAAAGTGACTCAAGAGCTTTGGTGATCCAACAACAAGACGGATCATATGATTGGAGTTCTAAAGTCAATGAAGAAGACGATGCATATCTTGCAGAAATTTACTCAGACACTGCTATAACCGATGATCTCAATGATTCCTTTCAAGATGATGAATATGTAGACAATGTTGATTATTCAATGATGAATGAAGATGATGAACTCCCTGAGGAAGATTACACCATGATAATCGAAAATAATCATTATCATCAAGAAGATAATAAGGAAGATATGAGTGCCATTGAATTTACTCTGTTATCTGAAGACTCAAGTGTTCCTATTCGACAAGAGCAAGATTATCCAACAGAGACAGAACAAGGCAAGGAGAAAATCTTTGACACAAGTATTCTTTCAGAGGATGATGAGATATTGGAATCAGATGAAGATAAAGGCTGTCAGAAGTGGTAATTCCTCAAAGACTCGGTACAGAGGAACTTATTAATTTCATTTCTAATTTAGATGTACCTGAGCAATTGGTGGAGATCTCACTTCATGCTTTGGTGAAAGTTTGTAAGTTCACCAACATGTTATCCTCAGAAGTTAGCAGTCTTCAGAATGGTGCAAGAGACATAAAGGCTTTACTTGATGATTCAGTCAATGATAGATCATATCTCAGGAAACAAGTTGCTATGTTAACCCAAAAGGAAGGTGAGTTGAAGAGACAAGTTAAGCAGATCAAGGAAGATTGACTGCCATGAAAGAGGAACTCAGAGAAGTGATTCTTAGAAAAGAGCTATGCCAAGAAAATTCTGGAAAGATATCTAAGAAACTTACTGAGAAACAAATTGAGTTAGTAGATGCCAAAGTTGAAATAACTCACCTAAATGGGAAATTCAACAAAATGAGAGATATGAGATGTATGATAAATTATCTATCTAAATCTCAAAGTACTGACAGTCATCAAAACCTTGAACACACTTTTGAGGATCTTACACAAGAAAAAGGAACATCATCCTTAACCACAGAATCAGTTAAGCAATATGAAGGAAAGGAGTTAGATCCAATTTTTACAGAGGAAGTGCTATATCCTAAGTTGATAACAAGAAAAAGGACTGTTCCTCATATACTAACTCCCGAACAAGAGAATCTAGTTAAGAGAACACACTTTGAAGATACAAGAGGTCCAGTAGTTTGTAGATCAAAGAAATCCATTAACAGAATCTCTTGCTTCATTTGCCGAGAAAAGGGACATGTGGCAAGCAAGTGTCCGCAGAAGGGTAAATTCAGCAGATCAAGGCAGTCTAATGACTCAAGTGACAGAGATGTTGAAGATATGGATGTTCAGTTGAGAAAGAACAAGGGTAAACATGTTTTTTTTTTGGATAATATTATTAAAAGAAAAATAAAGTCTTACAAAATACTATGGGCATACCCATGCATTTTACAAAACATTAATGCACATCCCAAATATTAAAACTATAAACTAAAATTATAAAAAGTAATCCAACATAAAACTTATTACAATAAACTATCGGATACACAATAGAAGCAAACAAAACAACTAAATCTCTGGACTTGTGCAAATTCTTAATCCAAGAAATATCACCTTTCGGCCCATATGCTTCAGCCCACTCCATATAATCCCTTAATCCCAAAATTGTCAGCCCATCTTCAAAGTAACAATAATCATAAGCCCAAGCCCACTCTTTAATCAAAAACCAGCAAATCCAATATACCACATAAATCCATTCAATGCCATAAAGAACCCATAACTCATTCCCAACAAACTTATTAAACCTATTAACCAACAGCCCATTCCTAATAAAATTCAACCCATTCCTACCAAAACAATTATCCATTACAACTAGAACCAAAATCAATATATACCTCCATACATCATTCTGTTCCAAAAATAAACAACAATAAACAGATTTCACATCCAACCAAACACAACCAAAATTCCCTCCTAAAATCAAATTAAAATAATAACCCATAAAAAATTCAAAAGACAAATTCCCACCAAAACACTTGAGCAAAAAAATTGTGATAAACCAGTTGACTTTAAAAGTCAACTCCATCATCAAGTTTCTATCTACCCTTTCCAGAATCACAATTAACTTTTCCATGACCTTTACCATCTTCAGAAACCCCATAACATCAAACAAAAAATATAAGTATATCCACTTCTCACTCCTAAATTTGCCAAACAGAAACATACCAGTTTGACCAGTGAAAGTCAAACCTGCAAAATTAAGACTATTTTTTCCCACAGCATATTTAAAGTTCCACCAACAGAAAAATTCCATTTCAAACTCAAAACCATCCCTGCCACACTTAAAATTAACATACCAGCCAATACCTAAATCTGTACCCCAAACCTTTTCAACTATCATACAGTCTTTTATACAAGAAATAGCCCAGAACACTAGTATTTTCCTTTGCAGACTAACAAACTTCAAAAACAAACTAACAAACCGTCTTTCATACATCCTTCCAATCATAATATAACCATACCAAATCACAAACCAAAAACTCTTAAAACTGTCTCTAAATTGTAACCCTAAAATCTACATTAACCAAAATCCAGCAGTCCACAAATCAACATCAGCAATCAAAACAAACCAAGACTCAACAGACCTAGACTGACACAGAACAAAGGACCAGAAACCAATATAGACTGACACATAATAATTGAACAAAACAAGTTTGGCCCTACTACTATACCAGCAACCTGACCTCAGAACCCTAAAAGAGTTCCAGCAGGGAAGCAAACCTGCTGAGTCAAACCAAAGCAGAAATGAAGACATATAGAACATAATAATCCATGAAGGATTAAAATGTGACTTAATGACAACAAATTTCCCCCTTATATCTCCAAAGAAAACCCAGGAATAGCATACTCCATGCCACCTATAAACCCTAATCTCCACTAATCTTATGCCAGTTTGGACTAAAAGGTAGTATTTTGACAAAATAAAAAATAAAAAGCCATAATAACATAACTGGCCAGAAAATAAAATAACATGAGCAAACCTCCATCTCCAAAGCTCATGCCAATGTACCAATAAGCAAATGTCCACAACTGGTTCTACAACTAAACACCCCCTTATTTCTCCCTGCCTAATCCTAACCAAAACTATAGAACAAACAGGAAACCAAGACTTAAGACACTCAAAACTGGCCTCACAACAGCACCAGTTTAACCATAAACAAGATACAAAACACTCTTGTCTATGCATCCAACCTAAACCTACCAGAAACCAGCCATGATGACTGATAACAAAGCTGAAATGAATAACAAGAATACTGCAGTCCATGAGGGACTAAAGTATGACTCTTTTTTCAAGAATTTCCACCTTATATCTCCAATAAGGAAAAAATAAGAGCATACTCCATGCTTGACTCCTAACCTACTCACCTCTAAGCCTATGCTTGTCTGGACCAAATAAGCTTTATGACTCAACACAAAAACACCCCAAAAAATAACAAGGTGTGACTTACTAAGGCCAAGTACAAACCCCCATCTCCTAATGCCTTGCCACAGCAGAATTGAACAAATGTCCACAACAAGCACTAAACACCAGACCCCCCTTATTTCACCATCCCAACCTAACAAACCAAGAACCCTTCCAAAAACAGAAAAAAGACTAACCAGACTCAAAACAAGAAACCAAAAACCAAGACACAAAGACTCAAACAAAGATGAGCAGAATCTACCATACCACAAACAACAGACCCTGCACCTAGACCAACTAAACACCACCCAATGGGATAACAAATCCACTGAGTAAACCTGAAGCTGAAAAGAAATGAAGAAGAACATTAAAACCCATGAGAGGTTAAAATGTGACTCACATACAACAGATTTCCACCTTATAACTCCTAGAAAAACCCAAGAAAGGCATATCCCATGCCAACTAAAACTCCTAATCACCACTACCCTATTGCCAGTTTGGATCAAAAATAAACTGTTTGACAAAAAGAAAAAAAATAAGGCCAGAAAATAAAAAAGCATAAACCAACCCACATCTTCCAAGTTCGGGCTATTATTTAACTCTAAAGGGTAAACATGTTGAAGAAAGGTCAACGAGTGTTTCACCTAAAAAGCTTTCTCAAGGGAACTCACCCGCACGGAGTGGATCACCTAGAAATTCTTCGGGTTATAGTGCTAAGGAGCAAGGAAAGCCAAGAAGTGTATCTCCTAAGAAACCTTCAAATGGTGGCCATGCTCGGAGCAAGACACCAAAGAGGAATCCCACTCCAAAACGAGAAGTCTTTAATCATGTTAGTGAAGATGATACATACTTTTATGATCGATTCACGGGAACGGTTAAAACTGGTCGTTCTTTCTTGTTTCAAAAGCATAGTCCCAGGAGAAAGATTGAATTATCTCCTGAGAGGGTGCCAAGAAACAATAGACAGACTTCAAAATCTAGGACTCCCACTAAGAGTGATGGATATTGGACGAATGTCTCCTTGAAAGATAAGGACAGTAAATTCAAGTCTACTGAGGCTTGGGTGCCGTTTCGCAACTAGGCGCCTATCTTTTGTGTAGAGGACACAGTCAAGGAGGACCATGTAGTTTCGGTAATCGGTGACTAAGTTCTGGACACAATTTTCATTAGATAACATAGTGGGTTATCGTACTTTTATTGTATTTTCTTCATTGTAAATCATGGTGCAAGTCCTACGTATGTTATTTATAATTTGTTTATAAAGGAACGTATTTGGGAAAAACAAGTATATATATAAAGTTACTTTATTTTATGCTTGTTAATAAATCATTTGTGATAGCATTATTATTCAATTAATGGTTGTTATCCTATGATGAATATGCAAAGATGATTTATTTATGATGGTTACACTAAGGCCTTTGATCGATCGCGTTTCAAGTTGCTAGTGTTAGGACCAGTTCACCTGTAAACTGGCCAGTCTCCAGTTGCATCTGGAGACCCAGTGAAACTGTCCAGTGAAACTGGAGACCTAGATGATTTGTCGAGAAATATATTGAAGTCCAGTTGCACCGTACAGTCAATGCAACTGAAGACTTCCTCCAGTTGAGAACTGACCAAGTTGAAGAATCATTCCAGTTGAAGTCAAAGACAACAAATGGAAGATAGAGAATGGCAATGGCAGCGAAGCCCAGTTGACATTCTAGTCAGTTATAAACTGGAGACCATCAGTGGAAATCTCTTACAAAGCTCTACATTGATTACGAGGAATTGACTTTTATGCTTTATATACCTTTACCCGGATAATAAGATTTATCTTATTATTTAATTGCAAAAAGGTACATAAAGGTGGTTGAGTAAAGTTGCTTTATCATGCGACTTTACACTGCTTTTTTAAGGAATTAAATGCTATTCCTTAAATGATCTTAACCACATTTGTACGGCCAAAGTTAACATCCCAATGTTAACTTTGCCTATAAATACAAGTCATTGCACACCAAGAGTATTACTTCTTCGAATACACTTCGATAGAATTCACACTTTGCAAACCTGCAATATTCTTGGTGAACTTGTGCAATATTCTCTCAATCGCTAAAAGGAATATTTCACAACTTTAAGTGTTTCGATTGTCTAGAGAAATTCCGAGTGTCGATCAATTGTATTTCATAGGTTGTTAGGATATTTACATTCTTGTATTATCTTGGTTCCGCAACAACCTTGTAATTTATTTAACATCAATAAATAAATTACACATTGAAAATTACATATTGTCTCATCAATTTATATTACAAGTATTTTGTATTATTGCATTGTTCTTTACTTATTATCATTTAAATAAGTAATCTATCTAGAACTTGGTATATACTCACTGCAACTGGTCGTCTCCAGTTCAGTGCATATATTGCAAAGTAACTCCACCATCGACAAAGAGGTGTCTTCAGTAGTATCATCTATTGAGTTGGGACTTACAAGTGGTATCAGAGCAGAAGGCTAATAAACTTGCCTAGATCTGCTAAGATGAACACTACTGAAGGTGAAGATGGTTCTGGTTCAGGTGAAACCCCCTTGAATAATAATGCCCAACCTTTTCAAAATGTTAATACAAACCCTCCTCCTCCTACTGCCCCAAATCACGTCCATGTACATTATTCTAACACTCCTGTTCCCAAATTCGATGGAAACAGTGAGACTTTTGGTACATGAAAGGCTAGAATGCTTTTGCATTTTGGTGGGATTGAAAGGTATATGTTGAAAATCCTTAAGGATGGACCATATATACCCATGTCTCTTGGGTAAGTCCTCTTCTTGATCCAACTGGAAGAAGAGGTTCACGAGAAAAGCTCGAAGACCATTGGTCTGATGAGGATCGTAGACTTGTTGATATGGACACTAGACTCAAGAACATGATCCTTAGAGCTGTCCCTGAAGATCTAATTCCAACACTTGTGTTGTTCCCCAGTGCAAAGTCAATGTGGGATGAATTAGTTATTCAGTTTGAAGGAGGTGATCACACTATTGTCACCAGGAAAGTTGCCTTGAACAAGAAGTATGAATCCTTCTTTGCCTTGCCCAATGAAAGTCTAACTGGTACATACACCAGATTTTCTAGCCTCGTTAATCAGCTGAGAGGCTTGGGTGTAGAGAAGGATAAGGATATTCTTCTTGAGAAGTTTTGGGATATTCTTCCTTCCAAATGGGAAAACATGGTTCTTGTCTTGAGACAAGGTAAAACCTTGCACAGCCATACTCTTGCATCGCTCTATGGAGCCTTCAGATTCACTGAAGATAACAATGCTGCAAGACTGGTGGCTGAGCAAGATGCCATGAACCATGCCCAGAGTTCCAAGGTTGCAAGTGTACCTGAGCGACCTTGTGCTGCCTTAATGTCTGCAGAGAGTGTCCATGTACACTCAATGAAGGAGATGTTAAACAGTTTCTTGAACTCTGGTCTGACCACTGAAAACAATGATGGTTGTAATGAAACTGACGATGATGATCTGGTAGCCATGATTGCTAAAACCTTTAACAGGTTTAAGCATAAATCTAAAAGATTTAATGGCCCAAACAATGCTTCCAGCTCCAGCTCTCTGGATAAGACCAATCTTACATGCTATAAGTGTGGCAAGAAAGGTCACTTTATGAAGGAATGCAGATCTAGTCAGTTGAACAACCAAACTGGCCCCCCTGTCCCTAATTTCAATCGGCCTGATGATAGTTACAAAGCTAAATACAAGAAGCTTAAGGCCCAGATTGCCCTCCTGTCCATGGAAAAGGAAAAGGATCAGTGCTTAATGGCACAAACTGAGGGAAAATGGGAGTACTCTGATGACTCATCAGTTGATGAAGAAGAGGAAAGGGACATGTGTTTCATGGCCTTGGAAAATCAACAGCAGCAGCATGTGGCAAAAGAAGATGTCATCACTGGAAGATGGGTGGACATCATCTTGAAAAAGGTATGTGACTATGATAATCAGGTTGACCTGAACTGAAACTGGACCTGGCTGAATCATTAAGTGGTGATTTAGCTTATGTGGAAACTGTAAGAGCTGATAGTGAAAGATATCTTGACACTATCTTAATTGAACTGAACAATGTTAAACCACAACTGAATGATTTACAAAGTGTCCAGTTGGCTCTCAAGGAGTCAGTTTTAAAGATTGAGGCTTTAGAACTTGATAATCAAAAACTATTTTCTGATCTTGAAAAAGAACAAAAGATTATAAAGTCATGGGTTAAAGCATCTGGTAAAAACTATGATGCATTTTCAAGAACTATCGATGCCCAGAAGAATGCTTGGAAATCTGGAGATCTGGAGATGGCAGCTCTCATACCAGATCTTCATGCATTGCCTCCAGCTCTCAAGGTTGAAACACCTTATGATCAACCTGAAGCTGTTGAAACTGAACCCATTGAGACCACCCCCATTGAGGTTAAAACTGGAGCCAAACAGGCTAAAGCTCCAGTCAAAAAGGCCATTGGTAACAAGCTTTTACCTCAAAAGTCTAAGGTGCCCAAGACCCGACAGACTAAAACTCCAACTGAACCAAGGTCCAAGGTTCAGTTGCCTGATGAAAATAATATTTTGATTAATCTGGAAAGTCAACTCCAACTTTTGTCTCGACAGGTTCAGAGTTGTACTGCCCGGATTAAAAATCTAGAAGGAGGTTCATTACCTCCAGTTTTCAAACAAAATATTAAACCACTCCCTTCAAAACCTAATCAAAAGAATGTTCCATCTGGAACTAAATCTGGTAAAAATAAGGGGAGTAAGTATCTAGTACCAATCGTTTTTACTCCTGCACCTGGAGCTGGTAAAAAAGCTCCAGATGCAGCCTCCGGTTCAACACCACAACAATCTACTGTGACTTCTGTAGAGAAGTCCAGTGAACCCATCAAGAAAAGATGGGTTCACAAAAATAACTGATGATTTTTGTGGTTGTGCAGGGCGATCGAAAGAAGAATATCTGGTATCTGGACAGCGGTGCTGACCGGACTATGACCGGATGTAAGCCCCTGCTTGAAGAGTTCACTATCCAAGATGGACCGATAGTGAATTTTGGTAATGATCAATCTGGAAAGACTGAAGGATATGGTGTGCTCAATAATGGACAAGTCGAATTCAAGAGATTGCATTTGTGAATGGTTTGAAATACAACCTGATCAGTGTCAGCCAAGTTTGTGATGATGGCTTCAGAGTTTTGTTCGATATTGCACAAGGCACCATATTTAACAAGGATTGGAAAGTGGTGATGGTTGCACCTAGAAAAGGAAATGTGTACATCATGGATATGGAACCAGGTCCAAAAGAGCAATGTTTCTATATCAAGGCTGATGAGGACACCAACTGGCTATGGCATAAAAGATTATCCCACTTAAATTTTAAAAATATTAACAAGTTGTCTCGCAAACAACTGGTTGATGGGATACCTCAGATTTCTTTTAATAAAGAAAAGCCTTGTCCAGGGTGTGAGATGGGTAAGCAGAAAAGGGCCAGTTTCAAAACTAGGCAAAATTTTAGCATCACTGAACCTCTTCACATGCTACATATGGATCTCTTTGGTCCAGTGAATGTTCAAACTAAAGCTGGAAAGAAGTACACTCTAGTTGTGGTTGATGAATTCACCAGATAGCTGGGTGGTATTCATCAGATCCAAAAGTGATGCACCTGCTGAAATCATCTCTCTCATTAAAAGAATTGAGCTCAAGTACACTCGAAAAGTTTGTTAGTTGCGAAGTGATAATGGTACTGAATTCCAAAATAAGGTACTTGAAACATTTTGCAATGACACTGGCATCTCTCAAAACTTCTCATCAGTTCACTCTCCAGAGCAAAATGAAGTTGTGGAAAGAAAGAATCGCACACTGATAGAAGCAGCCAGAAGTATGCTATCTGAATCTGGTCTTCCCACCAGTTTTTGGGCTGAAGCTGTTGCAACTGCTTGTCACACCCAAAACCGGTCAGTCTACAACAAAAGACATAAGAAGACTGCCTATGAAGTACTCAGGAATCGAAAACCAAATATTGGATACTTTCATGTATTTGGTTGTCCAGTTTATATCTTAAACGATTCCAGTCAGCTTGGAAAGGTTGATGCAAAAGCTGATGAAGGGGTATTTTTAGGTTATTCAGATATTCGAAAGGCCTTTAGAGTTTATAATTATAGACTCCAAAAGGTTCATGAGACAATTCATGTCACATTCGATGAATCAAACTGAAGCAATCAACAAGAGACCAAGCCTTGATATTACTCCAGTCGTTCCAATCAATTTTGGTGAAACTGACCAAGTTCATCAGTCAATTGTTTCACCAAAAGATGTTTCCAGTTACAACAAATTGGAACCAGTTAAGAAGAAGAAAAGCACCAGTGACACATCATTTAATCCCTCCATCAATTTCAACTTACCACAAGAATTGGTGATTGGATCTGATGTACGTGCCACTCCAATATCAGCACCAGTTCAAACTCCAACTTCTCCAGTTCTTCAAGAAATGCCCTTGAATGAAGAATTTCATGATGCAAATCGCGACCTCATTGACTCTGATGAGGATGTAGAAGTAGTTTGGACCGATCCTGCTCCAGATGCTGCTGCAACTGAAGAAGATCGCCAGGTGACTTGCACTGATATTGTTGTGCACCAGCCTAGTCATTACACTAGATGGACTCGAGCACATCCAATTGAACAGATTGTGGGAGATCCAAATAGTGGGGTTCAGACTAGAAGAGCCACCAGTGAGCAATGCTTAAATGTCACCTTCTTATCATTAATTGAACCAAAGAAGATTGACGAGGCTATGGCAGACCCAAGCTGGGTGGAAGCTATGCAAGAAGAGCTCGTCCAGTTTGAAAGGAACAATGTTTGGGAGCTTGTTCCTTGTCCACCAAGGTTAAAGAAAGAACCCATTGGTACCAGATGGGTCTACCGAAACAAAATGGATGAAGATGGCCATGTTGTAAGAAACAAGGCCAGATTAGTTGCCCAGGGTTATTGTCAAGCAGAAGGCGTTGACTTTGATGAAACTTTTGCTCCAGTTGCAAGACTTAAAGCCATCAAAATATTTTTGGCTTATGCAGCCCATCTGCAGTTCAAAGTCTTCCAGATGGATGTCAAAAGTGCGTTCCTAAATGGAACATTGGAAAAAGAAGTTTATGTTAAGCAGACTCCAGGTTTCATCGATGAGAAGCATCCTCATTGGGTTTATAGACTGAACAAAGCATTGTATGGTCTAAGACAAGACCCAAGAGCCTGGTATGATACTCTAACTAAACATCTTCTTAAAAATGGCTTTCAAAGAGGTGCAATAGATAATACCTTATTCATCTTGAAAGAAAGAGGTAATATCTTATTGGTACAAATTTATGTTGATGACATTATATTTGGTTCAACTGATGATGCAATGTGTAAAAAGTTTTCTAAAATCATGTCATCTGAGTGTGAGATGAGTTTAATGGGTGAATTAACATTTTTCTTAGGTCTTCAGATTAAGCAAACTGAAAATGGAATTTTCATAAACCAAGGAAAATATGTCAGAGATTTGTTAAGAAAATACAAATATGATTCAATCCCATCGAAAAACACACCTATTGCAGCACCATTAAATTTGGACTCTGACCCAACTGGCAAACCAGTTAACATAACTGACTATCGTGGTATGGTTGGTTCACTGATGTACTTAACTGCCAGTCGACCAGATATAATGTTTGCAACATGTTTATGTGCCAGGTTTCAGGCTAACCCTAGAGAATCACATTTGCACGCTGTAAGGCGTATCTTTAGATACCTGAAAGGGTGTCCTAATCTTGGTCTTTGGTACCCCAAAGGCTCAGGATTAGATCTAATGGGTTATTCAGATTCTGATCATGCAGGTTGTAAGATAGATAGAAAATCAACAACTGGTGGTTGTCATTTCCTTGGAGGAAAACTGGTAAGTTGGACCAACAAGAAGCAGACTTCAGTCTCTATGTCCACTGCCGAGGCAGAGTACATTTCTGCGGCCAGTTGCTGTGCCCAGATTCTCTGGATCAAGAACCAGTTACTAGATTATGGTCAAAAGTATACAAGGACCCCAATCTTTTGTGACAACACCAGTGCAATTGCTATATCTCACAATCTAGTGATGCACTCCAAAACAAAGCATATTGACATCAGGTATCATTTCATTCGTGATCATGTTATGAAAGGAGACATTGAAATTCATTTCATCCCACTGACAAACAGTTAGCTGATGTTTTTACAAAACCTCTCGATGAGAAAACCTTTAAACATCTCATCAGCGAACTGGGAATGTTAAATCCTTAAAACTGGAGCTTTCTTTGTTATTGAACGCGTCAGTGACACTGATGAAGTTCTCCAGTTGAGGAGGTCCAGATAATCTTTGCTCGCCAGGCTATTGAACGCCGTTGTGATACTATCCTAGCACTAATTGATTTCTGGATCATCATTTTAGGGGGAAAGACTCAAAAATAATTTTCTGACTAAAATTCATTTTTGTTTGAAAATGCAACTGGAGAACTCTTCAGTTGGAAACTGGTACTGGACTGATCCTCCAGTGACCAGATTCAGTCTTGTCTTATTTTTATAACGTTAGAAATACTTGGTCAATATTTGTGACACGTGATGGTACTCGAGTGTTTTAAACCACTTGGTATCGTGATCTGACGTGTTTAAAGCCATTTTAGTACTTGACAACTGTTTGTATTGGGAAAATAAAAAGTGAGTGGGCACATGGGTTAGATAAGCCGTCGTAGCATTTAATGCTGACATGGTAGCATTTAATGTTGACATGGCAAATTATGATTTTACTTCAAAATTCAAACTTACTTTGTTGAAATATCTACAAAATGGATTTTGTTAAATAAAATATAATTTTTGGTATTTCATTGGGATCTTGAATCCCTTATAAATACTCTTATTTACTCCGAACTCATTTACTTCCTTCTACATTCTTTCATTTACTTCCCAATCATCAAAATTGCTTCATTTCTCTCTCTGCTTCACAAATCAAGAACCCTAATTCCCAAATTTCAATTTCATTTTCCTATGGCACCTAGATCATCCCGTTCAAGAGATGTAAATCTCTTGACTGTTCCATATGCTCCCTCACCAGATGTCAAACCGGCACCTGGTGCTCCTAGTAATGCTTCGGTCATCAAACTCAATCCTAATAATCCGATGGCAAGCTTACAAGGATCTCAAGGGTCTAATACCCTTATTGGTAGAATCCAAATTTTTTTGAAGGATTCTCGAGTAGGACCCTCATTCTCTCTAAACCCACGCAAGTTGTTTCACAACTACTTGTGTGAGTTTTGGTACACTGCCACTCTTTCTTCCTATTGTTCCTCCATCAGTTTCACATTAAAGGATGGAACAATCCAGTGTACCTTGTCCGCTGACGTATTGAGGGATGCCTTACACCTCAATTACTGGAGAGAGGGTGAATCTCCAGTCGTCTTACCCCCAAATATTAATTTTCGTCAAGTCCTCCTAGAAATGGGTCATAAGGAGTGTTTGGACAATGGGGTTTTGAAGACGAAGGGTGAGATGACCATGAAGGGTCTTACACCTTCATGGAGGTACTTTTTCATCCACCTGGTGGAGAGTATGGGTGGGAGTTCTGGTGGTCTTGACCAGATCAACTCCTCACAAGCAGAAATGGCTTACTGCTTGTGGAATGGATTGAGAGTAGACTTTGCAGACATCTTGTTTAGAAGCCTAGTACAAAAGCTGAAGGGCACAAGGGGTGTTTGTATTCCCTTCTCAAGGTTTCTCTCTCTCTGTTTTAAACATATTCTGGGCAGAGAAGCATACTTAAGTACAGATTTACCGTACACTGCTCCAGATATGTTGAGGAATTTAGACTCTCTGGTATCTGAAGCTGGAGAGGTCGAAATTCCAAAACGAATGCAACTGGCATTCGCTTCAACTGATGCACCGATTGATGGTGAGTCAGAAAGACAACTGGGCGGGCCTCAAAATAATGAGGGACCCTCCAGTTCGTCTAATGTTGTGGTTGAGGATAGAGTAACCATAACTGAAGCAACTCCAATCACATCTATCCCTGGTGAAGATACTTCGGTATCTGATCCTCCAACAGATGCACCCATCCAGGAAACTCGGGAAGGTCATCTGGAGACTGACCCTTCTGGTCAGCCCTCAGTTACATTCATGGATCTGACATGAATGTTAATGACGAGGAAATCCTGATAGAGTCTTCGGATTCTGAAGGAACTGAAACAGACTTGGAGACTTTTGATTCTGCTGTACCAGATCAAAACCCTTCATCTCCAGTCTCGCTTCCAGACGCATCAATTTCACTTTCACCCTCCCAACAAAATGTGCCTACTGATATATCTTTCCAAACTTATACCGCTCCTTCACCAACTGGGCAATTCTCACTTGCTCGAGAAATGCCACCCCCACCGCCGCCGTTGTTCACACCTGAGCATTCTCAGCATGAACAACACTTTGATTTTCCAGTCCTTTCTTCTACTACCACTCCTATAATTTCTTCAACTGCTGGTATGACAACTGGGGAGACTTCTTTAAGTTTGCCTCCTCCAGTTGCTCCAGTAGTAACTGCTGCTGGTCCAGTGACACCTTCTCCTTCGTCACTGGACAGTCAAGTTGTCTCTTTACAAGCCGATCTCCAAAACCTTCTTACCAGGGTGGAGGAGATTCAAAAGTCACTTGACAAAAACACCAAGTCTTTCTCCAGATACCACAAGGATCACTTGACAAACATTAAGGTGGTTGATCTGGGGATAAACAAGTTTTCATCTAATGAAGACTTGGTGTTCAAGAAGCTAAATGAGTTGGTCACTGGCTGCAATAATCTGGCAACATCTTTGAAGGAAGCCTTTGACCTTACTCAGTCCAAGGTCACAACGTCAATCTCCAATCTGCTTGGCAACACTGTAAGAACATCTGAAGTAGATTTGAGGGAGATTGAAAGGCAGGTAAAGGAATTAGTTGAAAAACCTGGCCTAAATGTGACTGAACTTGGAGAGCAGTTGATGACTTCAGTTGGTCAGAAGATAGAGGATACGCTGGGTGCTAGAGAAGCATAATTGATTGAAAGGGTGATGTCTGAGATCACCAAGTTGTCCACTCCTCAGGTTGATCTGGCCCCACTCACTAGTGAGATCAACTAGTTGAGAGGCAACATTGAGAACTTGAACACCCAGGTATCTCTACATGCTCAATCTTTAGATAAACTGACAACTGAAGTAGAAAATTTGAAGAAGAAGGATGATGAAGTAAAGGATAAGGTTGTCTCTGGTTTGGATGAAGACTCCAGGATCTTAAATGAATTAAAAACTGGTCAAGAACAGGTTACTGCAAATGTTTTGACTCAGTCAAAGGAGACCAACCATTTGTGGAGGTCTTTCAGGATGATGTGTGGGATTTTCAAGGAGTGTAAGGACATGCAATCATGGCAGCCTCTTGACCGGTTGCCATCTCACCCCTCTGAATGGGAAGGTATTAGGGCAGGTCTAGATGCTGCCAAGGGGGAAAGAAGTGCAGTCCTTCCACCAGTTGCACCTGGAAGAACTTCATCTGGAAGACAAGCTGGTATGGAAATGGTTGTAGCTGCCAGTACTGAAGCTGGTGAGCAAGATGTTAGGGGGAATGTGTTGGATAAGGGAAAAGGTTTAGCTGTTGATGCATCTGCCCAGCCGGCCACTGATGTAATGTTAGAAACTGGCAATGCTGATATACTTCCTCCAGTTTCAGATAGTGATAGCAGAAGACTGGCTAGACTTGGCAATGATATTAAAGAAAGAAAGAAGAAGAAACAAAGAAACCAAGTTGAAGCCAGGGCACATCTTGCACAGATCAAGTTGCTTGATATGAGTGATGCCAATCTTTTGGGTATCACTAAGGAGGAGTATGCCAGAGTTAAGAATGATCCCAGGATAGTTGACCAGTTGAAAGAAATGCTGGATGTAGAACTGGATAGACACTATCCTGATGATGAAGCTGAATTTGATGCCAGAAGCTTGAACATACCAGTGGAGAAGGCTAAGAAGAATAGGGCCAGTGGGATTCTTAAACGAATTGCAAATGTTAAGAAGGTTGTGAAGAAGGTTTGAATCCACCAAGAAGGATTCCACAACCAAGAAGACCACTGTCAAGAGATGCTGACCTTAGCACATTTGTTGAACCAACTGACGAGGTATCTAATGAAGACATCAAGTCCGATGTACTGGCTGTTGGTGCTGGGAGTATAAAAATAACAAATGAATCTGAAGCAAGAAGCTATTACTCCCAGATCATGTCAACCAGAAGACATAGTGGTACTATCAATGGGCACCAAAGTCTTTCAAGTTGAAGTTAGTTATACCAGAGGGCCACTGGTTAAAACTGACAATCCTGGTGCTATGCAGTATGGGTTCAGTGAATGGGTAGAAATGGTAAATGTGTTGGATGCGAAGGCACAAAAGAATAGGTTTGAGAAAGCATGGGTGAACTTCTTAAGGGGCAAGATTCAACACAAAGAAAATCTGGAGCAAAAGTTGAATATTGACCCTGAAGACTCACAACCTATTTCTTCAGTGACCAAGAGAAGAAGAACTGGCGAAGGGCCATCTCATTAAGTTCTTTCTTTTCAGTTATCTACTTGTATTTTGTTTTACATTCTGTAACTTGTATAAATTTCATTTCCTTGTATAAATGAAGTTACCAGATTGTAACCACAAGGTAGATAATAGATTAAAATCTAACAAACCTAAAAGAAAAACCTAAGGCATTTATTGATCTATAAAAATGCCTTGGAAACTTAGATAGATTTAAATCGAACAAAGTCTCTCCAGTTCACACTTGTATAGATACAAGAACTAGAAAAAGACTTGGCAATATTTCTAGACAAATAGGGGAATTTGTTAGGACCAGTTCACCTGGTAAACTGGCCAGTCTCCAGTTGCATCTGGAGACCCAGTGAAACTGTCCAGTGAAACTGGAGACCTAGATGATTTGTCGAGGAATATATTGAAGTCCAGTTGCACCGTACAGTCAACGCAACTGAAGACTTCCTCCAGTTGAGAACTGACCAAGTTGAAGAATCATTCCAGTTGAAGTCAAAGACAACAAATGGAAGATAGAGAATGGCAATGGCAGCGAAGCCTAGTTGACATTCTAGTCAGTTACAAACTGGAGACCATCAGTGGAAAGCTCTTACAAAGCTTTACACTGATTACGAGGAATTGACTTTTATGCTTTATGTACCTTTACCCGGATAATAAGATTTATCTTATTATTTAATTGCAAAAGGTACATAAAGGTGGTTGAGTAAATTTGCTTTATCATGCGACTTTACACTGCTTTTTAAGGAATTAAATGCTATTCCTTAAATGACTCTCAACCACATTTGTACGGCCAAAGTTAACATCCCAATGTTAACTTTGCCTATAAATACAAGTCATTGCACACCAAGAGTATTACTTCTTCGAATACACTTCGATAGAATTCACACTTTGCAAACCTGCAATATTCTTGGTGAACTTGTGCAATATTCTCTCAATCGCTAAAAGGAACATTTCACAACTTTAAGTGTTTCGATTGTCTAGAGAAATTCCGAGTGTAGATCAATTGTATTTCATAGGTTGTTAGGATATTTACATTCCTGTATTATCTTGGTTCCGCAACAACCTTGTAATTTATTTAACATCAATAAATAAATTACACATTGAAAATTACATATTGTCTCATCAATTTATATTACAAGTATTTTGTATTATTGCATTGTTCTTTACTTATTATCATTTAAATAAGTAATCTATCTAGAACTTGGTATATACTCACTGCAACTGGTCGTCTCCAGTTCAGTGCATATATTGCAAAGTAACTCCACCATCGACATAGAGGTGTCTTCAGTAGTATCATCTATTGAGATGGGACTTACAGCTAGTCCAGCTGACTGGAATGAGAAACCCTTAGTCACTATCTCTCAAGAACCATCATATATTCAGAAAATGCAACACAAAAATATAATAATGGTTTAAGGGGGAGTCGTTACTGCAAGAGACATGACGAAAACATATGGCATTTAAGTTTACTCATTTGCTATATCCGATCTCTTCTGTAGTAATTAGTCCTTCTAAAACCCACTCAATATGCCGTATTAAGCATGACTATTATAAGATTGGTTAGAGTAATTTTGATCCTAAAATTACTGTGATCAATTTTGTAACTTTATGCTCCGTAAGGTATATCGCAAGGACAGTATTAAGCATGACTATTACAAGATTTGTTAGAGTAATTTTGATTCTAAAATTACTGTGATCAATTTTGTAACTTTATGCTCCGTAAGGTTCTTGCTAGTAATAAAGGGGTTCTATTGCACGAGAGATAATGCTAATTAGGGTATCTGGTTTCCAGGGGGACTTAACTATGTTCTTTGTGACCACAGAATAAACGTATGTCGTATTAAGGATATAGTGTATTTCAAGACTCTAATTTGAGTGTGTTCTGTACACCTTGAATTAGGTCTTGCATGTAAATTGCTCGAAAGATTAAGTTTTGATACTTAAGGTTTCGATCAAAATAGGTCAAACGGAGTCATTCAGTTGATGTATTTGACAGATATTTTGATTTGCAATTTACTTTGAATAATTGAATAGAAACTGCTTATTGTATGAGTTAACATGATAATTGCTTAGATTCTAATCTTAATTGGGAGAATCTATTGTTTGTTATCAGTTATATCTGTTTAAGTATCTTTGGGTTCAATTATCTACTTCTGAGATGAATACATGTGTTGTATGGATCTCATGAGTTTGATGATGTGTTTGCAGAATTATTTATCTTAACTGGATGTGTGTCAACCGCTAAGATAATGGATCTCAAAAGTGTATGAAAATTGAGTCTATCCAGTCCGAAATGGAGAAAGCTCAAGCTTAAAAGTGAAGCAGAGTATACTTACGCGCATCTAAATTCAAACGGAGATGAAGATATAGATGGAGAGATTGTTTATCGTGTTATTCAATCTTATGTCTTTATTTTTGTTGTATTTGAATTTGTTAAACAGCATTGTTGTGTCCAATGTCTGTTATTGTCAAATACTTAACAATGGTACTTTGTAATTCATTAATTAGAGACATATCGGGTCTTAATTTAATGATTTTTTATCGTAAGATTGACAACTATCAAGAATTCCTTTATCGAGAAAAATACTGATAATTATAATACGAAATAGGGTTTGTATTTGTTTTATCGTGTTCTCTAAAGAATTCTGTTCGTTAATCATACCGAGTTCAAGAAAATTCTTTGTGAATTCTCAAAGTGTTAATCAAGTTCACGAAGATTGACTTTTTGGAAAGTCAAGGTTCATATGAATCGAAAATTAGGCTAAGTGAAATATGCGTGTTTAGCCAAGTGGACATCATATGCGTGTTTTGCAAAAAGGGCTCAATATGCGTGTTTGTCAAGCGGGCTTACTTTGCGTGTTTCATTGATGGGCCTAATATACATGTTGTGCAAAATGGGCCTCATATGCGCGTTTCAATGTCCGAATAGGGTTTGCGTGTTGTTTTGGGTATTTATAGAATAATAATACACATTTAATGATTAAATTCAAATCATTTGCGTGTTCTTCATAAAACCCTCTCCATTTGCGCGTTCCTTGTCCGAACTCTGTTCATTTATCGATTCATAACACTTGATTTTTACGTGTTTTAGACACAAAGAACACTATCATTAACACTTGTTGAACAAAGGTAAATGATTAACAAGTTTTCTGGATCCAGATTTCGTGTTTAATAGCCAAATATTTAGGGTTTTCTTTTTTGGTTAATAAATCTCTAAATGGGACTATGAACACGTTATGGATCAAGAAATGGAACTTACAAACTGATAAATCGGACAAATAGGATGTTATTCGTACCAGATTTAGGAGTTTTGAGGTTCAAATCAACTGGTTAAGTTTCGAGGATGACAATCTGCATTTGTGTGTTCTTGAGGAATATGCGTGTTCTTCGAACCCAGATGCACATCTTCAAACTTTCCAGATTTTGCGTGTTATGATGATGACGTCATCATAAAGAACACGCATATGACTGGTTTGCGTGTTCTTATGTCAAATACACCTTTTTGCGTGTTGTGACATATGCGTGTTTCATGACTTTAAAAATTTTAAATTGAAAAAATTTTATTAAGTAAAATATGAAACTAAAACACGTTTTAACTAATCAAACCCGACACCATACGTGCGTATTGTCACCGTATGTGTGTGTATAAGGAATTTGTCAATTCTAGGACTTGAGAAAAAATTTCAAAATGGGAAATTTTTTAAATAAGTCAAATTAGAAAGGACAACTGCCTTATAAAATTGGACTTTAGAAAATTTAAGAAAAACAAATGGTTTTGGTTAAATTTAGTAAAGTTCAATTTGTCGTTTATTAAAACTAAAATTGTTTTGGAAGATTATGAAACAAACTGTTTCTATATCTTGGAAAACATTAAGAGTTTTAATTTCGACGTGTTGATACGATGAAATTGGTGACATTTTGGAGGATTTTGAAACAAATGGTTTCACTATCCTGGAAAATGTTAAGAATTTTATCGTTCAACCTTTTTATCGATGGTTAAAGTTGACAACTTTTTCAGATCCGATGAAACTAGGAGTTTTAGGGGCTTAGAAAATGTTAGGAACTTTGAAGTTCGATTTTATTTGTTGTTGCTAACCGTTTGTTTGTTGTTGTTTGTATCTTTTTGCAGATGGCTGAGAGACAGTTCCATAGGAATCATAATTATATGATTGATCTGGATGTCAACCTGGAGAATGCAGCAGAGTTTGTTCCTATTCTGTAATTCTTTCAACGATCCAGAGTTCAAGGGACAACAACAACAACAACCACAACAACAACCACAACAACAACAACAACAACAACAACAACAACAACAACAACCACAACCACAACAACAACAACAACAACAACAACAACAACAACAACAACAACAACAACAACAACAACAACAACAACAACAACAACAACAACAACAACAACAACAACAACAACAACAACAACAACAACAACAACAACAACAACAACAACAACAACAACAACAACAACAACAACAACAACAACAACAACAACAACAACAACAACAACAACAACAACAACAACAACAACAACAACAACAACAACAACAACAACAACAACAACAACAACAACAACAACAACAACAACAACAACAACAACAACAACAACAACAACAACAACAACAACAACAACAACAACAACAACAACAACAACAACAACAACAACAACAACAACAACAACAACAACAACAACAACAACAACAACAACAACAACAACAACAACAACAACAACAACAACAACAACAACAACAACAACAACAACAACAACAACAACAACAACAACAACAACAACAACAACAACAACAACAACAACAACAACAACAACAACAACAACAACAACAACAACAACAACAACAACAACAACAACAACAACAACAACAACAACAACAACAACAACAACAACAACAACAACAACAACAACAACAACAACAACAACAACAACAACAACAACAACAACAACAACAACAACAACAACAACAACAACAACAACAACAACAACAACAACAACAACAACAACAACAACAACAACAACAACAACAACAACAACAACAACAACAACAACTACAACAATAACAACAACAACAACAACAACCTCCCGTGCAACAATCCCCAGTACATGCTGAAGCTGTCGATGACCTGTTCTTCCAAGAAGAACAGGGTCAAGGTAATGCCGAAGATGCTGCGGAGGTTGCACAACAAATGTTAGAACCTGACGATGACATCCATTAGGTTCAACATTTTGACGCTCGTGCCGATCTAGAGGCAGAGATCGAAGCGATGTTCAAGGATCACGAGGCCGATGATGAGGCAAGTAGTGATCCTCATGCCACTGAGAGCGGTCAAGAGGATAGCTCCAGTGATGATGACGATGGTCATGAGGACCCTCAGGAGAGAGCACGTAGGGCTTTACAAGCAAAACGTGCTGCTCAATCTGAACGGGAACTGAAGGCTGATGCAGACTTTCAGCCTGAAGAGGAGGACGGAGAAGATAGTTCACCTTTATAGCTCAAGAGGAGAAGGAGGGCTGAAGAAGGCACATCGGGCACTCATGAGTCTCCCAGACTCAGTGCAATGATGAGCGTGGCAGTTGAAGAGGGACTAGGGCGTATGTCTGAGCATGTGCAGAGTGATACTGAGGAGGTAATTGCTAGACCTAGGGGAGCAGGTAAGGGATTGATGATGTGACCACCGGTTGAGCCAACAAGAACAAGAATCAGACTGTCAGCAACAGGGTCTGCATTCACATCTTTCACCAGTGCTGCTACAACATCAGTTCCACATAGTACAGTTACACTTCCGGTTGTTGGACCTTCTGCAATCCAACAACCACATGCATCCACAATCAGACCGTCTGAGTCAAGACCGACTGTACCACCGACTATCCCTCCTCGACCATCGGTGATTTCTTCCCAACCAAGCAGGTTGGTAAAGCAAGTGGCTGAAATGAGAGCTCTGGTTGCTGGCTTGATAGAGAATCTGTCCAAGCAGGAGGAATCATATCGTCGGGAGCTTGAAGAGCTGAAAGCTAAGAATGCTCAGCTTCGAACAAGGCCGGAAGCTCTACAAACGATCCAATCTGAGACATCTGAGCACCTAAAGCAGATTGCTCAAAAATTGGAAAACCACAATGAAGTGATAAAGAGCCAGACTGCGGGTTTGACAAGCTTCGATGACGATTATGACCAGCTGAATGAGATTATTGAAAATCTTAAGTCTCAGGGGGAGATACAGCCAACCTGCAAGGATGATGCCCATAGGAGGGAGAGAAGAGAGGACGAGGGAGATGATCCTAGCGGTCAAAGAGAAGAGACTTCAAGATTTCCAATGGGCATAAGGATTGCCACATCTCAGGGGGAGCAAAGCCAGCCTGGTGCTGCTGGTACCTCTCGAGCCCCCACAGCTGAAGACAAAGGAAAAGGGAAAGCACCTGCCGATGCTTCTCCCTCACCAACTGGAGATGTAGGAGTTGTGACCAGGAACGATCAACTGGAGGAGAAGGGGTTGGTCATCAGGAGGAATCAGCATCTGATAAAGATACTGATAATCTGCTTTCTGGAGATGATATTCTATCATCTGATTCTTCTGACACCTTGATTCTGAAGAACGAGATCTTTACAAAGTTCGGACACGATGACGTGGCATATCAAAATGCAATGGCCGACATGATCAAGCCAAAGGATCCAGGATCTAGGGCTGATCAAGAAAGAGCTCGTAGATTTGCTGCAGGCAGAAGCAAGGAATCATTGACAGAGTTTGATTCTGATTTTGAGAAGGAGATTCATGTCAAAAGGAAGAAGAAGAGCAGAAGAAAGTAGATAACTTCTGAAGTTCCTGAAGAGGGTTTTTGGCAAGCACTTAGGATGACAAACGAAGACTTGATGTAAGTCCCTATCGTTGTATAGATCGTAAATAAGACGTGATTCGTTATGTCAAGAGTGCGGAATCCTCTTGAGATAACTAGATTGCTATTCCCTTTTGTCAATTAATGAGTAATTAATCACCTAAGGTGTTACACGAATTGCTAATTCGTGTAGGAGTAGTCACGAGCAACAATTCGGCCTTCAATCTCTAATTCGTTACCTAATTCATAATTTAGGTGAGTATTTATACTTATATTGATTTAGTTCGTGTGGGCTTGGACCATACGCGAAGTCCAATAAACCAGATCCACCAAACGACTTGTCTTCGCGCTGACGTCAGCACGAAGGCACTTCAACGTGCTGCTGACGTCAGCACGAGGAGCGTCTCTTGGATCCTTTATTTCGCCCGTACATGACATTCAGCCACCGTTTAAGTGTTCTACGACACTTATAACCTTGGCTCTACATCCTTGTACCTGCAAAACAATAATATAACACACAAACACAACAATAAACATAAACAGATTTCACATTGAAGTTCAAACGTAATCATTAAACATAAACATATTTCCTAACGACTTATTATTCAATGAAGTTAATCAAATCTATGTTGCTACTGTCACACAAATGTGCATCTACAGTGTGACAACTCGTAATTAATTAACATCGGGTTAGTCCTAATCTCAATTAGACAGTCATTTGACGTGGAACTTATTAGACTTTTGGACTTTTGACTTAGTCAAAGTAGACGTATCTTGTTGACGTGGACTATTAGCTATCTAGACGAATGCCGAGTCTTTAAAAATAACTTTAAATTTATATTTAAAGGTTATGTCCTGTACGAAATAAAAAGACTATCTAGACTTAATATTTCTAAAGTTACTTTGACTAAACTTTATTGACTTGTCCTAACTAAAAATGAGACGAGGGAAAATACCTTTACTTTAAATTTTGACTTTTAGGTCAAACGGTATTTAATCGTAAGCATTTTACCGATTTAAGGGTATAGAATATTGTCAAAAAGAAGCCACATGGGCTTATTTTGGTTTGAAAGGCTGGGAGGGAACCAACAAACCCCCCCATCACCCCTTTTTCTTATTTTGCCTGACAAAACACACACACACACACATAGAGAACACACACACACAAATTCACTTTATACTCTAAATCATTTTGGCAAGGAGAATTCAAAGGGGAATCAAAGCAATTAATCATCTTTCAAATAATAATTAAGGTTTTGGGAAATTATCATCATCATCATCTTCATATTTCTTCTTATTTCTTCAAGAACATCATTTTGGTAAGTTAACTTTTCTATGAACTTTGATTCGATTTAATTTTCATTTCAAGTTTAATTTCAGTATTCTTAAATGAATTAGGTTAGACTTCGGTCTGAACCGTCTTGTCATATGATTTAGGTTAGACTTCGGTCTGAACCGTCTTGTCATATGATTTAGGTTAGACTTCGGTCTGAACCGTCTTGTCATATGATTTAGGTTAGACTTCGGTCTGAACCGTCTTGTCATATGATTTAGGTTAGACTTCGGTCTGAACCGTCTTGTCATATGATTTAGGTTAGACTTCGGTCTGAACCGTCTTGTCATATGATTTAGGTTAGACTTCGGTCTGAACCGTCTTGTCATATGATTTAGGTTAGACTTCGGTCTGAACCGTCTTGTCATATGATTTAGGTTAGACTTCGGTCTGAACCGTCTTGTCATATGATTTAGGTTAGACTTCGGTCTGAACCGTCTTGTCATATGATTTAGGTTAGACTTCGGTCTGAACCGTCTTGTCATATGATTTAGGTTAGACTTCGGTCTGAACCGTCTTGTCATATGATTTAGGTTAGACTTCGGTCTGAACCGTCTTGTCATATGATTTAGGTTAGACTTCGGTCTGAACCGTCTTGTCATATGATTTAGGTTAGACTTCGGTCTGAACCGTCTTGTCATATGATTTAGGTTAGACTTCGGTCTGAACCGTCTTGTCATATGATTTAGGTTAGACTTCGGTCTGAACCGTCTTGTCATATGATTTAGGTTAGACTTCGGTCTGAACCGTCTTGTCATATATTTAGGTTAGACTTCGGTCTGAACCGTCTTGTCATATGATTTAGGTTAGACTTCGGTCTGAACCGTCTTGTCATATGATTTAGGTTAGACTTCGGTCTGAACCGTCTTGTCATATGATTTAGGTTAGACTTCGGTCTGAACCGTCTTGTCATATGATTTAGGTTAGACTTCGGTCTGAACCGTCTTGTCATATGATTTAGGTTAGACTTCGGTCTGAACCGTCTTGTCATATGATTTAGGTTAGACTTCGGTCTGAACCGTCTTGTCATATGATTTAGGTTAGACTTCGGTCTGAACCGTCTTGTCATATGATTTAGGTTAGACTTCGGTCTGAACCGTCTTGTCATATGATTTAGGTTAGACTTCGGTCTGAACCGTCTTGTCATATGATTTAGGTTAGACTTCGGTCTGAACCGTCTTGTCATATGATTTAGGTTAGACTTCGGTCTGAACCGTCTTGTCATATGATTTAGGTTAGACTTCGGTCTGAACCGTCTTGTCATATGATTTAGGTTAGACTTCGGTCTGAACCGTCTTGTCATATGATTTAGGTTAGACTTCGGTCTGAACCGTCTTGTCATATATTTAGGTTAGACTTCGGTCTGAACCGTCTTGTCATATGATTTAGGTTAGACTTCGGTCTGAACCGTCTTGTCATATGATTTAGGTTAGACTTCGGTCTGAACCGTCTTGTCATATGATTTAGGTTAGACTTCGGTCTGAACCGTCTTGTCATATGATTTAGGTTAGACTTCGGTCTGAACCGTCTTGTCATATGATTTAGGTTAGACTTCGGTCTGAACCGTCTTGTCATATGATTTAGGTTAGACTTCGGTCTGAACCGTCTTGTCATATGATTTAGGTTAGACTTCGGTCTGAACCGTCTTGTCATATGATTTAGGTTAGACTTCGGTCTGAACCGTCTTGTCATATGATTTAGGTTAGACTTCGGTCTGAACCGTCTTGTCATATGATTTAGGTTAGACTTCGGTCTGAACCGTCTTGTCATATGATTTAGGTTAGACTTCGGTCTGAACCGTCTTGTCATATGATTTAGGTTAGACTTCGGTCTGAACCGTCTTGTCATATGATTTAGGTTAGACTTCGGTCTGAACCGTCTTGTCATATGATTTAGGTTAGACTTCGGTCTGAACCGTCTTGTCATATGATTTAGGTTAGACTTCGGTCTGAACCGTCTTGTCATATGATTTAGGTTAGACTTCGGTCTGAACCGTCTTGTCATATTATTTAGGTTAGACTTCGGTCTGAACCGTCTTGTCATATGATTTAGGTTAGACTTCGGTCTGAACCGTCTTGTCATATGATTTAGGTTAGACTTCGGTCTGAACCGTCTTGTCATATGATTTAGGTTAGACTTCGGTCTGAACCGTCTTGTCATATGATTTAGGTTAGACTTCGGTCTGAACCGTCTTGTCATATGATTTAGGTTAGACTTCGGTCTGAACCGTCTTGTCATATGATTTAGGTTAGACTTCGGTCTGAACCGTCTTGTCATATATTTAGGTTAGACTTCGGTCTGAACCGTCTTGTTATAATGAAAGAAATTGTGTCGAAAACGATTTGGGTTTTTCCTGCATATTTGCACCTGCTGGTTTTTGGCTGCAGAACCTGGCCACTGCGGCGCAGTGGTATGGGTTAGCCCCACTGCGGCGCAGTGGTGTCCAGACTTGGTCTGGTGTCGACTTAAGCCACTGCGGCGCAGTGAGCATGTTCTGGCTCACTGCGGCGCAGTGCTTTTATACTGGTCCTGGATCATTTTAGCCACTGCGGCGCAGTGAGCATGATTCTAGCTCACTGCGGCGCAGTGCTTTTATACTGGTCCTGGATCATTTTAGCCACTGCGGTGCAGTGCCCAGACTCTGGTCTGGTGTCGACTTAAGCCACTGCGGCGCAGTGCTTTTATACTGGTCCCTGGTTCATTTTAGCCACTGCGGCGCAGTGGTCAGATTGGCTGTGTCATTAAGCCACTGCGGCGCAGTGCCCAGACTCTGGTCTGGTGTCGACTTAAGCCACTGCGGCGCAGTGCTTTTATACTGGTCCCTGGTTCATTTTAGCCACTGCGGCGCAGTGGTGCAGACTTGGCTGGTGTACTAGCCACTGCGGCGCAGTGGTCAGCTTGGTCTGGTGTCACTTAGCCACTGCGGCGCAGTGGCAGCTTGGTCTGGTGTCACTTAACCCACTGCGGCGCAGTGCTCAGACTCTGGTCTGGTGTCGACTTAAGCCACTGCGGCGCAGTGCTTTTATACTGGTCCCTGGTTCATTTTAGCCACTGCGGCGCAGTGACCAGACTCTGGTCTGGTGTCGACTTAAGCCACTGCGGCGCAGTGCTTTTATACTGGTCCCTGGTTCATTTTAGCCACTGCGGCGCAGTGCTTTATACTGGTCCTGGATCATTAGCCACTGCGGCGCAGTGCTTTTATACTGGTCCTGGATCATTTTAGCCACTGCGGCGCAGTGGTGCCAGATTGGTCTGGTGTCACTAGCCACTGCGGCGCAGTGGTAGCTTGGTCTGGTGTACTGCCACTGCGGCGCAGTGGTTCAGACTTGGTCTGGTGTCGACTTAAGCCACTGCGGCGCAGTGCCAGACTTGGTCTGGTGTCGACTTAAGCCACTGCGGCGCAGTGCTTTTATACTGGTCCTGGTCATTTTAGCCACTGCGGCGCAGTGCCAGACTTGGTCTGGTGTCGACTTAAGCCACTGCGGCGCAGTGCTTTTATACTGGTCCTGGTCATTTTAGCCACTGCGGCGCAGTGAGCATGTTCTGGCTCACTGCGGCGCAGTGCTTTTATACTGGTCCTGGATCATTTTAGCCACTGCGGCGCAGTGAGCATGATTCTAGCTCACTGCGACGCAGTGTATTGGTACTGTGAAATATTACGTGTCGATTTTTAAACGTTAATAACTTTTAAACCTAAAGTCTAAATAATTTTATTTACCTTTAGTTGATAAAAATCAATGTTTGAATCACATTCTCGGTAACGGCATTCTAGGATTGATAGCTAAGTAGTGGTACGTAGGATACTTGTCGTCGTGAGATTTGATCCTCACCATTGGTACTCTTATCCTAGGTTTTGGATAGACGTGGAGACTAGACTGCTCATATTCTCGGACTACTCATTCTTTAGCTCATAGACTGCTAAGGTGAGTTTATGGCGCCCTTTTTCCTTTACTTTGGGCCTGAAAGCATGTACTGTATACACAAATACTTTGTAAATGATTTGTCTTTGTCTACGCCATGAGATATGGTAAATGAAATCATTTGTCTTATATTTGCCATGAGACGGCTGTCTAATAATGTGTATACATGTCTTATGAAAATTGATCTATATGTCTTGACTTGCCATGTTGTCGGCTGACTAAACTGTTTCTTGTGTTTTGACAAATTGATCCTGCATTGATCATACATGCGAAGCACATCTTGCTCTTTGAATTATCAACAAACATTTGTGCTTCACCTGACTTGATATCTATCTGCCAATAAGTCATAGTAGTCAGCATATCTTGATCCCATTTGATAGCGGGAACTTGTTTAACACATTTGATCTTTCTCTGAACAACCTCAACTGTGCCATCTGGTTTTGTAACCTTCTTCAGCGATCTAGGTTTAACCAATCTTTCCTCTGGTTTCAAACCTCTATCTCCAAAATGCCAACTTCTTTCCTTTTTCAATCTATTCCAGAAATAATCAGCATATCCATTATTCTGAAGATTAACAAACCATCTCTTTCCCAAATCCATCAAATCTGAATCATTTAGACTTTGAAAATGTTTTAAGTCTCTTGACATGTACTGACATCCCTCTTTTCTCTTGATAACAAATAGCTTAATTCTATGATCATAGAACCAACTCTGTATCACTGAGAAATAAGTAGGTGCGTCCTTGTCTGAGATAAACTCCCAAAACATCGACGGCTTTAAACATTCACCCATTGGCATACCAGTAGGACCTATATAAGCTGGAATCCTTCTATCAATACAGAAGTCAGAATCTTGCTGCGCCGGAGGGATATTGTTAAGTTAAGAATTCAAGCTTATGTGTGTGTTAGCGTGTGTAACAATGGAGGTTTTAAGAGAGAGAAAGTAGAGAGAGAAAGTAGGAACCAATGGAGGAATCGGGCAATGAATCACGCCCTATCAACCTTGATACATCTTCCAGTGAATCTGGAGGCGAACATGTGTCTATCCATGTTCAATCATCGGTGACACCGGTATCTCCATATCAGAGGAGTATTACCGAGGGAGCTCATTTGTCTTATGCTCCTAGAGACCCCTATGCTCCTGGTCCTTCTGCACCAGTTCAGGTCAACGGTGGACTTGGACTTTCATTCTTTCAGGGAGATCCGTATGCGGCGGGTCCCTCCAGAGTGCCTGTCTACAACCCAAGTGTTATTATGCCAGTTGCATCTGCAGCTGATAGGTCTGATTATTATCGCCGACAACTGTCACGGATGAACAATTCACTCATCTGTACAAGGGAGAAATTAGAGAATCAAGCTCAGGCGTTGTCTGGAGCTTATCATCAGGCGGAGGAGGCATTGACTGTTGCTAGAGAAGGGAAGGAAACTATTGGGAGGTTGATCTGGATACTGTCGGTTGTGGTGGTTTTGGTGGTAGCTTTGCTAGTCGTGGTTATTTGCAAGATGTAATTATGTAATATGTCTTTCTTTATTGTAAGCCTAGAACTTATAACAACTCGTACTTCTGTACTTTGAGTTGTAATCTTTTGGTGGATGTATTTCCCACGTGTCTATAAATCGTATTGCTCCGACTATGTAGTCTAACGTTGTGGATGAAGTTTCCCACCTGTTTTGGACTGTACATACCTGACTATGTAAATTTTTGAACATCAATGAAATACGATTGTCTTTTGGCTTACTTACTTGTTCAGACTATGTCAACTGCTTATTCTTAGCTCTAGAAATATGACTTTTCATATTTTTCCTGTCTTGTCTAGTACATGAATTCATACAAGTCAGCAATTTGTGACTTGCATTGTACTGTCATCTGTCTTGCAAAGCTACTTTCTATTTAACCTATCAAGGAAATCTCTAAATGACATTTTTGTTCATATCTTAGACTTATGGCTCCTAAGACGAAAAGCAAGGTTCAGAAAAAGGCTCCAGTCAAGAAAACTGCACCAAAGAGAGTTACTCGATCCACTCCTTTGAATAATGAAGCTGAACAGGAAGAACCTGTAATCCAGCAAGAACCAGAAACTGCTCCTGTCCAGGTGAACACTGGTCCTGGACCTACCCCAAATACTGACGGGGATAATAATATGGCAGCATTTGTGACGCAGCAGCTGTTGGCCGCCATGCCTACTTTAGTTGCTCAGATCACGGCAAGCATGAACGCAAATAATAATCATCATACCGATAATAGTAACAATGTTGAACCTACTGCTGAGCAAGTTGTTCCTCGAGCTCAACTTCGAGTGGGTGACTACAAGACCTTTACCTATTGTAAACCAAAAGAATTTCATGGTACAGAGGGTCCGGTAGGTCTAATCAACTGGCTAGAAAGCATAGAGGCGGTGCTTCATATTAGTCGTTGTGCCGAAGAGCACAAAGTGGAATATGCTTCCACTCAACTTCAAAAGCACGCTCTATCATGGTGGAACGAACAGGTTAGGACCCGAGGTCGAGACCAAGCTAATCGGATACCTTGGTTTGATTTTAAAAGTATGTTGATGGAGAAATACTGTCCTAGGGAGGAAGTACAGAGAATGGAAGGCGAATTTTGGAATCATACTATGGTCGGGCTAGACAACGAGAAATACACTACTCGTTTTCATGAGCTGACAAGACTAGTTCCTCGTATGGTAGATACGGAGGAGAAATTGATCGAGAGGTACTGTTATGGCTTGTCACCTGATGTCCGAAGATTGGTAGCCGCTTTTAATCCTACGACTCTTCAAGCGGCAGTTAGTGCAACCAACCGGATGGTGATAGACTTGAAACGAACCACTGGTTCTTCTGTTGGAACTGAAGTGGTCAAGAGAAGGAGTGATCATGCCTCAGGTAGTGGATATGGTGGCGGTGGAAATGGCAAGAGGTTTAAGACTGCCAGAAACTTTGCGGTAGCTACTCAGGACGTCACGAGGTACACCGGCACAGATCCTAAGTGTAACAGGTGTAATCTCCATCACAGAGGAAATTGTCCTATTTGTCGCCGTTGTAAAAGGGCGGGACATCTGGAGAAGTTTTGTAAGGGCAAGACACCAGCTCAATGCTACGAATGTGGGAGCGAAACCCATCTGCGACCTGCATGTCCAAGACTCAATCTGAACCCGAACAACAATGCAATAGTTCCAGTAAGGAACCATGCGGGGAATAATCAAGCAAGAAATCAAGATGGACGAGGTAGAGGCCGAGTTTTTGCTTTGGATGCTGCTGATGCACGACGTGATCCCAACGTTGTGATAGGTACATTCATACTTAATAATCATTATGTTTTTGTGTTATTCGACTCTGGTGCTGATAAAAGCTTTATCTCCTTAGAATTTAAGTCCCGATTCGGTATAGTGGCTATCCCCATGAAAGACACTTATATTGTCGAATATGCAAACGGTCAAAAGTATATCGCTAGAGATCATTTAGTAGATTGCAATTTGACACTATCTGGCGAAACCTTTAAAATAAATCTTATTCCCATAGAACTAAGTAGTTTTGATGTAATTGTTGGAATGGACTGGTTATCTAAGGTTAGAGCTGAAATAATGTGTTACGAGAAGATTGTTAGGATACCCCTTCAGAATGACGAAACCCTAGTAGTACAAGGAGACAAGTCAGGAAAGGAATTGATTTTAGTATCGGCGATAAAGGCGAATAAATATTTACAAAAAGAATACCCTGCCTTTTTGGCACTGGTTGTTGAAAGGAAGCCGAAGGGTAAAGACATTCAAGACATCCCTGTAGTTAAAGATTTTCCAGAAGTATTTCCTGAAGATTTGACGGGACTTCCACCTCACAGACCAGTTGAGTTTGGAATAGAATTAGTCCCTGGAGCTGCACCCGTGGCCAAGGCACCCTATCGTCTTGCGCCGTCAGAAATGCAAGAATTATCCGAACAACTTCAAGAGTTGTTAGCTAAAGGACTGATTCGCCCAAGTTCATCACCTTGGGGAGCTCCGATTCTATTTGTCAAAAAGAAGGACGGCTCTATGCGCATGTGTATAGATTATAGAGAATTGAACAAGTTGACTGTCAAGAACAGGTACCCTTTGCCTCGTATTGACGACTTATTTGACCAACTGGAAGGTGCATCACACTTTTCCAAGATCGATCTCAGGTCTGGGTATCATCAACTCAGAGTCAGAGAGACAGACATTCCTAAAACAGCTTTCAGAACTCGTTACGGACATTATGAGTTTTTGGTTATGCCGTTTGGCTTAACCAATGCACCTGCTGTGTTTATGGACTTAATGAATCGAGTATGTCGACCGTATCTGGACAAGTTTGTCATTGTATTCATTGACGACATACTGATATACTCAAGGAATAAAGACGAACATGAAGGTCATCTGAGAACCATTCTGCAACTGCTCAAGGAGCAAAAGTTGTACGCGAAATTCTCAAAATGTGAATTCTGGATTAGGGAAGTACACTTCTTGGGTCATGTAGTGAACAGGGATGGGATCCACGTAGATCCATCTAAGATAGAGGCGATAAAGAAGTGGGAAGCCCCTAAGACTCCGACAGAAATCCGTCAATTTCTTGGGCTGGCTGGATATTACAGGAGATTTATTGAGAACTTCTCAAAAGTTGCTCAACCTTTGACCTTATTAACTCAGAAGACTAAGGAATTTATTTGGCAGGATGCCCAAGAGAAGGCATTTCAGACATTAAAGGACAGGCTGTGTAATGCTCCTATTCTAGCATTACCGAATGGCATTGAAAATTTCGTGGTATACTGTGACGCCTCACATCAGGGCATGGGATGTGTACTTATGCAGGAAGGTAAGGTCATTGCTTACGCTTCTAGACAGCTCAAAATCCACGAAAAGAACTATACAACCCACGATCTAGAACTCGGAGCGGTTGTCTTTGCATTAAAAATTTGGAGACATTATCTGTATGGTACCAAGTGTACTGTATTCACGGATCACAAAAGCCTTCAGCATATCTTCGATCAGAAAATGCTGAATATGCGACAACGACGATGGGTAGAATTACTCAGTGACTACGACTGTGAACTCAAATATCATCCCGGTAAAGCAAATGTTGTTGCTGACGCGCTAAGTCGAAAAGATAGAATTTCACTATCTGTCATAACAAGAGCAAGTTCTTATCTTGGCTCGTCATTAAGGGATAGAGTTTTAGACGATCAAAACGAAGCCCTACGGCCAGGGCGTATCGAGGAGGAAGCATTGTGGAATGCTGAACGTTTGTTTATATTGGATGGTGATGGAATCCGACATGTTAAGGGCAGGGTGTGGATTCCCAAGTATAATGGACTTAGAGAACTTTTAATGAACGAAAGTCATCGATCTAGGTATTCAATCCATCCTGGCGCTGACAAAATGTACCATGGACTGAAGGACTTTTATTGGTGGCCTGGTATGAAAAGAGATATCGCCACTTATGTCTCGAAGTGTTTAAATTGTTCGATGGTCAAGGCGGAGCACCAAAAGCCTTCTGGGCTGCTCCAGCAACCCCAAATTCCTGACTGGAAATGGGAACAAATTACTATGGACTTCATTACGAAGTTACCTCGAACCTTGAAGGGTTACGATACTATTTGGGTCATTGTTGACCGATTGACGAAGTCTGCACACTTCATTCCAATTCGGGAGAATTGGAAAATAAAGAGATTGTCTCAAATATATATTGAGAAGATTGTGTCACTTCATGGCGTTCCTTTGTCTATTATCTCTGACCGTGATGGTCGTTTCACTTCACAATCATGGCGGTATTTTCAAGACGCCCTAGGCACTCAATTGCACCTGAGTACGGCTTACCATCCACAGACGGACGGACAAAGTGAACGTACCATCCAGACTTTAGAAGACATGCTTCGGGCATGTGTCATTGACTTCAAAGGTAGTTGGGATACCTTTTTGCCGTTAGCTGAATTTTCATATAACAACAGCTATCACACTAGCATCAAATGCGCGCCTTATGAGGCTTTATATGGACGAAAGTGTAGATCTCCTGTCTGTTGGCTTGATGCTGGAGAACGTCGTTTATTTAAATATGGACTAGTTCAGAAGACTACTGATCAAATTGTCGAAATTAGGGCACGGCTGAAGGCGGCTCAAGATCGTCAAAAGAGCTATGCCGACCGTAGACGGAAACCACTTGAGTTTCAAGTGGGAGACAAAGTCATGTTGAAAGTGTCACCATGGAAGGGCACTGCACGTTTTGGCGTACGAGGGAAACTTAGTCCTCGTTATATCGGACCATTCGAAATTGTTCAAAGAATTGGGTCCGTGGCTTACAAGCTCGATTTACCTAAGGAGCTAGAACATGTTCATCACACATTTCACATTTCGAATCTTAAGAAATGTCTGACTGATGAGACTTTAGTCGTACCTGTCGAAGAGCTGCAAGTGACTGACTCTCTTCAATTCGTTGAAGAACCTGTTGAAATTTTAGACCAACAGCTCAAACAACTTAGACGTAGTCGTATCAAATTGGTCAAAGTTCGTTGGAACTCGAAACATGGTCCCGACTCGACTTGGGAACGTGAAGACTATATGAGGAATAACTATCCTCATCTTTTTACTGAGCAAGACTTGATTTCGGGACGAAATCCTTAGAAGTCGGGGATGCTGTGACAACTCGTAATTAATTAACATCGGGTTAGTCCTAATCTCAATTAGACAGTCATTTGACGTGGAACTTATTAGACTTTTGGACTTTTGACTTAGTCAAAGTAGACGTATCTTGTTGACGTGGACTATTAGCTATCTAGACGAATGCCGAGTCTTTAAAAATAACTTTAAATTTATATTTAAAGGTTATGTCCTGTACGAAATAAAAAGACTATCTAGACTTAATATTTCTAAAGTTACTTTGACTAAACTTTATTGACTTGTCCTAACTAAAAATGAGACGAGGGAAAATACCTTTACTTTAAATTTTGACTTTTAGGTCAAACGGTATTTAATCGTAAGCATTTTACCGATTTAAGGGTATAGAATATTGTCAAAAAGAAGCCACATGGGCTTATTTTGGTTTGAAAGGCTGGGAGGGAACCAACAAACCCCCCCATCACCCCTTTTTCTTATTTTGCCTGACAAAACACACACACACACAAATTCACTTTATACTCTAAATCATTTTGGCAAGGAGAATTCAAAGGGGAATCAAAGCAATTAATCATCTTTCAAATAATAATTAAGGTTTTGGGAAATTATCATCATCATCATCTTCATATTTCTTCTTATTTCTTCAAGAACATCATTTTGGTAAGTTAACTTTTCTATGAACTTTGATTCGATTTAATTTTCATTTCAAGTTTAATTTCAGTATTCTTAAATGAATTAGATAGCCATGAAAAGGAAAT
Organism: Erigeron breviscapus; assembly: GCA_034093135.1. NCBI lineage: Eukaryota > Viridiplantae > Streptophyta > Magnoliopsida > Asterales > Asteraceae > Erigeron > Erigeron breviscapus. The sequence continues at coordinate 97,320,942 of CM067169.1, forward strand.
GAGTTTTGGTTTGGTTTAACCTAATTAGGTTTTGAATTAGAAATAGGTTTTGAGGTCCAAATGTTTGAAATGGCGAAATGGTTGGCGAAATGTAATGTTTCCAGGTCTGTTGCACTTGTTGAAACTTGTTATAATGAAAGAAATTGTGTCGAAAACGATTTGGGTTTTTCCTGCATATTTGCACCTGCTGGTTTTTGGCTGCAGAACCTGGCCACTGCGGCGCAGTGGTATGGGTTAGCCCCACTGCGGCGCAGTGGCTTTCTGGTCTGGGTCGAGTACTTAAGCCACTGCGGCGCAGTGAGCATGTTCTAGCTCACTGCGGCGCAGTGAGCATGTTCTGGCTCACTGCGGCGCAGTGCTTTTATACTGGTCCTGGATCATTTTAGCCACTGCGGCGCAGTGAGCATGATTCTAGCTCACTGCGACGCAGTGTATTGGTACTGTGAAATATTACGTGTCGATTTTTAAACGTTAATAACTTTTAAACCTAAAGTCTAAATAATTTTATTTACCTTTAGTTGATAAAAATCAATGTTTGAATCACATTCTCGGTAACGGCATTCTAGGATTGATAGCTAAGTAGTGGTACGTAGGATACTTGTCGTCGTGAGATTTGATCCTCACCATTGGTACTCTTATCCTAGGTTTTGGATAGACGTGGAGACTAGACTGCTCATATTCTCGGACTACTCATTCTTTAGCTCATAGACTGCTAAGGTGAGTTTATGGCGCCCTTTTTCCTTTACTTTGGGCCTGAAAGCATGTACTGTATACACAAATACTTTGTAAATGATTTGTCTTTGTCTACGCCATGAGATATGGTAAATGAAATCATTTGTCTTATATTTGCCATGAGACGGCTGTCTAATAATGTGTATACATGTCTTATGAAAATTGATCTATATGTCTTGACTTGCCATGTTGTCGGCTGACTAAACTGTTTCTTGTGTTTTGACAAATTAAAATGATCCCCCTCTTGTTGTATTATTTAGGTTAGACTTCGGTCTGAACCGTCTTGTCATATTATTTAGGTTAGACTTCGGTCTGAACCGTCTTGTCATATTATTTAGGTTAGACTTCGGTCTGAACCGTCTTGTCATATGATTTAGGTTAGACTTCGGTCTGAACCGTCTTGGCTATATATATTTAGGTTAGACTTCGGTCTGAACCGTCATGCATTAAATAACTACAACAAACGACGATTGATCTTTTAGTCAAACACACTGTAAACTCACCAACTATTTCGATAGTTGATCCTCTCAAATTTCATGCTTTTCAGGTGACCATCAGTAAGTCTTGGAATCGTCTTTGGCATTATAGGGCCAATCTTTTGACTTTGGACGTACAATTAGCATCAGACATTGAGGACTCTCATGCTTTTGGCTTTAATTGTATTTGACTGTCCAATTTATTTAACTTGTATTCTGTGGGCCCAGTTCCAAATGAGGATGGCTTGTATCCGTATTTTGGGGTCCACACTTGGAACGATTGTACTTGTTTTGACTTGTATTGGTATAAATGGATGTAATTTCTATTAACCTTCTGATTAGTATGCAATTCTTTGTTAACCCTGTATTTCCGCTACAACGGGGTGTGACATACAGACTACCTCTTGACATTAGCGACTAGATTTCTTTAACTTGAACTTCAAGCTCAACCATTAAATAAAAGTCTGGTACTATTCGCATGAATTCTCTCAGTTAAACAAACTCTGAGAATATTGCGATAGCGTGTGACTTCAGTCTTCCAATATCTAACTGCTGTACAAGGTGTCTCAATCAATCTTCTTTGATCACCTCTTGACAAATTGACAACTTGCATTGGATCATACATGCGAAGCAACATCTTGCTCTTTGAATTATCAACAAACATTTGTGCTTCACCTGACTTGATATCTATCTGCCAATAAGTCATAGTAGTCAGCATATCTTGATCCCATTTGATAGCGGGAACTTGTTTAACACATTTGATCTTTCTCTGAACAACCTCAACTGTGCCATCTGGTTTTGTAACCTTCTTCAGCGATCTAGGTTTAACCAATCTTTCCTCTGGTTCCAAACCTCTATCTCCAAAATGCCAACTTCTTTCCTTTTTCAATCTATTCCAGAAATAATCAGCATATCCATTATTCTGAAGATTTACAAACCATCTCTTTCCCAAATCCATCAAATCTGAATCATTTAGACTTTGGAAATGTTTTAAGTCTTTTGGCATGTACTGACATCCCTCTTTTCTCTTGATAACAAATAAATTAATTCTATGATCATAGAACCAACTTTGTATCACTGAGAAATACGTGGGTGCGTCCTTGTCTGAGATAAACTCCCAAAACATCGACGGCTTTAAACAATCACCCATTGGCATACCAGTAGGACCTATATAAGCTGGAATCCTTCTATCAATACAGAAGTCAGAATCTTGCTGCGCCGGAGGGATATTGTTAAGTTAAGAATTCAAGCTTATGTGTGTGTTAGCGTGTGTAACAATGGAGGTTTTAAGAGAGAGAAAGTAGAGAGAGAAAGAGTGTTTGGCTGGAAGATTAGTTTGCATAAAATGAGGTGAAAGGTTACAATATTCATTAAGGAAGGGGTTTATATACCTATACACAATTTACATTAAACCCCCTTCCATACTTGATCATTTACATTGTAAGTACAAAGGCTACAAATCAACTACTACAAAATATATTTCTAACAATCTCCCCCTTAGTAGTGATTTGTGAAAAATATCCAGTCTTTGTCCATCTTCAAACTCTTGTATTCGGTCTGTCTTTGTTTGGATGCCAGAACCAATTTTCTCCTTCAGGTCTGTCATCAGGAACAATCATATTAGCTTCAAAGTTTCTTGGAGGAATGTTATGTGGCCCTGGTAGATGACTAGGCTCGTACTTGATCCAGCAACCTCCTTTCCGACGAACAACGTACTTTGACTTCTGAACATTC
>CM067169.1:97324883-97368106 GCA_034093135.1 Erigeron breviscapus
TATAGCCTTGTCATTGCCATTGACATTTGCAGTAGGATCATCAGTCAATAAAAGAGCTCTAGTAGAATTTTGATTGAACGGACGATTACCACCTCTATCTTGACGTGCAGGAGTAACATTTGCCTCTTTCTTAGGCCGTTGACATTCTCTGGCAAAATGTCCAAAACCTTCGCAGTTATAGCATTTCACCTTTGACTTGTCAAATCCTTGAGTACCTCCAGTAAGTTGTCTTCCTGTTCTATTCATAAACTTTTGTACTCTCCTGGTGATCATTGCCAATTGCCATTTCAGATCCATTTCTTCAACATCATCTGGATCTATCTGATCGTAATCTTCATTAATAAGTGCTGGATCTGTGATTCTTCCTGCAACAAAAGCTTCATGTGCAGCACACATTGCAGCAAATACATTCATCCTACCCTCAGCTGATTTCATATTCATAGGCATGGATTTGTAACCCGCAGAAGAAGATGAAATGTTTCCGAATTTCATATTTCCAGTCTTTGCACCGTCATTAGCCCTTTTACCCTTGTTACCAGCATCAGTAGCCATGAATCCAAAAGAATCATCTCCATCCATTTGTGCACCACAATTGTCTGTCTCACCAGTATTACCAACTCCCGAAAAGAAAGCATTAACGTCAGCTGTTGGATTTTTCATAGTGGCATGATAGAGAGATGGATCCTGTGTGAAGTTGTCTTGAAGATCTTTTGCCTTATCCTTCATTTCTCTGTTTCTTAGAGTGGATATAACTCCATCTATTCGAAGAGATGCGTAATCAGCTCTTTCTTGCAATCCATGACGAAACTCTTGTATGCTTTCGGCAAACCATCCAGGAATTTATCCACTATCTCAGTAGGAGTGTATCTAAGGTCAAAATAAGCTAATTCAGCAAGAAGATGTTGATATCTCAGAATAAGATCCTCAACTTGTTCATTCTTTGTGGCATTGAAGCAATCAAATTGTTTCTTAAGCATTTTAATTCTATTTGCTTCAATAATGGATCACCTTCACAATGAGCTTCAATAGCATCGAACAATTGCTTTGAAGTATTGTATTCTTGTTTAGGAAACAAGTGCACCAACTCTTGAGGAATGCACATACGAAGTGTGGAAAGAGTCTTTACTTCAATGGCGTAGTTAGCCTTTTCTTCGCCCGTTAATTCTCCCACCTTGTATGTAGAAGTAACTCCATTCACAGTAAGAATGGGCCATTCATAACCTTCAGTGATCATGAGCCACATATTCAAGTCTTCTCGTTGAATGAAATCTTCAAATCGACCTCTCCACGCCCAAAAGTCAGCTAATGAGACTAACTTTGGTGGAGAATTAGTACGCCCTACCAGATGATCATGATAAACTAGAGAATTGAGATATTGGGCAACAGCATTGTTGGTTGAGGATGAAGAAGCCATAAGTGAAAAAAAAAATACTGTTCAAACGAAGATAAGAATTGAATGAAATTAGATTAAATTCGTAGAACAGAGTTAGTACGAAGATAGCTTAATTTTGTGGACAAAAGTTCTGAACGAATATAGCTAAGTTCGTAGACTAAGGATCTGAACGAAGATAAGTTAAGTTCGTAGACTAAATTCGTTTGATGAAGATTCAAAACGAAAAAGAAGATAAATTCGTTTTCTATCTTCGTTTGATGAACTTTAGAACGAATTTAAGTTAAGTTCGTTTTGCTAAGTTCGTAAGGCAAACGAACTTAACGACAGAAAGGGTTTTGGGATGTTTTTGGGAGAATAACAACCAAACAAACGATCTCGAACCCTTCGATAAGATATCGAATGGCTCTGATACCACTTGTGAGTCCCTCGATAGCTACTGATTGCTCTCGAGATCGTCTATTGTTATGTCGTGAGTGCGGAATCCTCACGAGATAACTAGTTTGATTAGTTATCGTATATATTGCTAATTATCTCAATATAATCAGCCTTATGTGATCTATCTTCGTTCTCTATAGCTTAGAAACGAACTTAGTGACTTTGGTGTGTGTAATATCAACTGGAATCCTCACTTTAGGGTTTCCAATCGTTTATATATGTTCACGATCGATATTGGGCTTGCTGGGCTTTGTTCTTACGAACTTAGCAGCCCAGCCCATAAAACGAAGATTATCTTCGTTAGTTCCTAACGAAGATTATCTTCGTTAGTTCCTAACAAAGATTATCTTCGTTAGTACTAAATACCATCAACATCTATGCTTAGTTATTTTCCAAGTACTTTATGTACAAGAAACCTAACATATATTATGTTTGTACTTGTATGATATACATAACAAACATCATATATAAACATATAAATAACACCAAAACATGTAATTAATCATTACTAAAACACGAAGTCCATAATCTATCAATTACATATAAATGAATAAGACATAATCAAATCTAAGTTGATGTTGTCACATCAACATGCATCAACATATGCAATCATACAATTAACTTTGATTATCCCTATAATAAAGTTAACACAACATAAATTATCTCGGTAATTTACAACATAACATAAATTATCTCTGTAATTTAGTTTTAGATAGATTAACTCATTTTCAAATCCTTATTAACATAAACTTTTGAAAATCTGTTAAATTAACTTAAATTATCTCTGTAATTAAGTTAAAGATAAATTAACTCATTTTCAAATTTTTATTAAAATAAACTTTTGAAAATCTGTTAAATTAACTTAAATTATCTCTGTAATTAAGTTAAATATAAATTAACTCATTTTCAAATTTTTATAAAAATAAACTTTTGAAAATCTGTTAAGTCAAAAACACGAAGTCGTATCCCTGTACGAGGTCGTATTTCAAGGTCAAAATACGGTCAACCAAACTCTAAAATACGAGGTCGTATTTTCCAATTTGGCATCGTAATTGATCAGGTCGTAAATCGGCATCGTATTCCGAAAGTCAAACAGTCAAAATAAATTGACATTTACGAGGTCGCAAATCTGGGCTAGCAAACCCCCAAATGCGAGTCCGTCGCACTGTTCGTCTTCCCCAACGCCATTTCGCGATTTACCCAACCAAAACTGGTAAAAATTGTTTCTTTATACTCGTATTCAAACGATAAAGATACCCCAACCCTTAGTTTTAACCAAAAAACATCAAAATCGAAGAAAATATGGAAACCCAATTTGAAAATTTCGAAACCCTTTTTCTTGATTTTCTTGTTGCATGGATAACTATATTACGATTAGATAGTATACCTAGATTCAAATATTCGAGATGAACATAAAAATATCAATCAAAAACTCTCGATCTAATTGTATCTATCAAATCAAAATCGGGGTAGCAAAGTAGTATTTCGGGGTCGTAATGCTCTAATTTTGATATTTAATATGTGAGGTCGTGTTTGGGTAAATTTGGTTTATATACCCACTTGACCCGAATGGATCTGGGTCAACCCGGCCCAATTACGAGGTCGTATTTTCCTAAAGCCCAATTAGACCAATTGCGAGGTCGTATTCTGCTTCTTGCAATTACGAGGTCGTAAATACCTCCTGCACACTTTAAAATCAAAATTTCGTCAAAGTTTCTGAATAATTAATCAACGATTACCACGAACTTCCTGGAAATATGAAAATTTAAAAGATCAAACCTGTAAGCATCAAATTTTCATCTTTTCCCCGATCTTCGTCTTAACCTGAAAAGTTAATAAACTTACCGAAAATCTTTAACTTTTCCACGATCAATCTTTCCAAAACTTTCTCGATTTAAGCTTTCCCGAACCTGTACCACTTGCAACAATTCATATATCTAACCAGTTATAAAATTGATTCTTCATTCTTATACCTCCCTCTCAATTTTATGACTAGGAAGTATAACGATGACTAATCATTATAACAACCATCATTCTTATGTACTCCCCCTCAATTTATGACTGGGATACATAACTATGATAGAACAAAATATTGATTAAATACTTAATGTCTATGTCTAAGGTTTCACATAACCTAGTTGATAATCTTTCATATTAAAATAAAATTATTTCTATATCTAAGATCTTCAACTAATAATGACCTTGCTATCAACATCTATAATTACAATATAAATAATAAAAACTTGATGTTCTTAGCATTGTCTTGAATACTTCAGTCTTTTGCTTAGAAACCCTTCCTTTGGATTGACTTCTCTGCAAATATACTGAAAAATAATCATTTCGAGACAACAAATATAATTGCCATACCCGAAACTTGATCCTCTGAAACTTCAGATTTGAGAAGCAAACTTCAAACTCTCTGTATCGTCATAACAATCAACTAATGCACCATTGCTTGTTGTAGTTCTCCCCCTCAACGATAAATCTCTCCGAATTAAGCATATTTCGAGTCCCTGCTCGCCTTGCCTAACCGGCATGTAATAGAGAGGTACAATTTCCAACAATCAATCCTGAGCTAGTTGACCCCCATGAAAACCAGAAACTTTGAAACTTGAATCACAAACTTCAGGAACATGGACCCTGTTTCAAAAGCAATACTTTGTCTCGAAGTCTCAATGTCTTGATTTATGGAGACATATATAAATCATTGTGCTTCCTTGTGCTAATACCTGCACAAACTAGCTTAAACAAAATACACAACGAAATCAAAATAAAGATGTTATTCTTCATTATTTCATTACTATAATATACGATAGTAACGACTTAATCTAGAACTACAGTCTTCATTTTCTTCTCCAAATTTGTTATTCTTCACTATCATAAGTCATAAACATATGACATTATCTTAGTCTAGAACTACAAATCTTCAAGAACTTGAACCTTAAAAACCCTGTTTTATCGTTCAATAATCAAAACCTTATACTTCTTATTGAAATCTTAAGGTTTAATATAAGGACCTATAAACTCCTTGTTTATCCGTCAACTTATCAGATAAATTATAGAATCTTAACATCTCTGTGTTCATTCTTAAGAAAATCTTCTTTCTAAGATATAAAATGATTCTTTTAAAGATAAAATTCAAAACTATGAACATCTCTGTGTTCATTCTTAAGAAAATCTTCTTTCTAAGATATAAAATGATTCTTTTAAAGATAAAATTCAAAACTATGAACATCTCTGTGTTCATTCTTAAGAAAATCTTCTTTCTAAGATATAAAATGATTCTTTTAAAGATAAAATGCAAAACTATGAACATCTCTGTGTTCATTCTTAAGAAAATCTTCTTTCTAAGAATCAATGCAAAAGCATTAACTCAATATCTGTTTATTGAAATCAACAACTCTGTGTTCTTTTCCTTAAACCCATATTCTGTTAATGTGACATACTTTCTTTTAGCTTTTGATCACAACACTATTGCTTAACTACCCTACTCGTTTATTCATTGTTCCATAAGAACGTAGTTGAGTCCTCTTGGAAACTAGATTCTATTCTGACTCTGTCTCTCGTGCAATAGGAACTTTTATTTTACAACAACAATAAAAATAAAAATTTAAACATTTCACAAAAAACATAATACACACACACACATACACTAAACATAAACGAATAATATAGTTACAAGAGCTAAAGTTACTGTTGATTAGATCAGATTAGCATGTTACATAAGCCTACTAGCGAGAAATAATTCTCTTATTATTAGTTATGAACAGTGATCCATCAACGATTACCAATATGTTTGTCCTCTTAAACACTCGGTACTTCCAGTCTCCTTTTTGGTTTGTGACACTTTCGACATACCCTGGCCAAGGACAGTCACCATGTAACCCGAGTAGCCTAATATGTCACTTAATCATGTTTGCGAACTTATGTGCCCCATATTCAGATACACTCTCACAATCGACACAAGCACTAAAATTAAGACATTTGGTGAGTAAAGTGAGAAATCTTTAAGAATCAAGTCAGCGGTGACAGGTCGGTGATTCCTCACGCGCAAAGCGACTTAACTTGACTCACGTAAGGAAATATACTCAACATTGCATAATGCCAAGTACTTGCATATTTGTGACATTATTTTTAAGCACTTATGAAAACCCGTGACTTTCGATGAGACCCGTGTAGCGAACTTTCTGACAACCTATCCCAAGTTGGAAGCTTTAGGTAGGCTAGGTATACAAAGACACCCCAAGGACTTACTTGTTCGAATGTCAAAGGCCACATTAGCTTCATATTTTCAATAGATTTATTTGATATTTGCATATCTTGTCACAAATATACATCCGAAAAAGCAATACATACACATATATGTACCCGAGACCTTCTTTATAAAGACCAAATATACATAATTACAATGCAAGATATTTCATAAGATTTAAAGGACTTGTCTATTTTAAGAACAAGCATTCTCAGCCATATATCTGAATACGTTTCCCATAAGAACATTGTATACATTTAAGTTCAGATTATAAGGAAACTTTGGTACTTTGTGCCTATCAATACATCATATAATGGTATCACTGAACTGAGCATTTTAAAGTACAATTAAGTAGGCTTAAAAGCTAAAGTATCGTCACGTCTAATCGTCTTGATGCAGTGACCTTACTCCTTTTATTATTTTCTTTTTCTTTTCTGATTTTTTTCATTTTTATTTTGTTTTTCTGACACTATATGACACACATACATTACGACACAAACACTGACTCATTTTACAAAGTTCCTTTTGAGAGACACTGTCACTATAAATTTCTCATTCCAATCAATTGGACTAACAACTCGAAACGAGTTCGGTCGAAAGCCTTAGTGAACAGATCAGCTAAATTAAAGTCACTCGGCACTTTTTCAAGGACTATTAGTTTCTTTTCAGCACAATCACGAATAAAATGAAACCTTATGTCTATGTGCTTAGTCCTACTGTGCTTAACAGGATTATTGGTAATGGATATGGTGGATTTACTATCTGTCTTTATGAGAGTACAAAGGAAAATCTAACCGTGAAATCCAGAGCCGATGAATGAGTATTCACTTGCTGTTATCGTATTTCGATCTCTCCCCTATGACTGACATCCACTGATGTCTACTTCCTCAAGAACACTATTTTCTTCATCCCTGTGAACCAACTAGTGGACTTCTGGAACTGACATATATATCATAACCAATAACATAGCAAAATAGACATAGGATCCTTTAACAGAAGTAAACTCTGTTAATAATCCCTTGTCCTCCATAATGTGCCTGGAGCTTCCGCTATTGACAAACCATAAACCTGTGGTCTTCCTTAGCAGCTCCTGTCATATGTCTTGAACATCCACTATCGATGAACCATAACCCTGTAGTTCTCCTTAGTGGTTCCTTCTGTTCAAGAACTTCAAGATGTGCCATCAAGCTCGTCTCAGCTTCAGCGACATCTTCGATCTCGGCTCTTACTGGTTCTGATGATTCAGGTTCCTCTTCTACCCTCTGATGAACACTACCATGAACATTGGCACATACCATAGGATCAAATGAATTATCAGCAAGATCATTCATTTCTTCATCAAGGTCGTGAATTAATGCCATGAATGCATGATTCTGATCATCGGTACTAGTCGAACCCCAATTATATGTACCATCAGATTGAACAACTAAAGCTCTCGAATTGTCAGTATCTCCTGAGCTTCTATTCCCAGTATTAGCATACTGATGTCCGGAATTCTGACTCACTATAGAACCATTTTGATTGAAGTTCTGACGGCCTGTAGCTGAATTGTTATCCCGTCTTGGCCTCTGACACTCTCTTGCAAAATGTCCAAAACCATCACAGTTATAACACTTCACCTTGCTCTTGTCAAACCCTACTTTGCCATTCACAACCTTCCTTCCGGTTCTATCTGTGAAACGTTGAACTCTCAATGTTAACATAGCTAATTGCCAGTTCAGATCCATTTCTTCCAAGTCATCTGGATCAACTTGCTTGTAATCCTTCCTAACCAAATCAGGATCAATCAGTTTTCCTCCAATTAACTTCTCATGAGCAGATACAAATGAAACGAGGATGCCCAAATGTCCCTCAACAGATCTTATGCTCATCGGCATCCCTGTGTAACCCGAGCTTGGAGAACTACTACACTGAACCCTATTTTGCACTACCATGGCTGATTCCGGAGAAATTACATACATCAAGTTGCTGTCAGAATCCATTGACATCTTCATCTTGTTATCCTCTCCACTGTAGAAGGCAGTAATCCTTCCACTTGGAGATGTTCCAGAAGCAATACAAGGCTTTTCAACTTTGGGCGGTGAATTGGCCTTTCCGGTTTCATGATCCATCAAAATTAATTGATTCAGCAAAGCTTGATAGTTTGCGGGTAACTGAGACGTCATTTTCTTCGAGCTAGTAAAGTTCACGAACTGTTCAAAAATAAACGAGGTCGTAAAAGTTTACGAGGTCGCAATTAGTTACTCGAGGTCGTAATTGAACTGGTGAGGTCTTAAAGAGCTCACGAGGTCGCAAACTAGCTCACGAGGTCGCAAACGAAATACGAGGTCGTAATTGAACTGGCGAGGTCGTAATTAGCTACCCAGGTCGTAAATAGAGCTGGATGAGGGAATACAAGCCCGCGGGGTCATAAACGATGCTGAAACCTTTAATACTCTTGAATTCGAAACCCTAATACCCAAAACACCTTCGACTGCTGTAATTGTCAGACTACTACTCTCTCCTTTCTGTAAATCTGATGAGATCTTCTTATGCCAAGATAGGGTATAGAAGGTATTCCTGATTTCCCTCCAAATTTTTTCCGCTAAAATATGTTCTCATGAAACTTTGAATTCCATGTAAACTTTGGATATCATGATCATAGGAAAAATTTGATAATTCCTAAATTTTTTTGCCAAATCCGCGTCGACAACGGATGAAAATTGACCTAAAATTTTTCGAACGCTACCAAACTTCAAATCTTCATGATTCATCCCATTTTAAGACCCTGGGCAAAAATTATTTTTCCCGCCAAAAGACTTTTTTTTTTTTTTTTTACAACAACAAAATAAGTTTAACAACAAAAAAATAGGAGTCTTTAACAACAACAACATAAGAGTCTTCTCTCGGGAACTTACCCTATGTTTCTTCAGATAACCTTTCTCAACTCTGTGATTAAAGTCTTCTGATTAAACAACTTGAAACGCATAAGAACTTCTCTTTAATGTGTGGACTAGAACTGCTGCTGCTTGTATATTACGAGGTCGCAATTTCTGAGAAAATGCGAGGTCGCAACTTACTTGTTCTTTACGAGGTCGCAATTTAAGAACCAATTGCGAGGTCGTAATTCTACCAGGTAGCAAAACTTCCTGATCAGCATCTTATTCGAACGACATCAGCTCTTCTTTTCCAGAAACCCTAATTCGTCCCCAACTTGAAAAGTCACGAATCTGGGTCTGCCTCAACATGCAAAACTAATCAGATCTTGTTTTCATCATTACAAGGCTTTAACACTATAAAGCGTGTAAGGAGGAAAACACAATATGATATAGTTTCACACGATCAGATCTCAAAAATAAAGATTTCGGTCGTAAACTCCATGAAAAAATCACGGTTAGACGACCAGATCTCAATACTAATGTTTTCGGTCGAGAACTCCGTGAAAGAATCACGGCTAGACGACCCTAAACCGATGTTGTCAATCACCAACAAGCTATAACCTTCCGGTATTAAACCAAGAGGCTCTGATACCAATTGTAAGTCCCCTGGTACGGATTGTCAATAGCTTGATCCAGTTATCTTGAGGTGTGGAATCCCTCACAATAACTTGGTGATCAACAAAAAGCCCCTAGATCATCTGCGGCCTCGCAGATCTTCTTCGGGCTAGCGGAACAACCTTTGACGACTTAACCTGCACAAGAATGCTTGATATTTCGACAAATGTTCAACCCTAAACTCTGTTAGGGTTCGGTTTATATAGGTAACACTCGACATGGGCTTCAGCACATCGGCCTCGTAAACCCAGCCCAGCCCGTCACTAATGCGAGGTCGCATTCTGTGATTGGCCTCGTATTTGTCCCTGTAAATACGGGGTCGCATATCCTTTTGTGAATTGCGAACTCGCAATTCACACTTAGCAGATTTACTATACATTCAATACTTAAACTTAATCTAGTATTCTATGCATAATACTAAGTTCATTAATGACAATCACATTACAAAGACATATAACAATATAAGCCCAAACAATCTAGACTGCTATTGACATAGACGTGCACTTACACAGTTGTTGTGCTCAGATACTCTGGATGAAGAACCAGTTGCTTGATTATGGTATTAAATATTCGAAAACTCCTATATTTTGTGATAATACCAGTGTCATTGCTATCTCAAACAATCCAGTCATGGACTCAAAGACAAAGCACATCGATCTCAGGTATCACTTTATTCGTGACAATATTATGAAAGGTAACATTGAACTCTATTTTATTCCCACTGACAAACAACTCGCTGACATTTTTACTAAACCACTGGATGTAAAAACATTTGAATATCTTGTTGGTGAGTTGGGAATGTTAAACCCTTAAATCTGGAACCTTGGTATTGAACGCCTTTGTGTACTATCAGGGATCCCTGATTTAAAGATTTATACATCTATGACTGCTTAGATATCGAACGCCTTTGTGTACTATCTTTGCATTAATAGATTTCTGGATCAACATTCCAGGGGGAAGACTCAGGCCATATACTTTCTTGTCCTTAAAATGTTTTAATTTCAGGGGGAATTTATTAATTTATTTTCTCACTGCACAAAATTTTCTGGAAAATATCACTGGTACCTTGTAAATGTGTCCCTCTCACTGGTAATTAGATAGGTTGAAGTGCATGTTTGAGGTAACTTCTGTCTCCTTGTAAATGTGTCCCTCTCACTTATCTGTATTAGTTGATGTGCATGTTTGAGGTTGCCAGTCTCTTTCAAATGGTTTTCGTTGGTACTTTACTGGAGTGTCCCTCCAGTGTACCAACAGTGCATGCATTACTGGCCTAATCCACCAGTGATACTGGAGTGTCCAGTCAACCTCCAGATGCACTGAAATGAGTCATGATATGTCAGTCATAATATTTTAATACTTGGTCTTTGTGCGTGCCACGTATGCAAACTCTTTGAAAAGATATTTATCTTATTATCCTACGTGGCATGTAATTTTTCAAACCTAATGATGGAACTTTTTACCTTGGGAAGACAAAAGGAACTAGTGGGTAATGTTTGTGGGCTGTAAACCGTCACACATTTATGTGTGATGTGATGTATTTAATGCGGATTTCAAAATCCGATGAAAATTACATTTGATAAATTCAAAAATAACCGTTTGAGTTCCACACTCTCTCTCCTATATAAATACCCACATTCACTTTTATTTTCATTTACTTCGAAAATCATTTACTCCCAAATTCTTCAAATTCCTTCATTTACTCCTTTTTCATTAAATTTCCAATCATCAATCTCTCTCATATTCAATTCATCAAATCTTCATAAATCCCTAATTTCACCTTCCTTTTCATTTTTATATCATATTCAATGGCTCCTCGACAAACAACTTCTGTAAAAAATCTTCTCGCTGCTGAATATGCTCCCATTGCCACCATATTAAAAGCACCTCATATTACTTTAGAGGCAAAGGCGATCAGAATAAATATGAATAATTGGATGGCTAGACTCTCTAGCACCACTCATGCTCCCACTTCTCTCATTGGACGACTGAATGCCTTTTTCCTCAGTTGTCCACTCTACGGTGCTCTTACTCTTAATCTCGGAAAAATGTATCATGATTACTTATGTGAATTTTGGTACACTGTTGTGTCTGTTGAAAACACTCAATCCATCAACTACACATTGCAACAAGGCACCTGGGCCTTAACTCTCACTGTTGACTCTCTTAGAGATATTCTTCACTTGAATTATTTGGCTAAAAATGAGATGGCCATTACTCTCCTTACTGGTCTAAATTACAGGGATGTGTGTAGACTGATGGGACATACTGATATACTGGATGAGCATGGCTAGTTATCAAGAAAAGGCACCATCTACATGAGCAAGCTTACAGAATCATGGAGATACTTCTTCACTCATCTTGTTGAGTGTTTGGGTGGCAGTTCTGGAGGGTTGGACCAGATAAATCAAATGCAACTCCAGATTGCTTACTGCCTATGGTTTGGATACAGGGTCGACTTTGCTCAGATTTTCTTCGATGACCTTGTTGAGCGTCTAAAAGTGAAAGGTAGAAAACCTCATATTCCATATATTCGTTTTCTGTCACTTGTTTTTTTAAGAGCTCTAGGTGATCAGTATGATTACGATACAAACCATTTTTCTGTGTGTGACTTTCTGAGGGAGTTGACTTCATTAAAATCAAGAGCTGGTGAGGTTGATATTCCTTTAAATATGCTATACCATTTTAGAAATGATGCAACTGACGCATCATCACCAGATGAGCCAGAAGAGGCTCCAGGTGGGAACCAAATTGGTGAAGGACCCTCTGGAGTCCTCAATGCTGAAATAGTGCAACCAGTAACCCAAGTGGCTCCTGACTCTCATCAGACTGAAATTGTTGTACCTCTAGAACTCCCCACTCGACCAAGAACTTCCAGACGTCTTAGGAAGGATGGAGTTCAGGTCAATCCTAATAAAGCCGAATCGAGCCATCCAGATTTCTCCCAACAGGAGTCTGGAGATGTCTTAAGAGAGAACTTACAAGTAGTCCCTCTTGAACAAACTGGCATTACTGGAGCCTCACCTCTAGTAATTCCAGTCTCTCATTCTTCTGCTGGTGATATCATGAATGAAGATGGGTCTCTTATTGTTGAGCAGGAGGAAAATGTTGTACAGGTTGATGAGCAGGTAACTGGTGAGCAAGATGCTCAGTAGGATTTAAATAGAGAAGTGGATGATCAGACAGTTGGGACGGCTCCAGATTGGGATGAGGTAGATTCCCCAATGTCTGAAGGTATTATGTTTGATGTAAATATGAACTTTCTGGATGATGAAGCAGAAAATGTTGTTACTTCTGTTATTGCTTCAGTCACCCCACCACTTGTCTCTACAGAAATGCCACCACCACCAGAATCCATTATTGCACCACCACCACCACCACTTTCAATACCGCAAAACACTCCTTATTTCAATCCACCCTCACTTCAAATTTCACAAAATCAACCACCACCACTTGAAGCTCCACTTGATTTTCATGAACACCGTGTGCTGGACTCCACTATTGTAACATCTGAAACTTCCACTGAAGGGGTCCAGGCACAAGTACCTTTGGTGACCAGGATGGCTTCTGAACTGACACCTCCCAGTGGTCTCTCCACCTCTTCTTCAGCCGAGGTCCAAGGCCTTTTGACTAAGGTGGCGGACCTGGAGAGATCACTCCAGTCATCTTCTCAGGTTGTTTCTGATTTTAAATCTCTTTTATCAAATAATCTTGCATCAGAAATGAACCTCTTTGCTGGAAATGAGAAGCTGGTGTTTGAGAAAATGAATGAATTGGTTCTGGCCACAAACAAAAATTCTGAAAATATTAAAGTGGCAGTTCAAGGATTAGAGGCAAAGCTGGTGAATTCTGTTCAGACTGCAGTGAAAGCTGAAGTTGTTCAACCACTGGCAGGTCTGACAGATGAGGTTCAGAAGTTGACCACCAGGATTAGTAATCTGGAAAGCAGGCCAACCCTTGACCAGAATTCTGTTGTAAGCACCCTCAGTGATGAAGTTGTACGTAAATTTAGAGGTGATATGCTGAAAGAAATTACTTCGGAAATTTCTGGGTCAGTTCTTAGAACCATTCAAGATGGGTTGTTGCCTCAGGTGGTACATATGATTGAAAATGAAATGCCAAAGCACTTGTCTTCAGAAATTCAAATTATCAAGAAGGAAGTGACTGAGCTAAGGAAGACTGTGAATATCACAGCTCCAGTGGCAGGAAGAACGTTTGGTGCTTCTGACAGACACATGCTTGAACAGTTATGGAATGCCCACAAGTCTCAAACTGGTGGACATTCCAAGGGGGAAAAGTCTGCTACCACTTAGTCCGTTCCAGAAGGGTTGGTGATGAAAAAGAAAGAAGTTATGGCTAGTGCAATTGAAAAGGCCTTTGGCACTGAAGCCATCGTGCAACAAGAAAAAGTGACTGGTACGGATGCCACTGCACAAGAAGCAATTGGCACTGAAGCCATTGTGCAGGAAAAAGAGGTTGCTGGTACTGATGCCAGTGAGCCCCAGTTTGAAGCATTCCCAGATATCACAACTTCTCTGAAGTCAGTAAAAAGAAAGCAACATGTGGTATCTGGAGAGAGATTGAAACCACTGGGAGTTCATCAGAATTTCCTACTGCTGATGATGACACTTCAAAGAGACTGGAGCAGGAGTGCATAATGATTGAAATTTTTAAGAAAAGGCAAAAGGATGAACTGCAGGCTCACAAAATGGAAATGGCAAAAATGGGGACTCTTGATTCTTATAATGCTGGCAGGTTGGGCATACATGTTGATGTATATAAAAGAATAAAGGAAGACCCCAGAGTTCATCAATGTTTGGATGCAATGGATGATGTCTATGTTTGCTCCAGGTACTCTTTAGAAGAACAAACATATGATGATGTGACTTATGGTGTCAGCATAATTGAACTGATCAGACAAAGAACAGAGGAACTGGTGAACCTCCAGAAGGTCAGACAAAATACTGCAGCTCTGGGTATTGAATATCGAAAGAAAATAAAGGGTTTACCCAAACTTACTGCCAAACAGATGAAGGCAGCCAGAGATGCAGACCTCAGTACCTTCATTCCCTTGGATACTTCATTAAGAATAAATCATGAAGAAATCCAGTCTGCCTTGGAATTTTTAGACTTCGTGAAGAACTAAAAAATGAAAACTGGAACACTGATGATCTATAAGGTGTTTTCCAGTAACTTAAATTTTTAGACTTAGTCAAAATTCAAGTGTTTTTCAAGTATACAATTGTATAGATAGAAGCTTGAAAAACCTTGCATTATTTCTGAACAAATAGGGGGAATTTGTTAGGTCCAGATTTACTGGACTCGCTCCAAACTTGAAGACTGGAGCGTCACTGAAAATTTGTCCAGAAATAATAGAAGACCGGTGAGCTATTTACTTGTACAGGAAATCTGGAATCCTCCAGATTAGCTCACTGGACTTTAATCCAGTCAAGATCGTTTCTACTGAAGACATTCTTACTGAAGTCAAAGACTGAAGTATGAAGAAAGAAGACTGACAAACAGTGGAGCCCACTGATAGTCTTACCAGATCTCCCGACTGGAGCCTTTATCAGTGTTCTAGACCTTACAAGTCTGAACACTGATTACGAGGAATTGACTTTTTGCCTTTACACACTTTTACACGGACAACTCATTTGTCTATTGATAAAAGTACAATACGTGTGTAAAGGTGGTTGGTTAAAAGGATGACAAGTCACATCAACATGACTTTATCCTTGTACTTTAACCAATACATTTAAGGAATTAAAGTAGTTGCCTTAAATGCATGCAACCATATTTGTACGGCATAATAAATTCACTGTTGAATTTATTTGCCTATAAATACAAAGTCATATACCTTGTACATATTACTTTTTTGCAATTTGGTGAACTTGCTAAAATACTCTCGATCAAAATAGTTATACTTCACAACTTTAAGTATATAGATCCAAGGAGATTATTTAGCAAGTATAGATCACTTGTAATTCAAAGATTGTTTAGATAGTTACATACTTGTAATATCTAGGTTCCGCAACAATCTTGTATTTTGTTTATCATCAATAAATAAAATACACTTGAAAATTACATTTGTGTTCCATCATTTATTTACTTGTTAAATATTGTTTAAGTCATTATTACTTTATTTATATTCTTGCATTTGTATTTAAATTAATACTAGTCCAATCTAGTTCATACTTGACTTGTTATTTTACACTCGCGGGTTAAACCAACGTTTTGTGGCATACCCCGTACCACTATTTTCATTTTGCTACATTGGACCCGCTAAAATTCTCAACTAATATATTAATGTGCTTGCTATATCATATCTCATTCTGGTTTCCACTACGAATTACTTTTTGATTTATTGCACACTTTTAAACATACATATTCATGACAGAATGATTTTAATAATAATAATAATAATAATAATAATAATAATAATAATAATAATAATAATAATAATAATAATAATAATAATAATAATAATAATAATAATAATAATAATAATAATAATAATAATAATAATAATAATAATAATAATAATAATAATAATAATAATAATAATAATAATAATAATAATAATAATAATAATAATAATAATAATAATAATAATAATAATAATAATAATAATAATAATAATAATAATAATAATAATAATAATAATAATAATAATAATAATAATAATAATAATAATAATAATAATAATAATAATAATAATAATAATAATAATAATAATAATAATAATAATAATAATAATAATAATAATAATAATAATAATAATAATAATAATAATAATAATAATAATAATAATAATAATAATAATAATAATAATAATAATAATAATAATAATAATAATAATAATAATAATAATAATAATAATAATAATAATAATAATAATAATAATAATAATAATAATAATAATAATAATAATAATAATAATAATAATAATAATAATAATAATAATAATAATAATAATAATAATAATAATAATAATAATAATAATAATAATAATAATAATAATAATAATAATAATAATAATAATAATAATAATAATAATAATAATAATAATAATAATAATAATAATAATAATAATAATAATAATAATAATAATAATAATAATAATAATAATAATAATAATAATAATAATAATAATAATAATAATAATAATAATAATAATAATAATAATAATAATAATAATAATAATAATAATAATAATAATAATAATAATAATAATAATAATAATAATAATAATAATAATAATAATAATAATAATAATAATAATAATAATAATAATAATAATAATAATAATAATAATAATAATAATAATAATAATAATAATAATAATAATAATAATAATAATAATAATAATAATAATAATAATAATAATAATAATAATAATAATAATAATAATAATAATAATAATAATAATAATAATAATAATAATAATAATAATAATAATAATAATAATAATAATAATAATAATAATAATAATAATAATAATAATAATAATAATAATAATAATAATAATAATAATAATAATAATAATAATAATAATAATAATAATAATAATAATAATAATAATAATAATAATAATAATAATAATAATAATAATAATAATAATAATAATAATAATAATAATAATAATAATAATAATAATAATAATAATAATAATAATAATAATAATAATAATAATAATAATAATAATAATAATAATAATAATAATAATAATAATAATAATAATAATAATAATAATAATAATAATAATAATAATAATAATAATAATAATAATAATAATAATAATAATAATAATAATAATAATAATAATAATAATAATAATAATAATAATAATAATAATAATAATAATAATAATAATAATAATAATAATAATAATAATAATAATAATAATAATAATAATAATAATAATAATAATAATAATAATAATAATAATAATAATAATAATAATAATAATAATAATAATAATAATAATAATAATAATAATAATAATAATAATAATAATAATAATAATAATAATAATAATAATAATAATAATAATAATAATAATAATAATAATAATAATAATAATAATAATAATAATAATAATAATAATAATAATAATAATAATAATAATAATAATAATAATAATAATAATAATAATAATAATAATAATAATAATAATAATAATAATAATAATAATAATAATAATAATAATAATAATAATAATAATAATAATAATAATAATAATAATAATAATAATAATAATAATAATAATAATAATAATAATAATAATAATAATAATAATAATAATAATAATAATAATAATAATAATAATAATAATAATAATAATAATAATAATAATAATAATAATAATAATAATAATAATAATAATAATAATAATAATAATAATAATAATAATAATAATAATAATAATAATAATAATAATAATAATAATAATAATAATAATAATAATAATAATAATAATAATAATAATAATAATAATAATAATAATAATAATAATAATAATAATAATAATAATAATAATAATAATAATAATAATAATAATAATAATAATAATAATAATAATAATAATAATAAAATAATAATAATAATAATAATAATAATAATAATAATAATAAAGTGATAATAATAATAAAATAATAATAATAATAATAATAATAATAATAATAATAATAATAATAATAATAAAACTGTACTATCTAGTAATAAGAGCATCTCCAATGGGTTTGAGGAAAGACTTTTTTTGAAAAAAAAAGTTATTAGAATAGCTTGATGCCATTGGAGAAAAGGGTTTTTTGGAGAAAAGCTTGAAAATCTTCAAGCGTTTGATGGCAAATTGAAGGACGGAAGTTTCATTTTATCCCCGTTACAACTTTCATTTATATCCTTTGTTTTATATATTTTTATTTTCTACCCTAATTAAAATGACATATTTAATCAAATTTGTAGATAATTACACTTAAAATTAATACTTTTTAAAAACAAAATTTATAATTGAAAACATCTCGTCAATACGAATCTAATGAGCCTAAAATCATAGTTTTTTATCACCTTTTTCTTAATTAAAAAAATACATCTTAATAACTATTTTTCTCTTAATTTTGAATGTTTCCACACACACACACTTTCGGTATTCCCCCAAACCTTCCTCTCTACCACATAATTTTATAAGTGTATATATATACACATTTAGGAGAAAAAGGATCAGAAACACCAAGGTTATCATTTCTTCTCTCCCCCATTTCGGTCTATCTTATTCCTTGGTTCATTTTCTGTCCAAACCCACCGGGGAGTCAACAGGCCGGGTCAGATACCTTTTCCATGCATTTTCGGGTCACGGCTTTTGACGGGTCGGGCCTGTTTTTAACCCGTGCACATCCCTGATGATAAACACAAATGTTTTCCAATATATAGATGTATTATAGGTTGTTATAAAAACCATACGGAAGACCTTCCATGAACTAGACTGTATCCTTTCATACTGACGTCGTTTCACTGTATCTGAATACTTGTATTTTTGATATTCATTGTAAACTCTACGTGTTCAGATACATTGAAAGACTTCATTTTGAAAGTATTTACAGTATAAAAGAAACAACCATCAAACAACCCATATTTGAATCTTTTACCCCTTTGCGAAAAATACACGCATTAAATCACGATAATGGTTCTTCAGTTTATTTGCAAATCCGGACCGAACTACCCAACAACTCATGTATATATTGTCTTTATAAGCAAATAAATCGTACATCTGAGGTTTTTTGTTTTTTTTTACAATCTTGAATATTTACCAACGTTATTGTTTAGGAACTTCTTCGTTTCGTTACAAAACACCTTGATGTTGTTAATGGATTTATCAAAATAAGTAACAAAGGAGTAATTGTTTTTTATGTTTATGCCAACCTTATAAATGGAGTTCTTGTTCTTGGTGGCGGTGGTTGGAAACATTTATTCAAGAATTCGAAGCGGATTGGATTAACATACTTTACTTTAGGAAGAATGGTGCGAACAGTTTGATTTGTACTGGATTTGGGCTTGAGGAAAATGAACTTGAAAGGTCTTACTCTGACGATAGTAGTGACGAGGATGATTGCAAACTTCGTTTTATATGTAAATGCACTGAACTTTCATCTAGTGAGCAGGTAATATTTTTATTTTAATATAGATATTATCAAATGAGTCATTTCAAATAATGTTTTAATTTATACACCAGCCTATTAGTTCGAAGTTTTTGAAGCAATGGATGGATCCAACACAAGTGAGTATCAACATAAAAACACGACGTTCTACAAGAAACATTGATGTAAATGAATCCGGATTTCATGGAATATCCTGGATACGATTGTTTCGGGAGAATGAAATATATGTTAACGATTATTTGTTGTTATCCTTTCACTCTAAGGACACACTGAAAATGATTATTTTTGATGAATCTGGATTAGAGAAAAATCAATAAATATTTGTATTCAAGTTTTGTTTCAATACTTGTCGAAATAATTAACTTTGGGTTATATGCTTGGATTGTAATTTTTAATGTCTTTCTATCTATAATATTATCATCCATATAGTTTTTTGTATAATGTTTTTATCCAATCAATAATATCTAAAAAATCATAAATATTATCCGTACAATCTATATCTATAAACCCTTATAAAACATATTAAAACTCTATTTTAAGTAATTTAAGCATTTTTTCAATATCCCCGTATTGCCCCTAATTCACATATTACCTTTAATTTTATATCTCTAAACACAATTAGACAAACACCATAACAAGATCTAACACACAACAACAACAACAACAACAACAACAACAACAACAACAACAACAACAACAACAACAACAACAACAACAACAACAACAACAACAACAACAACAACAACAACAACAACAACAACAACAACAACAACAACAACAACAACAACAACAACAACAACAACAACAACAACAACAACAACAACAACAACAACAACAACAACAACAACAACAACAACAACAACAACAACAACAACAACAACAACAACAACAACAACAACAACAACAACAACAACAACAACAACAACAACAACAACAACAACAACAACAACAACAACAACAACAACAACAACAACAACAACAACAACAACAACAACAACAACAACAACAACAACAACAACAACAACAACAACAACAACAACAACAACAACAACAACAACAACAACAACAACAACAACAACAACAACAACAACAACAACAACAACAACAACAACAACAACAACAACAACAACAACAACAACAACAACAACAACAACAACAACAACAACAACAACAACAACAACAACAACAACAACAACAACAACAACAACAACAACAACAACAACAACAACAACAACAACAACAACAACAACAACAACAACAACAACAACAACAACAACAACAACAACAACAACAACAACAACAACAACAACAACAACAACAACAACAACAACAACAACAACAACAACAACAACAACAACAACAACAACAACAACAACAACAACAACAACAACAACAACAACAACAACAACAACAACAACAACAACAACAACAACAACAACAACAACAACAACAACAACAACAACAACAACAACAACAACAACAACAACAACAACAACAACAACAACAACAACAACAACAACAACAACAACAACAACAACAACAACAACAACAACAACAACAACAACAACAACAACAACAACAACAACAACAACAACAACAACAACAACAACAACAACAACAACAACAACAACAACAACAACAACAACAACAACAACAACAACAACAACAACAACAACAACAACAACAACAACAACAACAACAACAACAACAACAACAACAACAACAACAACAACAACAACAACAACAACAACAACAACAACAACAACAACAACAACAACAACAACAACAACAACAACAACAACAACAACAACAACAACAACAACAACAACAACAACAACAACAACAACAACAACAACAACAACAACAACAACAACAACAACAACAACAACAACAACAACAACAACAACAACAACAACAACAACAACAACAACAACAACAACAACAACAACAACAACAACAACAACAACAACAACAACAACAACAACAACAACAACAACAACAACAACAACAACAACAACAACAACAACAACAACAACAACAACAACAACAACAACAACAACAACAACAACAACAACAACAACAACAACAACAACAACAACAACAACAACAACAACAACAACAACAACAACAACAACAACAACAACAACAACAACAACAACAACAACAACAACAACAACAACAACAACAACAACAACAACAACAACAACAACAACAACAACAACAACAACAACAACAACAACAACAACAACAACAACAACAACAACAACAACAACAACAACAACAACAACAACAACAACAACAACAACAACAACAACAACAACAACAACAACAACAACAACAACAACAACAACAACAACAACAACAACAACAACAACAACAACAACAACAACAACAACAACAACAACAACAACAACAACAACAACAACAACAACAACAACAACAACAACAACAACAACAACAACAACAACAACAACAACAACAACAACAACAACAACAACAACAACAACAACAACAACAACAACAACAACAACAACAACAACAACAACAACAACAACAACAACAACAACAACAACAACAACAACAACAACAACAACAACAACAACAACAACAACAACAACAACAACAACAACAACAACAACAACAACAACAACAACAACAACAACAACAACAACAACAACAACAACAACAAACAAAGTGCGACTTGATATGATGAGGTGTTGAGATTCCGATTGATATGTGTAATTAGCTATGTTTTCTTTCTTCCTTTTAAATTTATTGGCATAATGGCTTACTACTTTAACTTCCATAGCCCACTTTCACAAATTCAAAAATTAAGGTATACAAATTTTTATAACTTCAAAACATGTATAATCAAGTGATAGTCAGGGAGTAACTAAAAAAAAGAAGTTGAATTAACCGTTTTAATAAAACATGCAACACAAAGATCAAACATATTTAATTATATTAAAAAAATATTTGTTTTCTTTAACGGGTACATTGGGTATGTTTGGCAAAACTAGTTAGAGCTGGGGCTGAACTTGAGGCTTGGCTGGAATTGGAAGCTGGAGCTGAATGCTGAGGCAATAAAAATAGGAAAACATGTATAAAATTGAATATTTGTAATGCTTATGAAATACAATGTATTCGAATAATTTGTATTTACAGCGAGATATTATAAAAATGTTTTGATAAAAAAAACAGTAATCCAATGAAGGTTAAAGATATACAATGGTTCAAAACAGAGTCCCCAGAATAATAAGAGTATTTGGGTGACTCGGTCTTTGAAGATAATGTACTTTCCAGTAATTCAAGGAATTATTTTTTGGGTACCCCTCCGATACTTAAAAGTGCGATCAATTTCATTGATAATATAGCAATTAGAGCACCGCAGTTCCTTGAGCTATTCCGCTACATATATCGCCTGAACCAGTACCTTTACCGGTTGAACGCTATAGGTTGACGTCAATTCATTGTATCCGAATAGTTATCAGCGATGTGTTGAGAGTCTGAATGATTGTATGAGCATTTCGTGGTTTTGGATTTAGTAGTATGTGCCATAGTTATCTGGTGAAAATACTTCTAAGATCTGAATTTATAACATGAACATGAGGCTACGTATATAAATATTCAACGTATATTTGCCAATCATGAATAGTTGTTCCATTATACAGGGTACTGTTTCCTTTACTGGCGTGACCTTAATTATATTGGATATTGTGATTACTGTTGGTCGACATTATATGCTACGTATTCCACTATATGTTGCGTACAATATTTTGTTACAATTTAGAGTACATTTATAATATAGCTAGACAATGTTACATATCTCTGATGCTTAAGCAAACGTTATTTTATTAAATCTCACATCAAAATTGTACAAAGATCAAAATGCACGCTAAGTTTCCTACCGGTTTGGTGTATGGTTCTTTAAAGGTTTTTTCTAACTTTTACAATACGGAATAAACAAAGGCTAGATTTTAAAGAGATCACCACGAAAACGTTTCCAAGACATTTCTATATATATAGATAGGTTGTGATATATATGTAAATGTGTATATATATGCACGGTGATTTTCAGTGAAGAAAATATATTGTTTTATTTGTTTTACTTTATTACTTGTTTTATTTTACCTAAAATCTATATAAATGTCTATAAAATCGGGTATGTAAAAAATCTGTAGTTACTTACAAATTAGGTTGATTATGTGATGAAACGATATACTGGACAACATATCACAAATCATATCACAAATTTAGTCATGAATCAAATAATGTTACATAACACTGTATGTATTTTTTTTCCACTCTGCCATCTTTAACTATGTTATAGAATACTGTATTATCGTCTGTGCAAAGGAAGTTCTGTTTATAAGTACAAACATGTACAAAATCAACAGTATGGACGGATCGAATCGAAGAAATGATCAACGCTCGGGGGTAAACCATTTGGATTTTTTACGAGACAAATGAAGGAGACTCGGGCACAGATCATTTGACGAGTTCCGCATACAAACGAAAAAGGCTTCGGTAACTGACGTCGATTCAATGTATCCGAATGCGTTGAGGTGTGTAAGGAATTTTAGTATTTGGACAATACGTTGTACAGGAAAATGAATAAAGTACGTAAGAAATTTCCATAGTATTATACGTGCATAAAGAAATGATTATGCGATATGCATACTAAGGAAATTTTTGATTATGTTTGATTTATTTTGTGTTGGCTGGAAATGAGTTACGAGCCTTACTTATAGTTGATTTATTTTGTGTTTGATTTATTTTGAAGAATGATACATATAGTCAGCCGCCTTAATCTGCACCACGCATTTGGTTAAGGCAACATACATATGTTTTTGTATATATATATATATATATATATATATATCTTTTGCGTGAATATAAACACTCGTATTTGGTTACATATATATATATATATATATATATATATATATATATATATATATATATATATATATATATATATATATATATATATATATATATATATATATATATATATATATATATATATATATATATATATATATATATATATATATATATATATATATATATATATATATATATATATATATATATATATATATATATATATATATATATATATATATATATATATATATATATATATATATATATATATATATATATATATATATATATATATATATATATATATATATATATATATATATATATATATATATATATATATATATATATATATATATATATATATATATATATATATATATATATATATATATATATATATATATATATATATATATATATATATATATATATATATATATATATATATATATATATATATATATATATATATATATATATATATATATATATATATATATATATATATATATATATATATATATATATATATATATATATATATATATATATATATATATATATATATATATATATATATATATATATATATATATATATATATATATATATATATATATATATATATATATATATATATATATATATATATATATATATATATATATATATATATATATATATATATATATATATATATATATATATATATATATATATATATATATATATATATATATATATATATATATATATATATATATATATATATATATATATATATATATATATATATATATATATATATATATATATATATATATATATATATATATATATATATATATATATATATATATATATATATATATATATATATATATATATATATATATATATATATATATATATATATATATATATATATATATATATATATATATATATATATATATATATATATATATATATATATATATATATATATATATATATATATATATATATATATATATATATATATATATATATATATATATATATATATATATATATATATATATATATATATATATATATATATATATATATATATATATATATATATATATATATATATATATATATATATATATATATATATATATATATATATATATATATATATATATATATATATATATATATATATATATATATATATATATATATATATATATATATATATATATATATATATATATATATATATATATATATATATATATATATATATATATATATATATATATATATATATATATATATATATATATATATATATATATATATATATATATATATATATATATATATATATATATATATATATATATATATATATATATATATATATATATATATATATATATATATATATATATATATATATATATATATATATATATATATATATATATATATATATATATATATATATATATATATATATATATATATATATATATATATATATATATATATATATATATATATATATATATATATATATATATATATATATATATATATATATATATATATATATATATATATATATATATATATATATATATATATATATATATATATATATATATATATATATATATATATATATATATATATATATATATATATATATATATATATATATATATATATATATATATATATATATATATATATATATATATATATATATATATATATATATATATATATATATATATATATATATATATATATATATATATATATATATATATATATATATATATATATATATATATATATATATATATATATATATATATATATATATATATATATATATATATATATATATATATATATATATATATATATATATATATATATATATATATATATATATATATATATATATATATATATATATATATATATATATATATATATATATATATATATATATATATATATATATATATATATATGTTTTATAATAACCAACCCCTATATATATATATATATATATATATATATATATATATATATATATTGGTTAAGGCAACATACATATGTTTTTGTTATTATACACATATGTCTCAGTCGTTAAAACTTTTGCAATAATGGTCCGCATTACCTAACAGCCGTTAAGTTCTACTAAGGTGTTTAACGGAAGTTACAAAAAATGCTACAAATCAGGTCCTTTTTTCTAACAGGGGGTTAGCTCCTAAAGTTCTTATATTTATTTTCTAAAATGATTTATATGGTACTTTCCATTTTTTTTGCATTTCATATATAATATTATAATTTTTTTCAATATATCGTTGATACATTATTAACATTCGTTTTTCCCCCTTCAACTATTCATAGAATTAATCATTTAAAGATTAATATAACTTATGTTTGTACACGACAATAATTTTCAGACACACGTTTTAATACAAAATAAACGAATGTATCTCCCGCCTATGTAAACTTTTTAAAAGTAACGTTATGTCTCCCGGGGCAATGCCCGGTGTTTGAGCATTAATTGTCAAACTCAATCACAAAAGGATTTAACCATGAAAACCATTATAATCTCCTACTATGTAGTGCAAACCTACTAAATTCTTCGCGAATCTAAGGTGAATAATGGTTTTCCCAGAGAGATGTATCGATCTCTGGAGGATATTGAATGTTTGATGATTTTGATGATGATTGATTGATTGAGAGAGAATTGAATGTGTGTGTTGTAAATGTAAGGAATGAATATGTTGAATATCTCAATTGTATGTAGACATTTTATGTCTATTGTACTTCAGATATGATATGAGGAAAGTGTATGTAATTTCCATCTTCTTCTTTTATGAGAGAGTGCTCTTTTTTGTAATGAGAGTCTACCTTTCTTGTATCCACCCTTGTAAGGGTATATATATAAATAAAATGAAGTGTATGTCTATACAACAACACCTGTCATCCACCTCTTTCAAGCAATATAATATATACATATATATATATATATATATATTATATTGCTTCAAAGAGGTGGATGACAGGTTGTGTTGTTATATATTTTTATATTTATATCACGTATAGATATATTCGTGCGTATTAGTCACCTCTGTTACAGTAACTCTATCATCTCATAAACTGAAATCATTAACAGCTATATCACGTGTTTTTCTTTCAAAACACGACTCATATAGATATATTCGTGCGTACTAGTCACCTCTGTTACAGTAAATCTATCATCTCATAAGTTGAAATCATTTACAGCTATATCACGTGATGCCTACGGCTTTTTCTTTCAAAACACGACTCATATAGATATATTCGTGCGTACTAGTCTCCTCTGTTACAGTAAATCTATCATCTCATAAGTTGAAATCATTTACAGCTATATCACGTGATGCCTACGGCTTTTTCTTTCAAAACACGACTCATATAGATATATTCGTGCGTAATAGTCACCTCTGTTACAGTAAATCTATCATCTCATAAGTTGAAATCATTTACAGCTATATCACGTGATGCCTACGGCTTTTTCTTTCAAAACACGACTCATATAGATATATTCGTGCGTAATAGTCACCTCTGTTACAGTAAATCTATCATCTCAAAAATTGAAATCATTTACAGCTAAATCACGTGATGCCTACAGCTTTTTCTTTAAACACGACTCATATAGATATATTAGTGCGTACAGTGACCTCTGTTACAGTAACTCTATCATCTCATAAACTGAAATCATTAACAGCTATATCACGTGTTTTTCTTTCAAAACACGACTCATATAGATATATTCGTGCGTAATAGTCACCTCTGTTACAGTAAATCTATCATCTCAAAAATTGAAATCATTTACAGCTAAATCACGTGATGCCTACAGCTTTTTCTTTCAAAACACGACTCATATAGATATATTCATGCGTATCAGTCACCTCTGTTACAGTCACCTCTGTTACAGTCACTCTATCATCTCATAAATTGAAATCATTTACAGCTATAAAGTGAAAATGTGTATATATCTCTTTTCATGGTTTACCATAAATTTTTCCACATGTCAATACTATAAAGTGACCGTATGGTATGCCTATAATCGAAAATCTATCCTATTGTGCAAATCCATTGAAATACAAATGTTTCCTTACATTTCATTCGTGCATACTCTCTTGCTCAACAAATTGCTATGATTTCGAATTCATTATAAACGCATCAGTTGCATCTTCTTCCATAATCTTATAAATTTTTCATCCTTCAGCAAGTAAGCGGCTCAACAAAGCGAGCTTTTAGTACAACTAAACAAACTCTTTGTTGTCGTCACTTAATTGCTATAGCTAAAGCAAGCTCGAGCGGTACAGCCTTGGCTTTTCTAACCAAGCTATCTGAATATACAATTAAGCATTCCCAAAGGACTGAACCATGCATACTCAAAGCACAACCAATCAGGCCAAGCAAGTGAGTTCGATTGTTTGTTTTTTCTTCCAAACAAGCAAGGCCGCATTTTTGTTGCAGGACAAACACGCTGGGTTTTTGACCTTTGGGAATGCTTGGTTTTATTTTCAAGATGCTGGTTCACAAACAAGGTTGTAAAACTCGGCCGATGCAGTTGAATTCCTGGAGTCCAGTTCGAACCGGATTGGCACATCGATGATCCGATTCAATCAGGATCCGCTGTAAAGTTTTTTTTGTGGATGAAGTCTTTGGAAAAGGTTTATAGTTCGATACCTAGTGCTCTATGTTTGGATACGTTGACTAGTTGAGAATCCTCAACCCTTTGAAAAGAGCTTTTTCCTCATCAAGTGACAGAAAAAATGTTTCCATTGAATAAGATAACTTTTTATAGTTTAAAGTTAATGATATTAGGAGGTGGCAACTGGCAAACTAAAAAGCTTTACAAGAGTTTTTACCATTGTGATTTCTGATGATCAGAACATAAACGAGGATGTACGGAAACAACAAAGCAAAAGACACGAAGATGTTACCTGTGACTTTCATTTAAAGTATAAATTTTTACTTTTTTTTTTTTTTTTGGAACGGCAAACTGTTACCTGTGACTTTCATTTAAATTTTAAAATGTTCAAAAAACAGTTTTAATAAATTTGTAAGTTATTGTTATAGAGACAATGAGACATTACGTAACAGTTGTACGAGTAATAAATTTGTAAGTATAATTATATATGAAAATTTAGATTCATATATTAACTAGTGTTATACCCGGCCGTTGGCCGGGGATAACAACCGAACATAGACTTGAATGCGGGTAATTAATTCTAACATGTCAACCGTTACCATTAGACAAAAAACACATCGTTAAACAATACACCGTTAATCTTAAAACACAAAACTTTGATGGTGAAATATAAACTTGCGATGTTCTTGGAAGATAAATATAAGAAGCTAAAAACTTTGATTGTGAAAATTAAAATACTAAAGTTGTATCACATGAATTGTTAAACATAAAACTTTAATGGTAAAAATAAAAAGTCTTAAAAGGATTTAGTGGTTAAAGTGTTAAGGACTAAAATATTACCACCCTAAATAAAGGGAAAAATAAAAAACTAAAAAAAGTTAAAGTAACATCTACACAACTGTTTGGGCTCAGATTTTTATTACTATGATCCTCATTAAAAATATTACTAACGAATATTGCTGTTGTACGCGATAATGCTTTTGTATTTTGCAGGATCCTGAGTTAAGGATCATTATCCAGGATATTCAAAGATGTTATAACGGTCGAAAATATAATATCAACAACTTCAACAAAAATAAGTTCTCAAGGAAAAGGAAACGTGGAATCCCTTGGATATCGGAACAGAATTGAAGATTAAACGTGTCAAAAGAGACTCAACGTTCACTTACTTTTTCTTTGCACGTTGAACAATGCAACACGGAAGATCCCGGATATTTCGGAAGATTAGTTAGGAATTTCTATTATAAATACGAGGTGATTGATCGAAATTAGGATAACTGCTCACTTCACTTGTATTAGCACACACATATTCACTGCATTCTTATTTCGTTTACAATTATTAGCTCGATCAACTCACTCTCAAAATCATTGTATTGTAATCACCCACAAATAATAACAAAAGAACATAGGTAGGATCGATTGAATCAATGGTTTTTCCCCGTCAACAAAATTTTGGTGTCGTTATATTTTGCATTTATCTTCAAGATCATAGCATTGCATTTGAGCATTTTATCTTTATCTTCAACAGTTTTCTTGCTTTCTCAACGTATTTCTATCTCAAAGATTTTCTTAAAACTATTTTTTGCCAAAACTCTTATTTAGCACCGTTATCTTTAACAAAACTTTTCTTTTGTTTGAAGATCTTAAAACACCAAACCTCACTTACAAATCTTTGGTCATAAAATTATCTTAAATCCTTTACAAATTATCTTAGGTAATTTTTGTATGAAACAATTTGGCGCCCACCGTGGGGCAAAAAGGTGTTTTTGAAATTTTATCACAATTCTAAATATTCAGTTTCGAAAACTTTCTCAAGCCAATTTACGTCTTTGAAAAATATCTACTTCGAAAA
This sequence comes from Erigeron breviscapus, assembly GCA_034093135.1. Classification (NCBI taxonomy): domain Eukaryota; kingdom Viridiplantae; phylum Streptophyta; class Magnoliopsida; order Asterales; family Asteraceae; genus Erigeron; species Erigeron breviscapus. The sequence goes on from CM067169.1 coordinate 97,356,095, forward strand.
ATACCTCCTCTGCTGCTTCTGGATCTGTAACTCTGAAGAGTCTGATTAATAAGCCTCCAAAAAATAATAATAATAAAAACACTGGAAAGGCTATTGAAGATATGTCGTCAGGATATGATCCAAATCGCCCGATGCCTCAACCGCCACGACCATATCCAGAACCATCCCTGGATTCACAGGTAAAAACTACACATCATGAATCTAGTGCTGACACAGATATTTTTTCTATGTTTAGGGTTCTTCAGGAACAAATGAAGCAAGCACAGAAAGACAACATCTCTAGATTCAATAGCTTGGAGTCAAAGATGGTGGAAAGCAGGAGCCAAGAAACCAGGACTCAAGAGATCAGAATTCAAGATCCCGATAGACCAGAAAACTCTCCTTTAAACAATAGGAGTATCAATTTTGGAGGAACAGGAGTTCCAGAGACTCAGTCAATGGGTCATATGTTCTCTACTCCTCCGAAATCTGGATCTGGTTCCTTATTTCATGCAGGAAATAACTTAAACAATAATGAGCAAACCCCGCCATCATCTTCCGGGGTTCCAGGTTTCACTCTCCCCTCTTTTAATTATGAAAATAATGTTAACCCAATCAAGGAACTGATTTCGACAGTTCCGGGATTTTGTCAACCAATTCCAGAAGCAGATCCATCTTCATACAGAATTTCCAGATTTGCGCCCGCTATAGCCAACGTGGAAATTCCGAAAAAGTTTTCAGCACCTCATATGAAAACATATGATGGAACAACAGATCCTCAAGAACATGTGGCTCAGTACTTGGAAAAGATGGAGACAGTCCCCATCCCAACAGATTTAAGAGAAGCATGCTTGTGCAAAGGCTTTGGGGCTACATTATCAGGGGCAGCCCTAAAGTGGTTACTCAATTTACCTACCGGATCTATATTTTCTTTCGCGTAACTCATTAATCAATTTAATTTACAGTTTTCGTGCAGTAGGGTTTTTGAGAAAATAACGGGTGATCTTTACCAAGTCACCCAAGGAATTAACGAATCTTTAAAAGAATATCTTAAAAGGTTTACGAAAGAATCATTAGAAATTCCTAAATTGGATATGACCACCGCGGTTCAGGCCTTAAAGATGGGGTTAAGCAAGGATTCCCTGTTTTATCAGGATCTTGTCATGACGCCTTGCAGATCTTTAGATGAAGCTAGAATTCGTGCCTTGAGATTTATCATACTTGAAGAAGACGAATTGATGAGGAAGAGGATGGAGGCTCCCTCAACATACGAACGTCCAAATCGAAGGGCAGAAACCCCAGTATTCCAACCCAGCAAAAATAAATAGAGAGCGGTAGCAACAGAAAGACAGGGAGAACCCCAATATCCTGAATTATTAAAATATTGTTTCTCTGTTGACACTGCAGGAATAGTAGCAGCCATGAAAAATCTTGGGGACAAAGCCAGGTGGCCTCCAAGGATTTCAAAACCTGATGCCAGCAAAGATAAATCAAGATGGTGTGCTTATCATGAAGATTTTGGACACACCACAAAAGAATGCTATGCCTTTCGACGTGAAATTGGGATACTCCTTAGTAAAGGATATCTGACAGAACTCTTCGGGAAGAAGAAAGCTCAGGATATTGATGTCAAAGATTTGGGCAAGCAAAGCCAGCAACAGCCACCAAGGCCCAAATCACCACCAGCTAATGCTCGCATTATTAATTATATTGCAGGAGGATCAGAGGTCTGCAGAACATCTTTCTCAGCAGCGAAATGGAATGCAAAAGAAACGAAATCCGAAAAAGGAGATAAACCAATCCAGAGATCCAGTGTGCTACGCATGGATAAAGTAACTTTTGAGGAAGATGATATAGATAACATTCAGGATCCTCATCACAATGGTTTGGTTGTTACTTTATATGTTGCTAACCATTTTGTACGCATGATCTTAATTGATAATGGCAGTTCAGTCAATATCATAATATTAGAAACGCTCAAAAGGATGGGAATCTCTGAAGAAGAAATTGGTGGAAAATCTACCATCCTCGTTGGTTTCAGTGGTGAAACGAAAAATACTTATGGCGAGATCAAATTACCAGTTTACGTTGAAGGGGTAAACTCGATGCAAAAATTTTGTGTAATTGATTCTTTACCTGGTTGCAATATTATTTTAGGTAGACCATGGATACATGAGATGAAAGTTGTCCCTTCAACATACCATCAATGCGTAAAGATCCCAACTCCATGGGGGGTTATGAAGATAAAAGGAGATCAGCAAGATGCTAAGGAATGCTATATGGCATCAATGAAGTCTACAACCAAGCCTACAGAAGCATAGCAATCAAAGAGGAACATCTTTGATGTCGAGGAATTTGAAGATCAGGACGTAAAGGAAATATCGCTATCAAATGAAGATCCTGACATCAAGGTGTTCATTGGCAAAAAGATACCAGAGGATATTGAAAAGGATCTTACCAGATTCCTAAGTAGAAAAAAATCTACTTTTGCTTGGAAACAAGAAGACATGACAGGTATCTCTAAAGATATTATAACTCATAAGTTAGGAATTGATAAAAGTTTCAGGCCCATTCAACAAAAAAGGAGAAAATTTGCCCCGGAGAGAAACGCGATTATCCAAGAGGATGTTGAAAGACTCTTGAAGGCTAAGATGATCAGAGAGGTGAAATTCCCAGAATGGCTTGCAAATGTTGTAGTCGTGCAGAAGAAGAATGGGAAATGGAGGGTCTGTGTGGATTTTACAGATCTTAATAAAGCATGTCCTAAGGATCCTTTCCCACTACCACACATGGATGCAATGGTAGATGCTACAGCAGGTCACGAAATGCTGACATTTATGGATGCATCTTCAGGATTTCAACAAATCCAAATGGAACCTGAGGATCAAGAAGCAACAGCTTTCATGAATCCCACAGGTATATATTGTTATACTGCTATGCCATTTGGATTGAAAAATGCAGGTGCGACGTACCAGAGGTTGGCAATATTATTTTAGGTAGACCATGGATACATGAGATGAAAGTTGTCCCTTCAACATACCATCAATGCGTAAAGATCCCAACTCCATGGGGGGTTATGAAGATAAAAGGAGATCAGCAAGATGCTAAGGAATGCTATATGGCATCAATGAAGTCTACAACCAAGCCTACAGAAGCATAGCAATCAAAGAGGAACATCTTTGATGTCGAGGAATTTGAAGATCAGGACGTAAAGGAAATATCGCTATCAAATGAAGATCCTGACATCAAGGTGTTCATTGGCAAAAAGATACCAGAGGATATTGAAAAGGATCTTACCAGATTCCTAAGTAGAAAAAAATCTACTTTTGCTTGGAAACAAGAAGACATGACAGGTATCTCTAAAGATATTATAACTCATAAGTTAGGAATTGATAAAAGTTTCAGGCCCATTCAACAAAAAAGGAGAAAATTTGCCCCGGAGAGAAACGCGATTATCCAAGAGGATGTTGAAAGACTCTTGAAGGCTAAGATGATCAGAGAGGTGAAATTCCCAGAATGGCTTGCAAATGTTGTAGTCGTGCAGAAGAAGAATGGGAAATGGAGGGTCTGTGTGGATTTTACAGATCTTAATAAAGCATGTCCTAAGGATCCTTTCCCACTACCACACATGGATGCAATGGTAGATGCTACAGCAGGTCACGAAATGCTGACATTTATGGATGCATCTTCAGGATTTCAACAAATCCAAATGGAACCTGAGGATCAAGAAGCAACAGCTTTCATGAATCCCACAGGTATATATTGTTATACTGCTATGCCATTTGGATTGAAAAATGCAGGTGCGACGTACCAGAGGTTGGTCAATATGATGTTTAAGGATCAACTGGGGGATACGATGGAAGTCTATATTGATGATATGGTAGTAAAATCTAAAAGGGCGGAGGATCATCTCAAAGATCTTGAAGTTGCCTTCGATATACTGGATCGTTACAATATGAAGCTAAACCCAGCGAAATGCAATTTTGGAGTAGGTGCAGGAAAATTCCTAGGTTACTTAGTAACTAAAAGGGGAATAGAGGCGAGTCCTGAACAGATAAAGGCGATAATGGAGTTAAAATCCGCTTCAAATGTCAAAGATACTCAAAGATTGACCGGTAGATTAGCAGTTCTGAACAGATTCATATCGAGATCCTCAGACAGATGCAAAGAATTCTATGATATGTTAAAGAAAAATAAGAAATTTGAATGGGGCGAAAAACAGGAAGAAGCGTTTAAAGCACTAAAAACATATCTATCGACTCCACCTCTGTTGATGAAGCCAGAAAAGGGTGAGATACTCTTTTTGTACCTATCAGTATCTTCAGAAGCAGTAAGCGTTGTGCTTGTAAAAGAGCACGAAGGTAAACACAATCCTGTTTATTGTGTTAGTAAAAGTTTGCTAAATGCTGAAACTAGATATTCACACTTAGAAAAATTAATATTAGCTTTAATAATGGCCTCTACTAAACTTAGGACATTATTTTGTAACACATCCTATTCACATAAAAACTAACTATCCTATAAAAAAATGTACTTAGGAAACCAGAATTATCGGGTAGAATGGCTAAATGGTCTGTAAAATTAAGTGCATTCAATATAACTTATGAACCTAGAACTGCTATTAAGTCCCAAGCTTTAGCTGATTTTGTGGCTGATTTTACTAGTGATTTACAACCAGAAGCAGACTTAGAAGTAAAAATGTTAACAGAAAATACTGAAAAATGGACTTTACATACTGATGTGCGGCTAATGTAAGAGGAATATGATTAGGGATCATACTAAAATCGCCACAGGGGGATATGCTACCTCAGTCTATTAATTGTGAATTTACAGCTACTAATAATGAAACGGAATATGAAGCCTTAATAGCAGGGTTAGAGTTAGCTAAAGATATGGGTATTAAAAGCTTGCAAGTTTATGTAGATTCATTGTTATTAGCTAATCATTTTAATGGATCTTATTCGGTTAAAGGTGAAAAATTAATGGCTTATTTAGATATTGTGAAAAGTTTAGCAGAAAACTTCGAATTTTTTAGCATAGAACAGGTCCCAAGACAAGAAAAATATAGAAGCAGATGCCTTAGCTTATTTAGGATCCTCACTCAATATCCCATCTGACACTAAAATACCAATTATAAAGATCATGAAACCGGCTATAGAGACTTTACAAGTTAAAGCAGTTGATAATCAAGAATTAGAAGAATCAAGTTCTGGGGACAATCCAAAATCTTGGATAGATCCAATAATGAAATATCTTCAAGAAGGGATTATCCCAGAACAAGAAAATCACAGAGCTTTTAAAACAAAGGTATCATACTTCTCTATTATACAAAATAGATTGTACAGGAGATCACTTGCAGGTCCATATTTGAGATGTTTAGAAAAAGAAGAAGCACAAGAGGTAATGAGAGAAATACATGATGGAGAATGTGGAAATCATTCTGGAGCCAGAGCATTATGCACCAAAATAGTCAGAACAGGATATTATTGGCCTACTATGGATAAAGATACAAAGGATTATGTGAAGAAGTGCGATGGTTGTCAAAGGCATGGTAACATATATCATCAGCCAGCTGAACCAATGTATCATTATTTCTTCTTGGCCCTTCATGAAATGGGGGATGGATATAGTGGGACCGATGCCAAGAGCGCCTTATGGATAGAAGAAGAAGCTTTCGTTCAGATTGAGGAAACAGAAGTGATTTCTTTTATCTAGCGCAACATACTAACCAGATTTGGAGTTCCAGGTGAAATTATTTGTGATAATGGCTCACAATTCATTGGACGAAGAACGACGGGATTCTGTGAAAGTTATGGTATAAAAATGATAACTTCTACTCCTATCCATCCTCAAGCTAATGGTCAAGCAGAATCAAGCAATAAGATTATTGTTAATAATCTTAAGAAAAGGTTAACAGGCAGAAAAGATTATGGGCAGAGGAGTTGCCATTTGTGCTTTGGGCTGATAGAACCACTATCAAACATGCTACTGGACACACACCTTTCTCTTTAGTATTTGGAACTGAAGCAGTACTTCCAGCAGAAATGATGGTGCCAACTGCAAGATCTAGTTTGCAGACAGTTCAAGATAATAATCAAGCATTATTTGAAGACCTTGATTTAGTTGATGAATTGAGGGAAGCTGCTAAAATTCGCATAGCTGCTTATCAACATCAAGTGACCAGAGCATATAATAAAAATATAAGGATTAGAAGGTTTAAAGTCGGAGACTTAGTTTTGAGAAAAGCTTTTAAGAATACAACTAAGAAATATGATGGAAAGCTTGCTCCTAAGTGGGAAGGTCCCTACTTTATAGAGGCAGAAGCAGGCAAGGGATCTTATTGGCTTCAAGAACCAGATGGTAGAATGATTCCAAGAGCCTGGAACGCAATTCACCTTAAAGCGTATTATCAATGAGTGATTATTGTTCTTTTTGGAATTTTATGGCAATAATACTCACTTGAGCATTGGAGTGGCATTAGCTAAAAGGGATAATGTCAACCCTTGGCATGTGTTTTCTTTTTATGGCCTTTTGCAGGATTATCAACATTTAAGATCTTGATATTTCTGGATGAAGATCACAAGCATATATCCAAGGTATTGATCCTGAACAGAAGTAATTTCTCGTGAGTTTAAGTCCTTAAACGGACTACATTGGATTGAACTAAAACTTCAATCCTAGGTTGAAGGGATCACCTTCTCGAACGTCGAGGTTAACATTAACACCTCATTTCGCCCGGGGAGCACGTCATAAAAAATTCCTGGTTGTGGGTAGACCCTCATGGTTGGGAATTTTCAAAGGGTTGTTGATTTTACAATCAACTCAACTGGTTTTGACGATTAAACAGTCATCAAAAAGAATAGGGATAATCTCTCTATTATTCACAACCGATTGACAAATGGATTAGCTAATGAAGTAACAAATGAGTTTCTTTTTAAGTGTCTTTTTCTTGAAACAGGAAGCTAAGAATAAATAGGTACTAATCATCACAAAGGTATGTTGTTCAAAACTCTAAATCTTTGTGGAATTTGCAGGATTTGCTTACGATATGGAAATAAAGGTACGCTTGCTCATGTAGATAAAAAATTAATTTTATTTAGCATAAAAAAACAGTAGCTTACAAAAATATATACAATAGCTACTAAGTTAGACCTAGTGGACTCAAGCCTTTTCATTTATATCTATCATCGTCCACTAAACACCCAAAAGACCTAAAAATAAGATGAGCCTTCAAGGATCTCATCTGCTATCCTAGCATTGACGTCGGGGTACTTCTCCTTCAAAACCGACACGACCGACTTCATATGGATTAGATCGGCCTTGGCAGTCTTCAACTCTTCTTGGGCACGGTTGAGTTCATCGTATGCTTGAAGGATTTCCCCTTTCAGAGCATGAAGGTCTTCACCCCATTTGCTGATCACATCAAGGGTAAGTTGTTGGTGAGATTTGATGTTCAGAAGAAGATTATCGTTAAGTTTTTCCTGCTCCTCACATCGAGCGATGATTTCTTCCAAGTGCTGAGAAAACAAAAATGATCAGAAGAAAACTTTTATAAAAAATAGCTAAATAAATAAAAAAATTTACCTTATTTTTCCAAACTGGACCTGAAGATGAAGACATTGTTTTGAAAGAAAGTTTTTTTAAAAGATTTTTTGAAAAGAAATGTTTTTGAAAGATTTGGGGAAAAGATTTTTCTAGAGATAAAGAAGAAGATTTTTTGGGAAGTGGTTAAGGATTTGATGAGTTTAAATAGGCGAAGGAATAAGGAGTGATGGGGAGACAAAGGGATAGGTTAAACGTCTCATCAAGCCGAGTAAATTAATTTTACTCATCATTTTCTGACTGATCATGCTGCAACGCGCCACTTGTACATTAAATCTCTGGATACGCAATTAAACGTCTTGATATAAAATTCATTTGGATACTTCTTAAGTATAAATAAAATTTATATTTCACTCATATGTGATTGAATATAAATTTTGGGGACAATTGTTTGGGCTCAGATTTCTATTACTATGATCCTGATTAAAAATATTACTAACGAATATTGCTGTTGTACGCGATAATGCTTTTGTATTTTGCAGGATCCTGAGTTAAGGATCATTATCCAGGATATTCAAAGATGTTGTAACGGTCAAAAATATAATATCAACAACTTCAGCAGAAATATTCAAGTTCTCAAGGAAATGGAAACGTGGAATCCCTTGGATATCGGAACAGAATTGAAGATTAAACGTGTCAAAAGAGACTCAACGTTCACTTACTTTTTCTTTGCACGTTGAACAATGCAACACGGAAGATCCCGTATATTTCGGAAGATTAGTTAGGAATTTCTATTAAAAATACGAGGTGATTGATCGAAATTAGGATAACTGCTCACTTCACTTGTATTAGCACACACATATTCACTGCATTCTTATTTCGTTTACAATTATTAGCTCGATCAACTCACTCTCAAAATCATTGTATTGTAATCACCCACAAATAATAATAAAAGAACATAGGTAGGATCGATTGAATCCTCTCGGGGTTTTTTACCTAAGATTTCTTAACTGAATCAAGGGTTTTTCCCCGTCAACAAAATTCTGGTGTCGTTATATTTTGCATTTATCTTCAAGATCATAGCATTGCATTTGAGCATTTTATCTTTATCTTCAACAGTTTTCTTGCTTTCTCAACGTATTTCTATCTCAAAGATTTTCTTAAAACTATTTTTTGCCAAAACTCTTATTTAGCACCGTTATCTTTAACAAAACTTTTCTTTTGTTTGAAGATCTTAAAACACCGAACCTCACTTACAAATCTTTGGTCATAAAATTATCTTAAATCCTTTACAAAATTATCTTAGGTAATTTTTGTCCGAAACAACAACACGGTAAGACTAAGAGGAGTGGGAAGAAAGAGAGGGAGGGGTGTAATCAGTAGAATTCGAGCTTTTGTGTGTGTAAGTGTGTGAGTTAATGGCGGTTTCTAGTGAGAGAAAGTAGAGAGAGAGTAGAGAGATGTCAGGGAAAGATTGGATTGAATTATGGGTTGAAAAGTTACAAAATGCTTAATGGAAGGGGTTTATATACATATGGCTAATTTACACTAAGCCCCCTTCCATACTTAGACATTTACATTCTAAGTACTAATATACAATAAGGAAACAAATCAACTACTACATTTATATTTCTAACAATCTCCCCTTAGTAGTGATTTGTAAAAATTATCCAGTCCTTGTCATTCTTCAAGCTCTTGTATTTGGTCTATCTTTGTTTGGATGCCAGAACCAATTATCTGCTTCAGGTCTGTCATCAGGAACAATCATGTTTGCTTCATAGTTTCTTGGTGGAATGTTTTGTGGGCTGGAAGATGACTTGGGTCGTACTTGATCCAACAACCTCCTCTTCGACGTACGACGTACTTAGACTTCTGAACATTCTTTACCTCTCTCATCATTCTGATACTGTCTCTGTACTAGAGTCTTTGATTGATCTTGGAGATTACTTTATCAAATACTTCCTTTTTTTCATCTTGATCATCTTCTTTCAAGCACAACAAAACATTCTTACAAAATTCTAATGTTCTATCTGAATAAGAAGCAAGTTCATCCATACGAATGAAAATCTTCTTCTTTCTGCTATTCAAAAAGACAACACCGAAGGATGGTTCTTCTATGATATGACCAATACTGAGCTGTTCAATATCTCCGGTGTAAAGACTTTGATCTGGATATGGTACATTAATCTTTCTCTTAACAACTTCAAAACCAATTTGAAAGTCTTCCAATGAAGCGTATTGAATGCAGCTTGACATGTATCTTTTAACAGCTTCAAAGGCAATAACATCTTCTTGTATCTTTGCATTGCATTCAAGAAATGGTTGTAGAGAAAGATAATGTCATCAACTGGCAGCAGCTTGAACTGAGCTTCTGTGAATCTGTACATTTTATTGTTATCTCTTTTTACATGAAAGCAAGGGACAGAGATAGAAACCCTTTTAACCAAGATTACTCTGACAAGCACCAAAATCTTGTGGTTTCTTTGTTCTTCGAGAAGCTTTGGATTGTATTGCTTAGTGAGTTTAAGAAGTTCTTTGTATTCTTCAATTTGTCTTGCTTCCTTAAACTTGTACATCGAATCCAATTCTGGTCTCTTTGTTTTGGTTACTTTGGTAGCTCCACAAAAGATCGGATAAGCTCTTTCTTCCAGAAATCTAGACTTCTTAGCTGCCTCCTTTGGCTTAACACCCAAAGCAACCATTCTTTCTTTATCCCTCAAGAAGTATCCCCGATTAATAAACCTCCTTTGTTCTTTAGTCAAATCTGTTGGAAAATAATCAGGAAGAACTTCCTCGGATATGATTGCTTCTTTCAACACTTGTTTATATGTTGATTTCTTGAAATTCTGAGATGCAGCTTCAGGAGTCTTTCTCAATTCATCAAAACTATTGAAGTCTTCAAAAGTGTAATGCTGTGAAGTTATGCTAGGTGGAACAAAAGATTCTCCAACTTCAATTCTGCTTGAAGAACCTGTTTTAAAGTAGTCAAGATCTGTAAATTCTTCAAACATTGGTTCTTCATCAGCTTCTACATTCGCTGGAATCTCAACTATTTCTGGCTCATCCAAGATTACATTATCTTTTCTTGCCTCATCTTCTGCTTCACCTTCAGCATATTCCATAACCTTCATTTTCAATCACAAAACCTTCTTCTTCATTGACCTCAATATTTTCAACTTCTTCTTCACTTTCTACATCAGAATCAGCACCAAAAACTTCAACTAATCTTCTTCTAATCACATCATCTAAAGTATCGTTCTCAACATTCACACCCTCTTCTCTTTCTTCCATTACTACATCCTCAACATTCACATCAACTCTTGCCGAATCATTTTCAATATTGGCTTGACCCTCTCCTTGGTTCTCCCCCTCGGGGTGATCATCAGAATCAGGATCATCCCGTCTAGAAGCAATCGAGGCCGGTCGGCAAGATTCTAATGCTAACAATCTAAGTTCTAATGCAGCAAGCTTTGCATCATATTCAGCCTTTTGACTTTCAACTTGATCTTGTAAAGCTTTTACTCTTCTTTCAGTAGCAAGTTCTCTTTCTCTCACCTCTAGAGCATTCAACACTCCTCTATCAGTTACAGTCAACAAATCACCCTCAGACCGTAAGATATTCAACAACACTTCACATGCAGAGTCTTTGGTAGGTTGATTTATGGATGTTGATGGAATTTGATTTGGTGTTGGTGTTCTTTGTGTTGGTGTTTGAGAAGGAGTAGCCAACCCGGAGGTTGTTTGCACATTTCAAATGTGACCTAAATTCAGAGAATCTGATTCAGGATTTCCTGCGGATCCTCGGGTTATACCCTCACCAGCAGTTTGAGATTCAGTGGCTTTGCAACCAGAATCGGGTTGTGTCCTAGACTGTGATAAATCACTTTCCGGGACTTGTTGTTGGGTAACACCTCTAACAACACCGGGCTCACTGAGAATGCCTGTTAATACAGTCTCAGGTTGATCCTGAGGAACAGCAGTGTCACTACGGCGTTCATACTGTCCCCCAATCTCAGTCTGAGGACTGTTACCTGCGGCTAAAGCTGGCGTGATGTTAGCTAAGGCAGGATTTCCAAGCTGTCCTTGAGGGTCACACAAAGTGGGTCCCCCTCCGCTTGTTCCGGCATCAGTACTCAACTGTGCTTGTGAATCCGTGTACCTAGAAGATCTAGACTCTTGTGCATGAAATGAAGGCGAGAGGGGGAGTTTGTTGATGCATGTTGATGTGACAACAGCAACTTAGATTTGATTAGTCTTATTTATATATGTGTAATTGATAGATTATGGACTTAGTGTTTTAGTAATGATCGATTACATGTTTTGGTGTTATATATGTGTTTATATATGATGTTTGTTATGTATGTTATACAAGTACAAACATAATATATGTTAGGTTTCTTGTACATGAAGTACTTGGAAAATAACTAAGCATAGATGTTGATGGTATTTAGTACTAACGAAGATAACCTTCGTTAGGAACTAACGAAGATA
>CM067169.1:97369106-97398417 GCA_034093135.1 Erigeron breviscapus
GCTACCAGTACTGAAGCTAGTGAGCAAAGAGTTGGTGGATCTGGTGATGATGGTGATAAGGGGAATGTTGTTTTGGATAAGGGTAAAGGTTTGGCTGTTGAAGCATCTGCCCAGCCGGCCACTGATGTAATGCTTGAAACTGGTAATGCTGATGTACTTCCTCCAGTTTCAGATAGTGATAGCAGAAGACTGGCCAGACTTGGAAATGATATCAAAGAAAGAAAGAAAATGAAACAAAGAAACCAAGCTGAAGCCAGGGCACATCTTGCACAAATCAAGTTACTTGATATGAGTGATGCCAATCTTTTGGGTGTCACTAAGGAGGAGTATGTTAGGATCAAGAATGATCCCAGGATAGTTGACCAGTTGAAAGAAATGCTGGATGTAGAACTGGACAGACACTATCCTGAGGATGAAGATGAATTCGATGCCAGAAGCTTGAATATTTCAGTGGAGAAGGCCAAGGAGAATAGGGCCAGTGGGATTCTTAAACGAATTGAAAATGTTAAGAAGGTTGTAAAGAAGGTTTTGAATCCACCAAGAAGGATTCCACAACCAAGAAGACCACTGTCTAGAGATGCTGACCTTAGCACATTTGTTGAACCAACTGGCGAGGTTTCAAATGAAGACATCAAGTCCGCTGTACTGGCTGCTGGTGCTGGGAGTATAAGAATTACAAATGAATCTGAAGCTAGAAGCTACTACTCCCAGATCATGTCAACCAGAAGACATAGTGGTACTATTAATGGTGTAAATGTAACAATCAAGCCAGGCACCAAAGTTTTTCAAGTCGAAGTTAGTTATACCAGGGGGCCACTGGTTAAAACTGACAATCCTGGTGCTATGCAATATGGGTTCAGCGAATGGGTGGAGATGGTGAATGTTTTGGATGCAAAGGCACAAAAGAACAGGTTTGAGAAAGCATAGGCAAACTTTCTAAGGGGCAAAATTCAACATAAAGAAAATCTTGAGCAAAAGTTGAATATTGATCATGAAGACTCTCAGCCTATTTCTTTGGTGACCAAGAGAAGAAGAACTGGCGAAGGGCCATCTCATTAAGTTCTTTCTTCAGTTATCTACTTGTAACTTGTATTTACATTCTGTAACTTGTATAAATTCCATTTCCTTGTATAAATGAAGTTACCAGTTTGTAACCACAAGGTAGATAATAGATTAAAATCTAACAAACCTAAAAGAAAAACCTAAGACATTTATTGATCTATAAAAATGCCTTGGAAACTTAGATAGATTTAAATCGAACAAGTCTCTATAGTTCACACTTGTATAGATACAAGAACTAGAAAAAGACTTAGACTATATTTCTAGACAAATAGGGGGAATTTGTTAGGACCAGTTCACCTGGAACTGTCCAGTCACCAGTTACACTTGCCAGTCACCAGTTGCATCTGGAGACCAGTAAAACTGGTGACCAAGAAGATTTGTCCAGAAATATATTGAAGTCCAGTTGCACCGTACAGTCAACGCAACTGAAGGCTTCCTCCAGTTGAGAACTGACCAGTTGAATAATCATTCCAGTTGAAGTCGAAGACAACAAATGGAAGATAGAGAATGGCAATGGCAGCGAAGCCCAGTTGGCATTCTAGTCAGTTACAAACTGGAGACCATCAATGGAAAGCCCTTACAAAGCTTTACACTGATTACGAGGAATTGACTTGAATGCTTTATGTACCTTTACCCGGATAATAAGCCTTACTTATTATTTAAGTAATAAAAGGTACATAAAGGTGGTTGTGTAAAGTTGATTTATCATGCGACTTTACACTGCTTTTTAAGGAATTAAATGTTATTCCTTAAATGCTCTCAACCACATTTGTACGGCTAAAGTTAACATCCCAATGTTAACTTTGCCTAAAAATACAAGTCATTGCACAACCAAGAATATAATTTCTTCGAATACACTTCGATAGAATTCACTTTGCAAACCTGCAATATTCTTGGTGAACTTGTGCAATATTCTCTCAATCGCTAAAAGGAACATTTCACAACTTTAAGTGTTTCGATTGTCTTGAGAAATTCCGAGTGTAGATCAATTGTATTTCATAGGTTGTTAGGATATTTACATTCTTGTATTATCTTGGTTCCACATCAACCTTGTAATTTATTTAACATCAATAAATAAATTACACATTTAAAAATACATATTGTCTCATCAAGTTATCTTACAAGTTATTTGTATTATTGCATTGTTCTTTACTTATTGTCATTTAAATAAGTAATCTATCTAGAACTTGGTATATACACACTGCAACTGGTCGTCTCCAGTTCAGTGCATATATTGCAAAGTAACTCCACCATCGACAAAGAGGTGTCTTCAGTAGTACCATCTATCAAGTTGGGACTTACATTATGTGCCAGGTTTTAGGCTAACCCTAAAGAATCACATTTGTACGCTGTAAAGCGTATCTTTAGATACCTGAAAGGGTGTCCTGATCTTGGTCTTTGGTACCCCAAAGGCTCAGGATTAGATCTAATGGGTTATTCAGATTCTGATCATGCAGGTTGTAAGATAGATAGAAAATCAACAACTGGTGGTTGTCATTTCCTTGGAGGAAAACTGGTAAGTTGGACCAGCAAGAAGCAGACTTCAGTCTCTCTGTCCACTGCTGAGGCAGAGTACATTTCTGCGGCCAGTTGATATGCCCAGATTCTCTGGATCAAGAACCAGTTACTAGATTATGGTCAAAAGTATACAAGGACCCCAATCTTTTGTGACAACACCAGTGCAATTGCTATATCTCACAACCCAGTGATGCACTCCAAAACAAAGCATATTGACATCAGGTATCATTTTATTCGTGATCATGTTATGAAAGGAGACATTGAAATTCATTTCATCCCCACTGACAAACAGTTAGCTGATGTTTTTACAAAACCTCTCGATGAGAAAACCTTTAAACATCTCATCAGCGAACTGGGAATGTTAAATCCTTAAAACTGGAGATTTCTTTGTTATTGAACGCGTCAGTGACACTGATGAAGTTCTCCAGTTGAGGAGGTCCAGATAATCTTTGCTCGCCAGGCTATCAAACGCCTTTGTGATACTATCTTGGCAATAATCGATTTCTGGATCATCATTTTAAGGGGAAAGACTCAAAATAATTTTCTGACCAAAATTCGTTTTTGTTTGAAAATGGCAACTGGAGAACTCTTCAGTTGGAAACTGGCACTGGACTGATCCTCCAGTGACCAGGTTCAGTCTTGTCTTGTTTTTATAACGTTAGAAATACTTGGTCAATATTTGTGACACGTGATGGTACTCGAGTGTTTTAAACCACTTGGTATTGTGATCTGACGTGTTTAAATCTATTTTAGTACTTGACAACTGTTTGTATTGGGAAAACAAAAAGTGAGTGGGCGCGTGGGTAAGATAAGCCGTCGTAGCATTTAATGCTGACATGGCAAATCATTATTTTATTTCAAAATTCAAACTTACTTTGTGAAAATATCTTCAAAATGGATTTTGTTAAATAAAATATAATTTTTGGTATTTCATTGGGATCTTGAATCCCTTATAAATACCCTTATTTACTCCGAACTCATTTACTTCTTTCTCTTACATTCTTTCATTTACTTCCCAATCATCAAAATTGCTTCATTTCTCTCTCTGCTTCACAAATCAAGAACCCTAATTCCCAAATTTCAATTTTATTTTCAATGGCTCCTAGATCATCCCGTTCAAGAGATGTAAATCTCTTGACTGTTCCATATGCTCCTTCACCAGATGTCAAACCGGCATCTGGTGCTCCTAGTAATGCTTCGGTCATCAAACTCAATCCTAATAATCCGATGGCAAGCTTACGAGGATCTCAAAGGTCCAATACCCTTATTGGTAGAATCCAAAAGTTTTTGAAGGATTCTCCAATAGGACCCTCATTCTCTCTAAACCCACGTAAGTTGTTTCACAACTACTTGTGTGAGTTTTGGTACACTGCCACTCTTTCTTTCGATTGTTCCTCCATCAGTTTCACATTAAAGGATGGAACAATCCAGTGTACCTTGTCCGCTGACGTATTGAGGGATGTCTTACACCTCAATTACTGGAGAGAGGGTGAATCTCCAGTCGTCTTACCCCCAAATATAAATTTTCGCCAAGTACTTCTTGAAATGGGACACAAAGAGTGCTTGGAGAATAGAGTGTTGAAGACGAAGGGTGCGATGACCATGAAGGGTCTTACACCTTCATGGAGGTATTTTTTCATCCACCTGGTGGAGAGTATGGGTGGGAGTTCTGGTGGTCTTGACCAGATTAACTCCTCACAAGCAGAAATGGCTTACTGCTTGTGGAACGGATTGAGAGTAGACTTTGCAGATATCTTGTATAGAAGCCTGGTACAAAAGCTGAAGGGCACAAGGGGTGTTTGTATCCCCTTCTCAAGGTTTCTCTCTCTGCTTCACAAATCAAGAACCCTAATTCCCAAATTTCAATTTTATTTTCAATGGCTCCTAGATCATCCCGTTCAAGAGATGTAAATCTCTTGACTGTTCCATATGCTCCTTCACCAGATGTCAAACCGGCATCTGGTGCTCCTAGTAATGCTTCGGTCATCAAACTCAATCCTAATAATCCGATGGCAAGCTTACGAGGATCTCAAAGGTCCAATACCCTTATTGGTAGAATCCAAAAGTTTTTGAAGGATTCTCCAATAGGACCCTCATTCTCTCTAAACCCACGTAAGTTGTTTCACAACTACTTGTGTGAGTTTTGGTACACTGCCACTCTTTCTTTCGATTGTTCCTCCATCAGTTTCACATTAAAGGATGGAACAATCCAGTGTACCTTGTCCGCTGACGTATTGAGGGATGTCTTACACCTCAATTACTGGAGAGAGGGTGAATCTCCAGTCGTCTTACCCCCAAATATAAATTTTCGCCAAGTACTTCTTGAAATGGGACACAAAGAGTGCTTGGAGAATAGAGTGTTGAAGACGAAGGGTGCGATGACCATGAAGGGTCTTACACCTTCATGGAGGTATTTTTTCATCCACCTGGTGGAGAGTATGGGTGGGAGTTCTGGTGGTCTTGACCAGATTAACTCCTCACAAGCAGAAATGGCTTACTGCTTGTGGAAGGGATTGAGAGTAGACTTTACAGATATCTTGTATAGAAGCCTGGTACAAAAGCTGAAGGGCACAAGGGGTGTTTGTATCCCCTTCTCAAGGTTTCTCTCTCTGTTTTAAACATATTCTGGGCAGAGAAGCTTATTTAAGTACAGATTCACCGTACACTGCTCCAGATATGTTAAGGAATTTAGACTCTCTGGTATCTGAAGCTGGAGAGGTCGAGATTCCAGAATGAATGCAACTGGCATTCGCTTCAACTGATGCACCGATTGAAGGTGAGTCAGAAAGACAACTGGGCGGGCCTCAAAATAATGAGGGACCCTCCAGTTCGTCTCATGTTGTGGTTGAGGATAGAGCAACCATAACTGAAGCAACTCCAATCACATCTATCCCTGGTGAAGATACTTCGGTATCTGATCCTCCAACAGATGCACCCATCCAGGAAACTGGGGAAGGTCATCTGGAGACTGACCCTTCTGGTCAGCCCTCAGTTACATTCATGGATCTGGACATGAATGTTAATGACGAGGAAATCCTTATAGAATCTTCGGATTCTGAAGGTACTGAAACAGACTTGGAGAATTTTGATTCTGCTGTACCAGATCAAAACCCTTCATCTCCAGTCTCGCTTCCAGATGCATCAATTTCACTTTCACCCTCCCAACAAAATGTGCATACTGATATACCATTCCCATCTTATAACGATTCACCAACTGGGCAATTCTCACTTGCTCGAGAAATGCCACCCCCACCGCCGCCGTTGTTCACACCTGAGCATTCTCAGCATGAACAACACTTTGATTTTCCAGTCCTTTCTTCTACCACCACTCCTATTATTTCTTCAACTGCTGGTATGACAACTGGGGAGACTTTTCTAAGTTTGCCTCCTTCCAGTTGCTCCAGTAGTAACTGCTGCTGGTCCAGTGACACCTTCTCCTTCGTCACTGGACAGTCAAGTTGTCTCTTTACAAGCCGATCTCCAAAACCTTCTTACCAGGGTGGAGGAGATTCAGAAGACACTTGACAAAAACACCAAGTCCTTCTCCAGATACCACAAGGATCACTTAACCAACATCAAAGTGGTTGATCTGGGGATTAACAAGTTTTCATCTAATGAAGACTTGGTGTTTAAAAAGCTAAATGAGTTGGTCACTGGCTGCAACAATCTGGCTGGTACTTTAAAGGAAGCCTTTGACCTAACTCAGTCCAAGGTCACCAGTTCAATCTCCAATCTACTTGGCAACACTATAAGAACATCCGACGTAGATTTGAGGGAGATGAGGTAAAGGAATTGATTGAAAAACCTGGCCTAAATGTAACTGAACTTGGAGAGCAGTTGATGACTTCAGTTGGTCAGAAGATAGAGGATACGCTCGGTGCTAGAGAAGCACAATTGATTGAAAGGGTGATGTCTGAGATCACCAAGCTGGCCACTCCTCAGGTTGATCTGGCCCCACTCACCAGTGAGATCAACCGGTTGAGAGGCAGCATTGAGAATTTGAACACCCAGGTATCTCTACATGCTCAATCTTTAGATAAACTGACAACTGAAGTAGAGAATTTGAAGAAGAAGGATAATGAAGTAAAGGATAAGGTTGTCTCTGGTTTGGATGAAGACTCCAAGATCTTAATTGAATTAAAAACTGGTCAAGAACAGGTTACTGCAAATGTCTTGACTCAGTCAAAGGAGACCAACCATTTGTGGAGGTCTTTCAGGATGATGTATGGGATTTTTAAGGAGTGTAAGGACATGCAATCATGGCAGCCTCTTGACCGGTTGCCATCTCACCCCTCTGAATGGGAAGGTATTAGGGCAGGTCTAGATGCTGCCAAGGGGGAAAGAAGTGCAGTCCTTCCACCAGTTGTACCTGAAAGAACTTCATCTGGAAGTCAAGTTGGAAGAGAAATGGTTATAGCTGCCAGTACTGAAGCTGGTGAGCAAGATGTTAGGGGGAATGTGTTGGATAAGGGAAAAGGTTTAGTTGGTGATGCATCTGCCCAGCCGGCCACTGATGAAATGTTAGAAACTGGCAATGCTGATATACTACCTCCAGTTTCAGATAGTGATAGACTTGGCAATGATATTAAAGAAAGAAAGAAGATGAAACAAAGAAACCAAGTTGAAGCCAGGGCACATCTTGCACAGATCAAGTTGCTTGATATGAGTGATGCCAATCTTTTGGGTATCACTAAGGAGGAGTATGCCAGGGTTAAGAATGATCCCAGGATAGTTGACCAGTTGAAAGAAATGCTGGATGTAGAACTGGACAGACACTATCCTGAGGATGAAGCTGAATTCGATGCCAGAAGCTTGAACATTTCAGTGGAGAAGGCTGAGGAGAATAGGGCCAGTGGGATTCTTAAACGAATTGCAAATGTTAAGAAGGTTGTGAAAAAGGTATTGAATCCACCAAAAAGGATTCCACAACCAAAAAGACCATTGTCCAGAGATGCTGACCTTAGCACATTTGTTGAACCAACTGGCGAGGTATCTAATGAAGACATCAAGTCCGCTGTACTGGCTGCTGGTGCTGGGAGTATAAAAATAACAAATGAATCTGAAGCAAGAAGCTATTACTCCCAAATCATGTCAACCAGAAGACATAGTGGTACTATCAATGGTGTTAATGTAACAATCAAGCCAGGCACCAAAGTCTTTCACGTTGAAGTTAGTTATACCAGAGGGCCACTGGTTAAAACTGACGATCCTGGTGCAATGCAGTATGGGTTCAGTGAATGGGTGGAAATGGTGAATGTGTTGGATGCAAAGGCACAAAAGAATAGGTTTGAGAAAGAATGGGTGAACTTCTTAAGGGGCAAGATTCAACATAAAGAAAATTTGGAGCAAAAGCTGAATATTGACCCTGAAGACTCACAACCTATTTCTTCAGTGACCAAGAGAAGAAGAACTGGCGAATGGCCATCTCATTAAGTTCTTTCTTTTCAGTTATCTACTTGTATTTTGTTTTACATTCTGTAACTTGTATAAATTTTATTTCCTTGTATAAATGAAGTTACCAGTTTGTAACCACAAGGTAGATAATAGATTAAAATCTAACAAACCTAAAAGAAAAAACCTAAGGCATTTATTGATCTATAAAAATGCCTTGGAAAACTTAGATAGATTTAAATCGAACAAGTCCTTCCAGTTCACACGTGTACAGATACAAGAACTAGAAAAAGACTTGGCAATATTTCTAGACAAATAGGGGGAATTTGTTAGGACCAGTTCACCTGGTAAACTGGCCAGTCTCCAGTTGCATCTGGAAACCCAGTGAAACTGGAGACCTAGATGATTTGTCGAGAAATATATTGAAGTCCAGTTGCACCGTACAGTCAACGCAACTGAAGACTTCCTCCAGTTGAGACTGACCAAGTTGAAGAATCATTCCAGTTGAAGTCGAAGACAACAAATGGAAGATAGAGAATGACAATGGCAGCGAAGCCCAGTTGACATTATAGTCAGTTACAAACTGGAGACCATCAGTGGAAAGCTCTTACAAAGCTTTACACTAATTACGAGGAATTGACTTTTATGCTTTATGTACCTTTACCCGGATAATAAGATTTATCTTATTATTTAATTACAAAAAGGTACATAAAGGTGGTTGATTAAAGTCGCTTTATCATGCGACTTTACACTGCTTTTTAAGGAATTAAATGTTATTCCTTAAATGATCTCAACCACATTTGTACGGCCAAAGTTAACATCCCAATGTTAACTTTGCCTATAAATACAAGTCATTGCACAACCAAGAATATTACTTCTATCGAAAGACTTCTTCGAATACACTTCGATAGATTTCACACTTTGCATACCTGCAATATTCTTGGTGAACTTGTGCAATATTCTCTCAATCGCTAAAAGGAACATTTCACAACTTTAAGTATTTCGATTGTCTTGAGAAATTCCGAGTGTAGATCAATTGTATTTCATAGGTTGTTAGGATATTTACATTCTTGTATTATCTTGGTTCCGCAACAACCTTGTAATTTATTTAACATCAATAAATAAATTACATATTGAAAATTACATATTGTCTCATCAATTTATCTTACAAGTTATTTGTATTATTGTTTTGTTCTTTACTTATTGTCATTTAAATAAGTAATTACATATTGAAAATTACATATTGAAAATTACATATTGAAAATTACATATTGAAAATTACATATTGAAAATTACATATTGAAAATTACATATTGAAAATTACATATTGAAAATTACATATTGAAAATTACATATTGAAAATTACATATTGAAAATTACATATTGAAAATTACATATTGAAAATTACATATTGAAAATTACATATTGAAAATTACATATTGAAAATTACATATTGAAAATTACATATTGAAAATTACATATTGAAAATTACATATTGAAAATTACATATTGAAAATTACATATTGAAAATTACATATTGAAAATTACATATTGAAAATTACATATTGAAAATTACATATTGAAAATTACATATTGAAAATTACATATTGAAAATTACATATTGAAAATTACATATTGAAAATTACATATTGAAAATTACATATTGAAAATTACATATTGAAAATTACATATTGAAAATTACATATTGAAAATTACATATTGAAAATTACATATTGAAAATTACATATTGAAAATTACATATTGAAAATTACATATTGAAAATTACATATTGAAAATTACATATTGAAAATTACATATTGAAAATTACATATTGAAAATTACATATTGAAAATTACATATTGAAAATTACATATTGAAAATTACATATTGAAAATTACATATTGAAAATTACATATTGAAAATTACATATTGAAAATTACATATTGAAAATTACATATTGAAAATTACATATTGAAAATTACATATTGAAAATTACATATTGAAAATTACATATTGAAAATTACATATTGAAAATTACATATTGAAAATTACATATTGAAAATTACATATTGAAAATTACATATTGAAAATTACATATTGAAAATTACATATTGAAAATTACATATTGAAAATTACATATTGAAAATTACATATTGAAAATTACATATTGAAAATTACATATTGAAAATTACATATTGAAAATTACATATTGAAAATTACATATTGAAAATTACATATTGAAAATTACATATTGAAAATTACATATTGAAAATTACATATTGAAAATTACATATTGAAAATTCATAGGTTGTTAGGATATTTACATATTGTATTATCTTGGTTCAGCAACAACCTTGTAATTTATTTAACATCATAAATAAATTACACATTGAAAATTACATATTGTCTCATCAATTTATCTTACAAGTATTTTGTATTATTGCATTGTTCTTTACTTATTGTCATTTATATAAGTAATCTATCTAGAACTTGGTATATACACACTGCAACTTGTCATCTCCAGTTCAGTGCATATATTGCAAAGTAACTCCACCATCGACATAGAGGTGTCTTCAGGTAGTGCTATCTATTGAGTTGGGACTTACAATGACTTCAGAGCTAAGCTTGATAGAATGGACAGGTTTGAACAAGTCCAAGATCCTGAAGCTCCAGTCATGCAAGAACCAATTGCTGAAGATCGGCTTACATTCAGACTGTGATTTCTATAAAGCTGCAGATGATTCAGAGGAAGTTCAGAAGAAGAAGAAGGCTGATAAGAAAAAGCAGAGGAAGTAGATTGATGACAAAGACAAGACAAAGACATAGGTATGTTAACTTCTAGATTGTTTGAGCTTATATTGTTATATGTCTTTGTAATGTGATTGTCATTAATGAACTTAGTATTATGCATAAAATACTAGATTAAGTTTAAGTATTGAATGTATAGTAAATCTGCTAAGTGTGAATTGCGAGTTCACAATTCACAAAGGATATGCGACCCCGTATTTATAGGGTTAAATACGAGGTTAGTCATATAGGTAATACGACCCCGTATTTGCAGAGACAAATACGAGGCCAATCACAGAATGCGACCTCGCATTAGTGACGGGCTGGGCTGGGTTTACGAGGCCGGTGTGCTGAAGCCCATGTCGGGTGTTACCTATATAAACCGAACCCTAACAGAGTTTAGGGTTGAACATTTGTCGAAATATCAAGCAGGTATTGTAGGTTATAGTCGTCAAAGGTTGTTCCGCTAGCCCGAAGAAGATCTGTGAGGCCGCAGATGATCTAGGGGCTTTTTGTTGATCACCAAGTTATTGTGAGGGATTCCGCACCTCAAGATAACTGGATCAAGCTATTGACGATCCGTACCAGGGGACTTACAAGAAACTCCCGACATCTCATTACATTTTCATCACCTCATTTCATTGCTGCTAAGGTGAGACTCATAGCCCCTTATTAACTGTTTTACGTTTTGGGCTGAGAATACATTGTCTAAATTGTTTTATACTGAGATGCACTTATACAAATTGGATATCATTTTTATAGATACACTCTGGGAAAATTTCGTGAAACAAAGTTCTATATGAACACACGGGTTTAAATCTGAAGAATAAATATGTTAAACTAATATCTCAGATTTAAGGACATGGTATGTTCTATTATGATTTAATATGCTCGGATTCGAGAAAATATTATATGATGTGAATTATCTAAATATAAGGTTCTGTGATGGCAGTGAAAACCTATATATTGTTAAGATGTGAAATATATATTAAGGTTCTGTATGGCAGTGAAAACCTATATATTGTTAAGATGTGAAATATATATTAAGGTTCTGTGATGACAGTAAAGACCTATATATATTGTATAATGTGAAATATAAGGTTCTGTGATGGCAGTGAAAACCTATATATTGTTAAGATGTGAAATATATATTAAGGTTCTGTGATGGCAGTAAAACCTATATATTGTTAAGATGTGAAGTATATATTAAGGTTCTGTGATGGCAGTAAAGACCTATATATATATCGTCTTATGTGAAATACAAGGTTCTGGAATTCCAACAAAGACCTGTATATTGTTATGATATGAATTATCTGAGAAAGTTTCGTGGTTGCAGTAACGACCTATATATTGTTATTGTGTGAATTATCTGTTAAGTTTCTGTATTAACAGTTTACCTATGGTTATTCATGGTATGAATACCAATTAAGTTTTCATTACGATAGAATACCTATCTATCTTTACATTATGACTATCTATTATGGAAATGTATTTCCAAAAGTAATTCGGATTAATGATCAAGGATATCATTGGGATTATACTGGTGAGGGTATCACAAAAAGCTTATTATCCACCACACTATACTGTTGTAAAACCTATGACACCACCAACTTTATGTTGACGTCTTTTAAACCGTATTCTTAGGAAATTAAGGCAATATCGGAGCAGGCTTGGTTTGGAGTCTCATATGCATACACTAGAGAAACGGAGCATTTTGATTAGTTAATTTCCTTTGTATTAGAAGTAGTTGTTCAAGTTCTATGAACGTATCTACTTTCCTTGTAAAGAAATGCTTCGTTTATAAATAAAATTCAATAACGTCTCATTTAGAGGTCATTTGTTATAATGTGTGATTGTGATTCATCTAATTGTTCACACCTTCCGTTTCCGCAAAATTAAATATTTTGAGGTGTGACATTTATAGTGTAATGAATTTGAAAAAGGACTAAAGTTGTAAAAGTGTATAAAACATATTTTGTAAATAAACATAAAATCAATAAAATATAAACAATATGAAAAAAAGAGTTTGGGCAGTGGGCACGAAACACCATTTTGCCAAACTACCCTCCTCACTTTGAAAAAAGTCGAAAACCTCCGACTAAATCGGCCTATCGTTGGGACATTTAATTGGAGTAAACCCTCACTACTACACAAAAAGATTTTTTGGAACACCTACAAATGCTCACCAAATTTAAGACAACTATGCAAAGGCTCCCGGT
This sequence comes from Erigeron breviscapus, assembly GCA_034093135.1. NCBI lineage: Eukaryota > Viridiplantae > Streptophyta > Magnoliopsida > Asterales > Asteraceae > Erigeron > Erigeron breviscapus. The sequence continues at coordinate 97,382,084 of CM067169.1, forward strand.
GTCAAATCACGACACGAATTTTCTAGCAAAATTTACTTTAAAAAAAATAAAAATCTAGAGTGATAGTTTTAAATGCAATATATGGGAGTGATAGTTTTGGCACGGATCTCGATAAGCGGATGAACACATCCTGCAATTCTTTAATGTGTGCCGAACATCCATATTCAAGTGGGCAACTTTAAGTTTGATATGACAATACGGTTAGTGACGAACACATAGTGCTTTACATTAGTGACTGGTCAGAGGATCCCTGCATTCCTGCAAATCTTTAATGTGTGCCGGTTAATAATACGAGCGTTATTATCAAATACGGCTTTGTTTTAATAATAATCTTATCATTTTATTTATCTGTAATTTGAACACGAATCCTTATGGTATCAATATTGCACAGAACTGATACATTTATAAGGTATCCACACACCATGCTGCAATTCTATACACATATTTATATGTTACAAAACATCAAATAGACTTTAAAAAATTTAAAAATGCTATGTTTGACAAATATATTATTTAATGTCTAGCTAATCGCTATCATCATATGAAAAGGTATATTGATGTTCCCCTTGATACCGTGTAAAGCATCAGTATCTGAAAAATGAATATTAAAGCCGTAGACCTTGACAGGGACGATTTCACTCCTAAGCTGCAATTGGCAGTCCTCGACAGGTACGATTTCTGAAATGAACTAAATTCATAATTACTTTATCAAAATCCCCATCATATGAAAAGGTATATCGATGTGTTTTTAATGTATTCGAATACGTATTCGGTTATCTTTATAAATTCGCCACAACCATATTCCGTCCGGGGATTTGCTGTGTTTAATGTTGCTTCGGGGACATTGTACAGTAAAAGTTGACACTTCTATGTAGAGCGAATTGTAGAGAGTTTTAGGAATGGTGTATTGGTGTGTGATATATAGTGCCTTCAAACAAGAGGTATTTGTGTAACTTTTAAAGTGTTTGGTATGGTAGCAGTAACCTCAAGAGGTATTTGTGTAGCTTTAAAGATTAGAAGCTTCATCGAAAAGCTAAAGCTACTGAAACGCTACGACACAATAGCGTTTCATTTTGGAGCTTTTTTTCCAAATAAAAGTTAAAGCTAGTCGCATTCAAACAAGTTTTTAACACTTTAGGAGCTTTTATAAAGCTTTTTCGCTCCTGAAAAGCTTGTGTCAAACATAGACATACTTTTCATTGATATAACACAACAAAAAAGATATTTATAATCTAAAAGAAAAATATTTAATATGGGGCACGGATATACGGGAAAAATTCGCAACATCCCCATAAAAATTTGTTTAGCCGATGCGGTTCTAATGTATCTGAATACCTTTATTAACTCTACGCATCCATGTTCCGTGCGGGCGTTTGATGTGCTTGGTATTGTTTTTGGACGTACATAGACTTTTGACACTTTCATGAAGAGCTAGAAAATTTGAGAATTTTTTAGCGATTGTGTGAAATACATATTGTTTAGGTCATAGGCCATCAAGGTAACACGATGGATTTTTACAGTTGATACTTATGAGAGAAAACTCTTTACTTCCCGTACGTATGGCGTCCCCGGCAGTCCGGCACCTTTAGCCTCAATTTATGATAGATTATAGCAATCATTTAGTTTTGACATTTAGATGAAGCACTCACTTGTTGAACCACAAAATTGTTAGAAACTTATCGAAGAAAATTGTGAATGATGTATTTTTAATGTATCCAAACCCAAAGAAATTTAGATGATCAAAAAAAAAAAAACTGTGGTTAAACGGATTGTAAGGAAACATTGGTGTTAATGGCATTGTTGTTCTTCCAAAAAAGGACATATATAATCGTTTATGCCAAAAAATACGGCCACTATATAGCCAAACTAGGAAGGAAGTAATTCGTTTGTTTTTGTCCGTACACCTTCAATCACATCAAAGGGACAACTGACTAACACGTCATTACAGATATCCTTTACTCCTTGAACAAAAATTACAGTGTTGTGTTTTACATTCAAAATGGCGAAACAAATACAGTATAAAACAATCTACGCTTTTATATAAATTCCACGATTATGGAAAACAAAAAAAAAGACCATTTTCCCCTTGAAGTTTATTTAGTTTCCAGAAAAACACCGTATTACAATCCAAAAATGAATCCACATTAACATATATATATACATACTATTAACCACCACCATATTACCAACATCACAATATCAATACATGATATATACGATGTAGAGCCATTCAGAGAACTGTCTGATTCATTGTTTCCTTCAAACAATGTATAGAGCGCGGCATTCTTCATCGGCGGTGTAACTGATGCGCTTATAATGTATCCGAACCTGTCGCAGGATTTCGGCTTTTGAATAAAAGTCCGGATCAAAAGGAAAGAAAACATTTTTACTTGTTTGCAATGGGTGGTATTTGCAAAGTAAGGGACTCCAATCACATATTTTATAGAGAAATATCTAGGCTCGTCTTGTTCTATACGGTCCGTATATATGGCTTTGCGTTTATTTACACGAGCAATATTGTAAATTACGCCCGAATCAAAATATATCCATTTTATTTAATTTTCTTTTAAATCCTCCCAAATACTCGTATGAGATAAAGATTTTCTACGCGACTAGATCCGTATCCGTTGGTCATCGTTATAACCCGAAAGATTCATATCATTTAATTTATTTGATTTTCTTTTAAATACTCCCAAATATGAGTGAAAGATTTTTAAATAAAAACAACTATTGAACGTATTCTTTCATATCATATCATTTCATTTCACTTGTTAAATAACAAATTCTTTTGGAAACATTGCAGCTGTTGTTGTTCCTTTCCACTCTTAAAGAGTTAATGCATGTAAAACTTAAGATCAGAGTGTTAGAATAGAACCATATAAAACAACAACAACTGTACTAAATCCCGGAGAGATGCGGGGTTTGAGGGCGCTATTACGTAGACAGCCTTACCCTTTCCCAATGCTAGCGAGACTACTTCCTGAAAGACCTCCGGCCTAGGGTAATACAAGAAAAATTAGTCTCGTTGGCTCTCTTCTACTCGTGTTATTTAACACCCATATATAGAGTAGGACCATATACGACTATACGAGTATATAACAAGATATAATTATATAATATATATCGGTCAAAAAAGTGTTGAATGGCCAATATAAACCATTCAACTAACCACCATGATTAGTCATGCCGGACTAATCTTTCTCCTACAAATAAAAGTGTTTTTTTAGCGGACGCAACGCTACCCTGATCGATTAAGGGCTCGGGCCAAAATACATACATCCTTCATTGCCCATAGAAAGTACATTAAAAAGGTTTCTGGCTTTGAGGGCTCACAACAAGTGCGAGTCGCACTTCCGCTGATCTTTCCTCTTCTCCAAATATCTCTGGATGTTTCCGTTTAAGAGAGGACACATATCCACGGGACTCGGACAACTTAATGTTCATGTCATAATACTTAGACCTGAAATCGTTAAGTTTAGAATTGACATTTATTAGTTCCATCTGCACTTGATGAAGTTCCTTTTCCAAAGCCTTTCTTTTCTGTTCCGCCTGTTGATGCTCCATCTTCATACTTTCGGCAAACTTGAAAAAGCATTTCTTCATGCTATCGATGATGTCATCCCTTATAACGATTTCCTCGTTGTGGCATCGCATGATCTGATCAAGATTCCGAGGACCACACACACATATATATATTATATATATATATATATATTTATTATTAGATAAGATATGATACTACGAATTAAATGTTATAAAGGATAAAATAATAACTTACGAGTCGGATTTGGCGGTGAGATTCCACAAATTTCTGAGTGTTGTTGGAGGGAGTTGATGAGTTAGCCATTACGTACTATTGAGAAAAAAATGAGAAAAGGCAAGTTGAACAAATGTATTATTAACTGAAATTGCAGTAAATAACCATCTATATAAACCATCCGAAATTTTGAAATGCCAAATTTTAACCCCTAAAGTTTTACACTGTGTTTTCCTTTAACCCTTTTTGGATATTTCTTTGTTACTACAACACAATGAGTGAATCTTGTTGTGGAAACGTTTGGGGCTAATCTTTGTGGGTCATTTTTTATGTAAAATATGTTATCGTTGGGACATTTATTAAACCACTTAAATCATTGACATGGCTAATTCGTATGAGTAAATTGATAATGAATAATAATGATATACATGTGGAAGAATCAATGGCTAATACGATAATAGAGAATTAGTTGAATCCAGGTGTAAAATCTGAATCGACAAGTATGATATGATACGACGCGCTTCTGACTTTAAGGTGATAGACGTCGTTCCTGTATATCTGCTTTTAGTTTTGTTTATACTAACAGTAAAGGGTTATACTGGTGCATCCTGAATAATCCATACTGGTCGTATTAATATTTATTCTTTTCAACAGAGCCTTTTTCTTTATTTTGTTTTTAGTTGAAGGTAAAAGGATATGTAAGGATGTTTGTATGGTTGGAGATAAAATTATAGGATTTGAAAGGATTTATAAAGATGGATAAGGATTTGTAAGGATATGATGTGGCAGCTCAAGGACACCTAAGGGCGTCATTAGCATTGGAGATAGCCTTATGCCAGGAAACAAGGACTCTCGAAAACCCCCCTATTGTTCCACACGACCACACCCACAAATGTGGAAAGTGGGACACGATCCCAAGTAGATCTTTCCAAAAACAAAGACCTTACCAAGATCTTGACCATTACTTTGGGACTTACCTTTGGTTCATGGTTAAATTGATGCACGAATTTTCACAAAACAATTAATGCACGATGATTTTCATGATGCACGGTGATTTTCAGTAAGATAAACCTATTGTTTAATTTGTTTTACTTCAACACTTGTTTTATTTTACCTAAAACCTATATAACAAATGTTATAGCTAGTGGTTGTGTTATGTTTATGTTTGACAACCTCATATTCACTATCTTTTATAAATATTAAAACAGAAACTTTAATTCAAAAATGGGGTAAATACACTTTTAGTCCTTCAACTTCAAATAAAATATCCAATTATACACATATTAATTAATATTCTAATTATCTAACCATATCAAAATTAATATATCTAGGTGGTTGCCGTTTTTGATTCACATCGATCTCATGTAACAGTTATTATCCATCTTTTTGTTGATTTTATTTGATTTTCTTACAACTTTTCATACAAATTAATATCCATTTGTTGTACCGGGGCTAGGGTTCCCTCCATTACCCTTTCAAGAACGAAAAGTTACACTTTCGTAATTTGTTTTAAAATAGTGATTGTTTCAAGTAATATGTCAATTGTTTTTTTTATGTATTATTCTGTTAGTTTTCATACTTTTTATATCGTTTTATAGGTTTTGCCCGCGTTTTACGGGGGTTTGAATCTAGTTCTCTCTAATCGAAAAGGGCTAGGCTATCTCCAATGGGGATGTCTTGGGGTGCCCTTAGGTGTCCTTTAATATCCTTTGCCGTTAAAACTTGTCCAAAACTAAGGATTTTTTGAAGGATGCCCTTACCTAAGGGCATGCCCTTACTTGTCCTTACCTAATATATTTTTGTTTTTAGTTGGAGGTAAAAGGATATGTAAGGATGTTTGTATGGTTGGAGATAAAATTATAGGATTTGAAGGATTTATAAAGATGGATAAGGATTTGTAAAGATATGATGTGGCAGCTCAACGACACCTAAGGGCGTCCTTAGCATTGGAGATAGCCTTATGCCAGGAAACAAGGACTCTCGAAAAATCCCCTATTGTTCCACACGACCACACCCACAAATGTGGAAAGTGGGACACGATCCCAAGTAGATCTTTCCAAAAACAAAGACCTTACCAAGATCTTGACCATTACTTTGGGACTTAACCTTTGGTTCATGGTTAAATTGATGCACCAATTTTCACCAAACAATTAATGCACGATGATTTTCATGATGCACGGTGATTTTCAGTAAGATAAACCTATTGTTTAATTTGTTTTACTTCAACACTTGTTTTATTTTACCTAAAACCTATATAACAAATGTTATAGCTAGTGGTCGTGTTATGTTTATGTTTGACAACCTCATATTCACTATCTTTTATAAATATTAAAACAGAAACTTTAATTCAAAAATGGGGTAAATACACTTTTAGTCCTTCAACTTCAAATAAAATATCCAATTATACACATATTAATTAATATTCTTATTATCTAACCATATCAAAATTAATATATCTAGGTGGTTACCGTTTTTGATTCACATCGATCTCATGTAACAGTTATTATCCATCTTTTTGTTGATTTTATTTGATTTTCTTACAACTTTTCATACAAATTAATATCCATTTGTTGTACCGGGGCTAGGGTTCCCTCCATTACCCTTTCAAGAACGAAAAGTTACACTTTCGTATTTTTTTTTAAAATAGTGATTGTTTCAAGTAATATGTCAATTGTTTTTTTTATGTATTATTCTGTTAGTTTTCATACTTTTTATATCGTTTTATAGGTTTTGCCCGCGTTTTACGGGGGTTTGAATCTAGTTCTCTCTAATCGAAAAGGGCTAGGCTATCTCCAATGGGGATGTCTTGGGGTGCCCTTAGGTGTCCTTTATATCCTTTGCCGTTAAAACTTGTCCAAAACTAAGGATTTTTTGAAGGATGCCCTTACCTAAGGGCATGCCCTTACTTGTCCTTACCTAATATATTTTTGTTTTTAGTTGGAGGTAAAAGGATATGTAAGGATGTTTGTATGGTTAAGATAAAATTATAGGATTTGAAGGATTTATAAGGATGTGTAAAGATTTATAAGGATATGTAAAGATTTGTAAAGATATGATGTGGCAGCTCAACGACACCTAAGGGCGTCCTTAGCATTGGAGATAGCCTTATGCCAGGAAACAAGGACTCTCGAAAAATCCCCTATTGTTCCACACGACCACACCCACAAATGTGGAAAGTGGGACACGATCCCAAGTAGATCTTTCCAAAAACAAAGACCTTACCAAGATCTTGACCATTACTTTGGGACTTAACCTTTGGTTCATGGTTAAATTGATGCACCAATTTTCACCAAACAATTAATGCACAATGATTTTCATGATGCACGGTGATTTTGAGTAAGAGAAACCTATTGTTTAATTTGTTTTACTTCAACACTTGTTTTATTTTACCTAAAACCTATATAACAAATGTTATAGCTAGTGGTCGTGTTATGTTTATGTTTGACAACCTCATATTCACTATCTTTTATAAATATTAAAACAGAAACTTTAATTCAAAAATGGGGTAAATACACTTTTAGTCCTTCAACTTCAAATAAAATATCCAATTATACACATATTAATTAATATTCTAATTATCTAACCATATCAAAATTAATATATCTAGGTGGTTGCCGTTTTTGATTCACATCGATCTCATGTAACAGTTATTATCCATCTTTCTGTTGATTTTATTTGATTTTCTTACAACTTTTCATACAAATTAATATCCATTTGTTGTACCGGGGCTAGGGTTCCCTCCATTACCCTTTCAAGAACGAAAAGTTACACTTTCGTATTTTTTTTTAAAATAGTGATTGTTTCAAGTAATATGTCAATTGTTTTTTTTATGTATTATTCTGTTAGTTTTCATACTTTTTATATCGTTTTATAGGTTTTGCCCGCGTTTTACGGGGGTTTGAATCTAGTTCTCTCTAATCGAAAAGGGCTAGGCTATCTCCAATGGGGATGTCTTGGGGTGCCCTTAGGTGTCCTTTAATATCCTTTGTCGTTAAAACTTGTCCAAAACTAAGGATTTTTTGAAGCATGCCCTTATTTGTCCTTACCTAATATATTTTTGTTTTTAGTTGGAGGTAAAGGATATGTAAGGATGTTTGTATGGTTACAGATAAAATTATAGGATTTGAAGGATTTATAAGGATGTGTAAAGATTTATAAGGATATGATGTGGCAGCTCAAGAACGTCTAAGGGCGTCCTTAGCATTGGAGATAGCCTAAGCTTCTAACGGAAGCCCCGGTAAATGAGGGCAGTAACTCTAACTGGTCCTGCACGAATGTTTTTATTTGATTATTTGTAATTATTTTGATATGCACATAATAAAATATATAGAATGGAACCGAAATTACAACCTATTTAAACTTTTTTCGCGTGAACGGTGAAGTTAGCTAGCAGACAGCTGGCTCAGCTGCCTACCTGCTTGCTTGGTTATTTTTTTTTTTCAATTTTAGTATTTAAGTTAGACTGAAAGGAGTGAGCGACTCCTACACCATTTCTCGCCAAAAGTCGCCCAAAGTCGCCGTGAACACCACCCCCCCTCGCCGACTTCTCCTTCCAGCGAAAGTCGCCGACCCCCACAAGTCGCTCCTTTGTGCTTTGACTTTTGCGTGGATCAAGAAAAGGACAAGGAATGTTCCTTTTTTATTATTATTTTTTTCTCTTCCCCCTCTATATACATACAACACTTCCCTACCCCACATGCCATATGGCGCTTGTCGCCCCAATCTCCAAAATTCACCCATTTCCACCTTTTTTAAGGGGCAACTCTTCTTACACCACATGACACATGGCGCAACTCGCCCCTTGTTAGAAATATAAATGTAGTAGTTGATTTGTTTCCTTATTGTATATTAGTACTTAGAATGTAAATGTCTAAGTATGGAAGGGGCTTAGTGTAAATTAGCCATATGTATATAAACCCCTTCCATTAAGCATTTTGTAACTTTTCAACCCATAATTCAATCCAATCTTTCCCTGACATCTCTCTACTCTCTCTCTACTTTCTCTCACTAGAAACCGCCATTAACTCACACACTTACACACACAAAAGCTCGAATTCTACTGATTACAATTGGTATCAGAGCACAATCAGCATATCTGAGCGATCCAAAAGCTTATTACAAGCTTAAGTTGTGCTTAATTTTAGAATTTGAGTTGTTTTTCTGAAAGGTTCATTTGCAGAGCTCACTGTTTCAGTGATTCCTGCAAATTAAGTGTGTTTTTGTTCGAATTTTGTTCACCGATCGATTTTATATCTGTATATCTTCCTTCGCTATCAATTTCAGAAGCTAATTTCATAATTTGAGTCGTTTTCGTTCGAGCTCTACAAATCGCATGTTCGTGTGGGTTTGAATTTCAGTTGAAATTAGCATCTAATTTGTTCGAGGATTTGTGCGCATTGGATTTCTGATCATTTTGATATAAAATACGACTTTTAATTCTCAAAAATGAAGAAGATATCGAAGATTTACAGTCTTCTCTGCAAATAAGGGTTTGGCTGAACGAAGAAGATAACCAGTAACCGACTATTTTGTCGTGTATTGGTTACTCGTATTTGCATAAGTCGTTGGCTAAAGTGTTGTTCTTACTTGTACTATTTGCAGAGCAGTTTGCTCGGCAAATACGTGTTTCAGAAATTTTGGCTAAGTACTGGATCTTCACTTGTTCTATTTGTAGAGCTTATTGCTCGGCAAATAGTTATTTCAAGAAATTTGGTTAAGTGGTGTGGTTACTTGTTCTATTTGCAGAGCTATTTGCTCGGCGAATAGGTGGTTCAAGGATTTGTGGTTAAGTGTTGAGACTAATTGTTCTATTTGCAGAGCTTATTGCTCGGCAAATAGTTGTTTTTGAGAAGTCTTGATTCGAGACTGGTGCCACTTGCATTGTTTGCAGAGGTTTAAGCTCGGCAAACAAGTGTTTTTGACTGGTGTGACTAAGTACAAGTTCTATTTGTACTATTTGCAGAGACATTTGCTCGGCAAATAGTTGAATTAGATTCTTCGACCAAGTAACTTTCTAAATTGTGCTGTTTGCAGAGGTTTAAGCTCGGCATTCAGTTGTTTTTGATTGTTGATCAGAGTACTTGGGTTGCAACTTGGTCACTTACACCATTTGCAGAGGATTAAGCTCGGCACTTAGTTGTTTTTAAGATTCTCAAATCAAAATTTTTCAAGAAAATTTCTCAAAACCATTTTTCATCAATATTCTTCGCGTGGGTAGGAAAATCAAAATTTTTCAAAATTTTTAATATTCTTACTTGTTCTATTTGCAGAGGTTTAAGCTCTGCATTTAGTTGAAATTGAAAATTCTCAAATTTTTCTAAGTCTTTTAATTGCTTGAAATGGCTTCAAGGGAAGCTTTAGCACTTGGTTCTGAAGAAAGACCACCTGTCTTGTTTAGAGGATCTTATCCTCAATGGAAGAAAAGGTTTCTGAACTAGATAGACAGGCAGAAGAATGGAAAACTGCTAAGGAAATCATACAAAGATGGTCCTGAAATTCCAAAGAACCCAGTTAATGGAGAAGTTTTACCTGAAGAGAGTTGGAACACAGATCAGAGAAACAGAGTTGAGGCTGACCAAAGTGCAATTGCCTATCTTTACCAAGCACTTCCTGATGACATTTACTGCAATGTGGACTCCTATGAAACAGGAAAAGATATATGGGATGAAGTGGAGAAGCAGATGGAAGGATCTGATGTATCAAACACCATAAGGTTGTCGACTGTTCTGAACATGTATGAAACATTCAAACAACAAAAAGGTGAACCATTGAATGAGGTATACATCAGATTCTGCAATGTCATCAATGAGCTTAGAAAGAATGATGTGAAGAGAACCAATATGGAGCTGAACATCAAATTCATCAAAAATCTGGAAGAGGAATGGCAAGTGTATGGAACTCAACTCAACCAACAATCAGACTTTGGGAAACTTACCATTCACACCTTGTATGAGAAGCTAAAGCTGAATGTTGAGGATGTTCAGAGGATCCAGAAGAGGAAAGAAGAAAGTTCTCATTCCAATCCATTAGCCTTAGTAGCTGAGAAGAAGACTTCAAAAGTGTCAAGACAAAGTTTTGTTGAATATGACACTGATTCTGATTCAAGTGAAATGAGTGATTGTGATCTTGATGAGAAACAAAAAGAGATGTACAAAGAACTCGCTTATTTCACAAAGGCTTTTAAGAAGAAATTCTTCAAGAAGAAACCAACAAATAATCAGCTTAGGACTTCATCAGTCTCTTCGTATGCAAAAAATGCGAATGCTCCTAAAGTTTGATCAGAAGAAAGAGTTTGTTGGTGGTGAGAAGAAGTATGAAAATCAGAAGAAGTTTGAGAAGAAAGGTAATGGAGAGAAGGAATGAAGACAAGAAGTGCTACAACTGTGGTCTTACTGGACATTTTGCTATCAACTGCACTAAACCTCGATAGAAGAACTCCGAGTACTATAAGTACAAACTTTTGCTAGCAAGACAAGAGGAAAGTGGAATTGCTCTGCTCGCTGAAGATGACAAGTGGTTACATCTTTCTGATGAGGAGACAGACGAACTTGCAGCAAATGTGTGCTTCATGACGAAGATCAAGAAATCAAAGGAGTTGGATGATGTTGAGGAAAGTTCTTCAGAGGATGATCAGATACTAACTCTTCCCAAATCAGTGTTAAAACACTACATGGACATGAGTGAAACAGCAAGAAAAGATTGCAGGGAGTTGAGTAAAAAGAATTTAAATTTAAAGAAAGATTTGGAAGACAAAGAAAAAGATTTTCAAAGTAAATTTGATTTGCTTCAAAAGGAATTTGAGAATTTGAAATCTGAAAAAGCAGCAGTCACTTTTACTCCCAACTCTAAACTGCATCTTGAACAACAAGAACTTGAGACCAAAGTTCTTGATCTGAGCAAGACCGTCAGACAACTTCAAATCAAAAAGACCAATGAGATGTTTCGAGCAAATGCATTGGCTGAGGACATTGAGTCTTTAAATGTGAAATTGAAAGAATCAATCCCTGATTTGACGGAATTTGAAAACAAAATTTCTGACCTAAAATATGAGTGTTGTATAAAAGATTCTCTTAAACAAAAACTTGATAAAGAAAATGATGAGCTTAAAGCCGAAATCAAGTCTTATCAAGACAAGTTGTATAAGATTAATCGATCATATCAACAAATATTTTTGAATAGGCTAAGAAATTCGAAAACTTTATTCAATTCAGGGATAGGTTATGTCAATCCAAATCATTTGCTCAAAGCACAAGAAGAAGTCCCATCATTATATAAGGAATCTTATTTGAGATGTGGGATGACTGACCAGTTTGTGAGACCGAATGATAGTGATTTTGAGACTGATGATTTTCTAAAAGAGGGTGCAAAAGTCTATTTTAACTATGAGTTAATGGATGAGTCATATGATTTTTTCAGTCACCCTGCACACAAAATTCAAAAAGAAAATCATGAGGCTGTAATTCCTGAAATTCTTGAGTGTTTTAAAGAAATACCTTTAGAAGAAACTATTCCAATTCCAAAAGCTGAAAACTTGAGACCTTATGTGCCACAAAAAGTTTTGGAAAAGGTAATAGAGGATCTGCAAAAGTCTCTATATGAAAAGCAATCTTTGATAGACAATCTGCAGACTCAAAATCACTTTATCATTGACCAACCCAAGATAGACTCCAAAGTTTATGATCCAACTGGATGTTCTATGAGTTCTATATGTGAAAGTGTAAATGCTTCAGTCCAAACTGAAAAAGAATCTCAGATCTTTGATATGTGCAAAATTGATTTTGACCGAAAGTTTTCTGAATCATTTGAAAAAATCAATGAGAAGATTTTATCCATGAAAAAGAAAACCAATGTGTTTGAAGAGAATCATCCAATTCATGTTCAAAATGTGAATGTAGAATTAAAGAAAGTTGTTCATGTGTCTGTGCAAACTGATGGTGATTTAGATGATGTTCATGATGTTGATGATTATTTCTTTCCGATTACTTCTGAAATTGAGACTTTCACCAAGTTTTCTGAGGGAACTCAATCATACTTGAATGAAATTGATGCTTTCAAACAAAAGTTTGAAAAAGAAAGGGAACAGAGGTTAAATGTGCTAAAGGAACTTAATGATCTAAAAGTTGAATTCCAATTTCAGCAAATAGCACTTCAATCTCATAAAGAAAAAGAAAAAGCATCAATTCCACTCAAGCAAAGTCCATGTCCGATAAAGAAAAGTGAAGTTAGTGTGAAGTTGGAAACTGAAGATATGACAAATTTTTTGGAAGAAAATCATGATTTTGATCCTGAATTTGAAAAACATTTTGTTAAAAAGGAGGAAAAACTTGATTTTTATCTAAAGAAAATTCCAAAGTCACACTCTTCACAATCTTCATCAATCAATAAGTTCCAAAGACCAACCCAACAATCAAAGACCAACCCATTACCCAAGAGACTGCTTCAAACAAAACCAAACCATACCAAGACTGTTTCAAAACCGAAGACTAAACAATCACCTAAGACGGGTTCAAGTCCGAAACCACAGAAAGGTCCCAATGTCCCAATGAAATCAAAGACTTCTAGGCAAACAAAGATGTACAAGGTTATTTTTGAACCTAAGTCACAAAAAGAAGTCAAAGCAAGCAGTGGTCCAAAGAGTGTTAAGGATGAAGCTTTCTCATTAGGTAACAAACAACCTCCGCAGGTTAGGTATTCTAGTTTTCCTAGGTACTCTCAGAAGAATCCTAAGTGCACTTTACAGAGGGTTAGAGATACTTTTACTGGAATGACTAAATACAAAGACCAGTATGGTTGGTTGTCGCCTAATAACATAAAGAAAGTAAACAAGACCACAGAACCCATCAAGAAGAAACCTGTTAAGAACAAAGTTAATAATTTGTTTGCTAACTCAAAAAATGTTCGTGTTTCAGGTGACGTGTTCTTAACTAGTAGCAGTAGATGGATCCCTAAGGATAGATATTTGAATGCATCTAGTAAAGTCAAGCTTGATGGAAAACCTGCCAATGTCAAACAAGTGTGTATTGTCCGTAGATCGAATACATTAGATAATGCTAATAAATCTAGGACTAGTCCCGCTTGTACCAAAACATGTGTATAAACCTTTACATTTTCTTGCTTGTAATTCGTATTTGTATTTTGAACAATTATGTGTGCTTGTTTGTTATTTGAATAAATTGTTTGTTTGCGTGTTATTTTGCTTGATGTTTATTTTTTAATGTGTACTTGCATGTTATCCCTCTAACCTGCAAGGACCCAATTACATGGGTACCTAAATCATATACCTTGTCTTTGCAGGAATTTCTCATTTGTGTGTGGTATGTTGACTCGGGATGTTCACGTCATATGACTGGAAACAAGTCCATTCTTTCGAACTTTGTTGAAAAGTTTATGGAAACCGTCAGATTTGGAAATGATCATATTGCTCCTATTCTCGGTTACGGAGACATTGTTAAAAATGATCATATTGCTCCTATTCTCGGTTACGGAGACATTGTTAAAAATGGTGTCACTATAAAGAGAGTTTCCTATGTTGATGGATTAGGACACAATCTTTTTAGTGTTGGACAATTTTGTGACAATGATCTTCAAGTATTATTCAGGAGATATGAATGCAAAGTGCAGACTGAAGATGGTGTGGATATTCTTACTGGAACAAAGGACAATAACCTGTTCACTATTGATCTCAACAACATTCCATCTAATTCTTCAGAGATTTGTCTACTTTCAAAAGCAACTGCACAAAACTCTTGGTTATGGCATCGCCGTCTTTCTCATCTGAATTTTCAAACAATTAATGCTCTCGTGGATAAACAACTTGTTGTAGGACTTCCTGATTACAAGTACGAAAGTGAACATGTTTGTCCAGCATGTGCAATTTGCAAGATGAAGAAAGCATCACACAAACCAAAGAAGTTTCTAAGTACAGAAGGTTCTTTGCACCTTATTCACATGGATTTGTGTAGCCCAATGAAAGTTCAAAGTATCCATGGCAAGCGATACATTCTTGTGATTGTCGATGATTATTCTCGGTACACTTGGGTATTCTTTCTTCATGCAAAGAGTGATACTCCGACTGCAATTATTGATTTCATAAAGAAGACCCAAGTGAATCTTAAATCATAGTTAGAATTGTTCGCTCAGACAATGGCACTGAATTCAAGAATTCAACGATTGATTCTTTCTTCAAGTCCATGGGTATTACTCATCAATTTTCCGCTGCCAGGACACCTCAACAGAATGAAGTAGTTGAACATCGAAATCGAACTCTTGTTGAAGCAGCTAGAACAATGCTTGCTTATTCTAAGTTGCCTCCGAATCTATGGGCTGAAGCTGTTGTACTGCCTGCTTCACTCAAAATAGATCAATCATAAACAAGAGGTTTGATAAAACTCCATATGAGGTGATAAACAATAGAAAGGCCAATGTGAACTTCTTGCACATTTTTGGATGTGTATGTTATGTTCTCAATGATCGAGATAATCTGGGCAAATTTGAACCAAAAGGCAATGAGGCATATTTTATCGGTTATTCGAGAGAATCGATAGCATATCGTGTATATAACCGAAGAACCAAGAGAATTGAAGAGAGTATGAACGTTAGATTTGATGAACTCTCGGGAATGGTTCTTGAACAACACAGTTCAAGACCCGAACTTCAAAGTCCACAAGCTTCCGCAACAAAGACTACTTCAAATGTCAAATCATCATTCTCTACTCCAACAAGACAAGATTTAGATATCTTGTTCGAAGAATTTTTCCAAGTATCGAAGAAAGTTCCTGAATCTGATGGAAATGCCAATGAACCATTCTATTCAAATTCAAAAGAGATGGATCCCAATGAGTCTTCACCATCACAATCATCAGATGTTAATTCATCATCTGATTCTCCTCCACCTACCGATATTTCAGAGTTGCATACTCAACCTCATAATATCTCACAAGTGACAAATCCTACAACCAATCCTGAAGATTATGATCATGATGACTTTGTTGAACCAATTGCAACTTCATTTGAACAATTAACAGAACAACATTCTCCTGATTTTATTGATTCTGAAGAATTTGGTGATCCACTTAATCCAATTCCTCACACAACCAAGTGGACAAGAGCTCATCCTATTTCTCAAGTCATTGGTAATCCAACAACTGGAGTTCAGACAAGATCCGCATCCGCGAATGAATGTCTGTTGTGAATTTTCTGAGTATTGTTGAACCAAAGACAGTGAATGAAGCTCTAAGTTGTCCAGATTGGGTGAAAGCAATGCAAGAAGAACTTAATCAGTTCGAACGTCTTGAGGTATGGAAATTGGTTCCAAATCCTTACAAGAACAAGGAGCCAATTAAAACCAAATGGATCTTCAAAAACAAAAAGGATGAAACTGGAGTTGTTGTACGCAACAAAGCACGATTGGTTGCAAAGGGATACTGCCAACAAGATGGAATTGACTACGATGAGACATTCGTACCAGTTGCACGAATTAAGGCTATTCGGATGTTTCTTGCCTATGCTGCCTACAAGAAATTCACAGTCTACCAAATGGATGTGAAAACTGCCTTCTTAAATGGAATACTCAAAAGAA
>CM067169.1:97410411-97430843 GCA_034093135.1 Erigeron breviscapus
GGGCAAAACATCAGCTGATAAAGAAGAGGAAAGGGACATGTGTTTCATGGCCTTGGAAGATCAACAGCAGCAGCACGTGGCAAAAGAAGATGTCATCACTGGAAGATGGGTAGACATCATCTTGAAAAAGGTATGTGACTATGATAATCAGGTTGACCCTGAACTGAAACTGGACCTGGCTGAATCATTAAGTGGTGATTTAGCTTTTGTGGAAACTGTTAGAGCTGATAGTGAAAGATATCTTGACACTATCTTAATTGAACTGAACAATGTTAAACCACAACTGAATGATTTACAAAGTGTCCAGTTGGCTCTCAAGGAGTCAGTTTTAAAGATTGAGGCTTTGAAACTTGATAATCAAAAACTATTTTCTGATCTTGAAAAAGAACAAAAGATTATCAAGTCATGGGTAAAAGCATCTGGTAAAAACTATGATGCATTTTCAAGAACCATCGATGCCCAGAAGAATGCATGGAAATCTGGAGATCTGGAGATGGCAGCTCTCATACCAGATCTTCATGCATTGCCTCCAACTCTCAGGGTTGAAACACCTTATGATCAACCTGAAGCTGTTGAAACTGAACCCATTGAGACCACCCCCATTGAGGTTAAAACTGGAGCCAAACAGGCTAAAGCTCCAGTCAAAAAGGCCACTGGTAACAAGCCTTTACCTCAAAAGTCTAAGGAGCCCAAGACCCGACAGACTAAAACTCCAACTGAACCAAGGTCCAAGGTTCAGTTGCCTGATGAAAATAATATTTTGGCTAATCTGGAAAGTCAACTCCAACTTTTGTCTCGACAGGTTCAGAGTTGTACTGCCCAGATTAAAAATCTGGAAGGAGGTTCATTACCTCCAGTTTTCAAACAAAATATTAAACCACTCCCTTCAAAACCTAATCAAAAGAATGTTCCATCTGGAACTAAATCTGGTAAAAATAAGGGGAGTAAGTATCAAGTACCAATCGTTTTTACTCCTGCACCTGGAGCTGGTGAAAAAGCTCCAGATGCAGCCTCCGGTTCAACACCACAACAATCTACTGTGACTTCTGTAGAGAAGTCCAGTGAACCCATCAAGAAAAGATGGGTTCACAAAAATAACTAATGATTTTTTGTGTGTGCAGGGCGATCGAAAGAAGAATATCTGGTATCTGGACAGCGCTGATGGCCGGACTATGACCGGATGTAAGCCCCTGCTTGAAGAGTTCACTGTCCAAGATGGACCGACAGTGACGTTTGGTAATGATCAATCTGGAAAGACTGAAGGATATGGTGTGCTCAATAATGGACAAGTCGAATTCAAAAGAGTTGCATTTGTGAATGGTTTGAAATACAACCTGATCAGTGTTAGCCAACTTTGTGATGATGGCTTCAGAGTTTTGTTCGATATTGCTCAAGGCACCATATTTAACAAGGATTGGAAAGTGGTGATGGTTGCAGCAAGAAAAGGAAATGTGTACATCATGGATATGGAACCAGCTCCAAAAGAGCAATGTTTCTATACCAAGGCTGATGAGGACACCAATTGGCTATGGCATAAAAGATTATCCCATCTTAATTTTAAAAATATTAACAAGTTGTCTCGCAAACAACTGGTTGATGGGATACCTCAGATTTCTTTTAATAAAGAAAAGCCATGTCCAGGGTGTGAGATGGGCAAGCAGAAAAGGGCCAGTTTCAAAACTAGGCAAAATTTTAGCATCACTGAACCTCTTCACATGCTACATATGGATCTTTTTGGTCCAGTGAATGTTCAAACTAGAGCTGGAAAGAAGTACACTCTAGTTGTGGTTGATGAATTTACCAGATACTGCTGGGTGGTATTCCTCAGATCCAAAAGTGATGCACCTGCTGAAATCATCTCTCTCATCAAAAGAATTGAGCTCAAGTATACTCGAAAAGTTTGTCAGTTGCGAAGTGATAATGGTACTGAATTTCAAAATAAGGTACTTGAAACATTTTGCAATGGCACTGGCATCTCTCAAAACTTCTCATCAGCACACTCTCCAGAGCAAAATGGAGTTGTGGAAAGAAAGAATCGCACACTGATAGAAGCGGCCAGAAGTATGCTATCTGAATCAGGTCTTCCCACCAGTTTTTGGGCTGAAGTAGTTGCAACTGCTTGTCACACCCAAAACCGGTCAGTCTACATCAAGAGACATAGAAGACTGCCTATGAAGTACTCAGGAATCGTAAACCAAATATTGGATACTTTCATGTATTTGGTTGTCCAGTTTATATCTTAAACGATTCCAGTTAGCTTGGAAAGTTTGATGCAAAAGCTGATGAAGGGGTATTTTTAGGTTATTCAGATATTCGAAAGGTCTTTAGAGTTTATAATTATAGACTCCAAAAGGTTCATGAGACAATTCATGTCACATTCGATGAATCAACTGAAGCAATCAACAAGAGACCAAGCATTGATATTACTCCAGTCGTTCCAATCAATTTTGGTGAAACTGACCAAGTTCATCAGTCAGTTGTTTCACCAAAAGATGTTTCCAGTTACAACAAATTGGAACCAGTTAAGAAGAAGAACAGCACCAGTGACACATCATTTTATCCCTCCATCAATTTCAACTTACCACAAGAATTGGTGATTGGATCTGATGTACGTGCCACTCCAATATCAGCACCAGTTCAAACTTCAACTTCTCCAGTTCTTCAAGAAATGCCTTTGAATGAAGAATTTCACAATGCAAATCGTGACCTCATTGACTCTGATGAGGATGTAGAAGTAGTTTGGACCGATCCTCCTCCAGAAGCTACTGCAACTGAAGAAGATCGCCAGGTGACTTGCACTGATATTGTGTTACACCAGCCTAGTCATTACACTAGATGGACTCGAGCACATCCAATTGAACAGATTGTGGGAGATCCAAATAGTGGGGTTCAGACTAAAAGAGCCACCAGTGAGCAATGCTTAAACGTCACCTTCTTATCTCTAATTGAACCAAAGAAGATTGACGAGGCTATGGCAGACCCAAGCTGGGTGGAAGCTATGCAAGAAGAGCTCGTCCAGTTTGAAAGGAACAATGTTTGGGAGCTTGTTCCTTGTCCACCAGGGTTAAAGAAAGTACCCATTGGTACCAGATGGGTCTACCGAAACAAAATGGATGAAGATGGCCATGTTGTAAGAAACAAGGCCAGATTAGTTGCCCAGGGTTATTGTCAAGCAGAAGGCGTTGACTTTGATGAAACTTTTGCTCCAGTTGCAAGACTTAAAGCCATCAGAATATTTCTGGCTTATGCAGCCCATCTGCAGTTCAAGGTCTTCCAGATGGATGTCAAAAGTGCGTTCCTTAATGGAACATTGGAAGAAGAAATATATGTTAAGAAGACTCCAGGTTTCATCGATGAGAAGCATCCTCATTGGGTTTATAGACTGAACAAAGCATTGTATGGTCTAAGACAAGCCCCAAGAGCCTAGTATGATACTTTAACTAAACATCTTCTTAAAAATGGCTTTCAAAGAGGTGCAATAGATAATACCTTATTCATCTTGAAAGAAAGAGGTAATATCTTATTGGTACAAATTTATGTTGATGACATTATTTTTTGTTCAACTGATGATGCAATGTGTAAAAAGTTTTCTAAAATCATGTCATCTGAGTATGAGATGAGTTTAATGGGTGAATTAACATTTTTCTTAGGTCTTCAGATTAAGCAAACTGAAAATGGAATTTTCATAAACCAAGGAAAATATGTCAGAGATTTGTTAATAAAATACAAATATGATTCAATCCCATCGAAAAACACACCTATTGCAGCACCATTAAATTTGGACTCTGACCCAACTGGCAAACCAGTGAACATAACTGACTATCGTGGCATGGTTGGTTCACTGATGTATTTAACTGCTAGTCGACCAGATATAATGTTTGCAACATGTTTATGTGCCAGGTTTCAGGCTAACCCTAAAGAATCACACTTACACGCTGTAAAGCGTATTTTTAGATACCTGAAAGGGTGTCCTAATCTTGGTCTTTGATACCCCAAAGGCTCAGGATTAGATCTAATGGGTTATTCAGATTCAGATCATGCAGGTTGTAAGATAGATAGAAAATCAACAACTGGTGGTTGTCATTTCCTTGGAGGAAAACTGGTAAGTTGGACCAGCAAGAAGCAAACTTCAGTCTCTATGTCCACTGCTGAGGCAGAGTACATTTCTGCGGCCAGTTGTTGTGCCCAGATTCTCTGGATCAAGAACCAGTTACTAGATTATAGTCAAAAGTATACAAGGACCCCAATCTTTTGTGACAACACCAGTGCAATTGCTATATCTCACAATCCAGTGATGCACTCCAAAACAAAGCATATTGACATTAGGTATCATTTCATTCGTGATCATGTTATGAAAGGAGACATTGAATTACATTTCATCCCCACTGACAAACAGTTAGCTGATGTTTTTACAAAACCTCTCGATGAGAAAACCTTTAAACATCTCATCAGCGAACTGGGAATGTTAAATCCTTGAAACTGGAGATTTCTTTGTTATTGAACGCGTCAGTGACACTGATGAAGTTCTCCAGTTGAGGAGGTCCAGATAATCTTTGCTCGCTAGGCTATCGAACGCCGTTGTGATACTATCCTGGCACTAATCGATTTCTGGATCATCATTTTAGGGGGAAAGACTCAAAATAATTTTCTGACTAAAATTTTTTTTGTTTGAAAATGGCAACTGGAGAACTCTTCAGTTGGAAACTGGCACTGGACTGATCCTCCAGTGACCAGATTCAGTCTTGTCTTATTTTTATAACGTTAGAAATACTTGGTCAATATTTGTGACACGTGATGGTACTCGAGTGTTTTAAACCACTTGGTATCGTGATCTGACGTGTTTAAAGCTATTTTAGTACTTGACAATTGTTTGTATTGGGAAAATAAAAAGTGAGTGGGCGCGTGGGTAAGATAAGCCGTCGTAGCAAATTATGATTTTATTTCAAAATTCAAACTTCTTTTGTTAAAATATCTACAAAGTTGTTTTTGGTTAAATAAAATATAATTTTTGTATTTCATTGGGATCTTGAATCCCTTATAAATACCCTTATTTACTCCGAACTCATTTACTTCTCTTCTACATTCTTTCATTTACTTCCCAATCATCAAAATTGCTTCATTTCTCTCTCTGCTTCACAAATCAAGAACCTTAATTCCCAAATTTCAATTTCACTTTCCAATGGCACCTAGATCATCCCGTTCAAGAGATGTAAATCTCTTGACTGTTCCATATGCTCCTTCACCAGATGTCAAACCGGCACCTGGTGCTCCTAGTAATGCTTCGGTCATCAAACTCAATCCCAATAATCCGATGGCAAGCTTATAAGGATCTCAAGGGTCCAATACCCTTATTGGTAGAATCCAAAATTTTTTGAAGGATTCTCCAATAGGACCCTCATTCTCTCTAAACCCACGCAAGTTGTTTCACAACTACTTGTGTGAGTTTTGGTACACTGCCACTCTTTCTTCCGATTGTTCCTCCATCAGTTTCACATTAAAGGATGGAACAATCCAGTGTACCTTTTCCGCTGACGTATTGAGGGATGCCTTACACCTCAATTACTGGAGAGAGGGTGAATCTCCAGTCGTCTTACCCCCAAATATAAATTTTCGTCAAGTCCTCCTAGAAATGGGACATAAGGAGTGTTTGGACAATGGGGTTTTGAAGACGAAGGGTGCGATGACCATGAAGGGTCTTACACCTTCATGGAGGTACTTTTCATCCACCTGGTGGAGAGTATGGGTGGGAGTTCTGGTGGTCTTGACCAGATCAACTCCTCACAAGCAGAAATGGCTTACTGCTTGTGGAATGGATTGAGAGTAGACTTTGCAGACATCTTGTTTAGAAGCCTAGTACAAAAGTGTAAGTCCCAACTTGATAGATGGTACTACTGAAGACACCTCAATGTCGATGGTGGAGTTACTTTGCAATATATGCACTGAACTGGAGACGACCAGTTGCAGTGTGTATATACCAAGTTCTAGATAGATTACTTATTTAAATGACAATAAGTAAAGAACAATGCAATAATACAAATAACTTGTAAGATAACTTGATGAGACAATATGTATTTTTCAATGTGTAATTTATTTATTGAAGTTAAACAAATTACAAGGTTGATGCGGAACCAAGATAATACACGAATGTAAATATCCTAACAACCTATGAAATACAATTGATCTACACTCGGAATTTCTCAAGACAATCGAAACACTTAAAGTTGTGAAATGTTCCTTTTAGCGATTGAGAGAATATTGCACAAGTTCACCAAGAATATTGCAGGTTTGCAAAGTGTGAAGTTATTCGTCTTTGTGAAATAACTTAGTATTCTTGGTGGTGAAATGACTTGTATTTATAGGCAAAGTTAACATTGGGATGTTAACTTTAGCCGTACAAATGTGGTTGAGAGCATTTAAGGAATAGCATTTAATTCCTTAAAAAACAGTGTAAAGTCGCATGATAAAGCAACTTTACATAACCACCTTTATGTACTTTTTATTACTTAAATAATAAGATAAGGCTTATTATCCGGGTAAAGGTATATAAAGCATACAAGTCAATTCCTCGTAATCAGTGTAAAGCTTTGTAAGGGCTTTCCACTGATGGTCTCCAGTTTGTAACTGACTAGAATGCCAACTGGGCTTCGCTGCCATTGCCATTCTCTATCTTCCATTTGTTGTCTTCGACTTCAACTGGAATGATTCTTCAACTGGTCAGTTCTCAACTGGAGGAAGTCTTCAGTTGCGTTGACTGTACGGTGCAACTGGACTTCAATATATTTCTGGACAAATCTTCTTGGTCACCAGTTTCACTGGTCTCCAGATGCAACTGGAGACTGGCAAGTGTAAACTGGTAACTGGACAGTTCCAGGTGAACTGGTCCTAACAAATTCCCCCTATTTGTCTAGAAATATAGTCTAAGTCTTTTTCTAGTTCTTGTATCTATACAAGTGTGAACTATAGAGACTTGTTCGATTTAAATCTATCTAAGTTTCTAAGGCATTTTTATAGATCAATAAATGCCTTAGGTTTTTCTTTTAGGTTTGTTAGATTTTAATCTATTATCTACCTTGTGGTTACAAACTGGTAACTTCATTTATACAAGGAAATGGAATTTATACAAGTTACAGAATGTAAATACAAATTACAAGTAGATAACTGAAGAAAGAACTTAATGAGATGGCCCTTCGCCAGTTCTTCTTCTCTTGGCAACTGAAGAGATAGGCTGAGAGTCTTCAGGGTCAATATTCAACTTTTGCTCAAGATTTTCTTATGTTGAATTTTGCCCCTTAGAAAGTTTGCCCATGCTTTCTCAAACCTATTCTTTTGTGCCTTCGCATCCAGTACATTCACCATCTCCACCCATTCGCTGAACCCATATTGTATAGCACCAGGATTGTCAGTTTTAACCAGTGGCCCCCTGGTATAACTAACTTCGACTTGAAAAACTTTGGTGCCTGGCTTGATTGTTACATTTACACCATTAATAGTACCACTATGTCTTCTGGTTGACATGATCTGGGAGTAGTAGCTTCTAGCTTCAGATTCATTTGTAATTCTTATACTCTCAGCACCAGCAGCCAGTACAGCGGACTTGATGTCTTCATTTGAAACCTCGCCAGTTGGTTCAACGAATGTGCTAAGGTCAGCATCTCTAGACAGTGGTCTTCTTGGTTGTGGAATCCTTCTTGGTGGATTCAAAACCTTCTTCACAACCTTCTTAACATTTTCAATTCGTTTAAGAATCCCACTGGCCCTATTCTCCTTGGCCTTCTCCACTGAAATGTTCAAGCTTCTGGCATCGAATTCAGCTTCATCCTCAGGATAGTGTCTGTCCAGTTCTACATCCAGTATTTCTTTCAACTGGTCAACTATCCTGGGATCATTCTTGATCCTAACATACTCCTCCTTAGTGATACCCAAAAGATTGGCATCACTCATATCAAGTAACTTGATTTGTGCAAGATGTGCCCTGGCTTCAGCTTGGTTTCTTTGTTTCATTTTCTTTCTTTCTTTGATATCATTTCCAAGTCTGGCCAGTCTTCTGCTATCACTATCTGAAACTGGAGGAAGTACATCAGCATTACCAGTTTCAAGCATTACATCAGTGGCCGGCTGGGCAGATGCATCACCAGCTAAACCTTTTCCCTTATCCAAAACAACATTCCCCCTATCACCAACATCACCAGATCCACCAACTCTTTGCTCACCAGCTTCAGTACTGGTAGCCATAATCAATTCTCTTCCAGATGGAGTCCTTCTAGGTGCAACTGGTGGAAGGACTGCACTTCTTTCCCCCTTGGCAGCATCTAGACCTGCCCGAATACCTACCCATTCAGAGGGGTGAGATGGCAACCGGTCAAGAGGCTGCCATGACTGCATGTCCTTACACTCTTTGAAGATTCCACACATCATCCTGAAGGATCTCCACAAATGGTTCGTCTCCTTTGACTGAATCAAGACATTTGCACTAACTTGTTCTTGACCAGTTTTTAGTTCATTTAAAATTTTGGAGTCTTCATCCAAACCGGAGACAACCTTATCCTTTACTTCATCATCTTTCTTCTTCAGATTTGCCACTTCAGTTGTCAGTTTCTCTAAAGATTGAGCATGTAGAGATACCTGGGTGTTCAAACTCTCTATGCTGCCTCTCAACTGGTTGATCTCACTGGTAAGTGGGGCCAGATCAACCTGAGGAGTGGCCAGCTTGGTGATCTCAGATATCACCCTTTCAACCAATTGCTCTTCTCTAGCACCCAGCGTATCCTCTATTTTCTGACCAACCAAAGTCATCAACTGCTCTCCAAGTCCAGTTATATCTAGGCCAGGTCTTTCAATAAGTTCCTTTACCTGCCTTTGAATCTCTTGCAAATCAACTTCTGAAGTTCTGACAGTATTTCCTAGCAAGTTGGAGATTGAACTGGTGACCTTGGAGTGAGTTAGGTCAAAGGCTTCATTTAGAGTACCAGCCAGATTGTTACAGCCAGTGACCAACTCATTTAATTTGTGGAACACCAAGTCTTCATTCGATGAAAACTTGTTAATCCCCAGATCAACCACTTTGATGTTTGTCAAAGAGTCCTTGTGGTATCTGGAGAAGACTTGGTGTTTTTGTCAAGTGTCTTCTGAATCTCCTCCACCCTGGTTAGAAGGTTTTGGAGATCGGCTTGAATGGAGACAACTTGACTGTCCAGTGACGAAGGAGAAGGTGTCACTGGACCAGCAGCAGTTACTACTGGAGCAACTGGAGGAGGCAAACTTAAGGAAGTCTCCCCAGTTGTCAAACCAGCAGTTGAAGATATAATAGGAGTGGTGGATGAAGAAAGGACTGGAAAATCAAAGTGTTGTTCATGCTGAGAATGCTCAGGTGTGAACAACGGCGATGGTAGGGGTGGCATTTCTCGAGCAAGTGAGAATTGCCCAGTTGGTAAAGGAGCGGTATTTGTTTGGAAAGTTATATTAGTAGGCACATTTTCTTGGGAGGGTGAAAGTGAAATTGATGCGTCTGGAAGGGAGACTGGAGATGAAGGGTCTTGAGCTTGTACAGAAGCATCAAGAATCTCCAAGTCTGTTTCAGTACCTTCAGAATCCGAAGATTCTATAAGGATTTCCTCGTCATTAACATTCATGTCCAGATCCATGAATGTAACTGAGGGCTGACCAGTTTCCTGGTCAGTCTCCAGATGACCTTCCCCAGTTTCCTGGATGGGTACATCTGTTGGAGGATCAGATACCGAAGTATCTTCACCAGGGATAGATGTGATTGGGGTTGCTTCAGTTATGGTTGCTCTATCCTCAACCACAACATTAGACGAACTGGAGGGTCCCTCATTATTTTGAGGCCCGCCCAGTTGCCTTTCTGACTCACCTTCAATAGGTGCATCAGTTGAAGCGAATGCCAGTTGCATTCGTTCAGGAATTTCGACCTCTCCAGCTTCAGATACTAGAGAGTCTAAATTCCTTAGCATATCTGGAGCAGTGTACGGTGAATCTGTACTATTATATGCTTCTCTGCCCAGAATATGCTTAAAACAAAGAGAGAGGAACCTTGAAAAGGGGATACACACACCCCTTGTGCCCTTCAGCTTTTGGACCAGGCTTCTAAACAAAATATCTGCAAAGTCCACTCTCAATCCGTTCCACAAGCAGTAAGCCATTTCTGCTTGTGAGGAGTTAATCTGGTCAAGTCCACCAGAACTCCCACCCATGCTCTCCACCAGGTGGATGAAAAAATACCTCCATGAAGGTGTAAGACCCTTCATGGTCATCGCACCTTTAGTCTTCAACACCCCATTCTCCAAACACTCCTTGTGTCCCATTTCAAGAAGTACTTGACGAAAATTTATATTTGGGGGCAAGACGACTGGAGATTCACCCTCTCTCCAGTAATTGAGGCGTAAGGCATCCCTCAATACATCAGCGGTCAAGGTACACTGGATTGTTCCATCCTTTAATGTGAAACTGATGGAGGAACAATCAGAAGAAAGACTGGCAGTGTACCAGAACTCACACAAGTAGTTGTGAAACAACTTGCGTGGGTTAAGAGAGAATGAGGGTCCTATTGGAGAATCCTTCAAAAACTTTTGAATTCTACCAATAAGGGTATCGGACCCTTGAGATCCTCGTAAGCTTGCCATCGGATTATTTGGATTTAGTTTGATGACAGAGGCATTACTAGGAGCACCAGATGCCGGTTTGACATCTGGTGAAGGAGCATATGGAACAGTCAAGAGATTTACATCTCTTGAACGAGATGATCTAGGTGCCATTGAAAATGAAATTGAAATTTGGGATTTAGGGTTCTTGATTTGTGAAGCAAAAAAAAATGAAGCAATTTTGATGATTGGGAAGTAAATGAAGGAATGTAAGAGAAAGAAGTAAATGAGTTCGGAGTAAATAAGGGTATTTATAAAGGGATTCAAGATCCCAATGAAACACCAAAATTATATTTTAATAACCAAAATCCTTTTTGTAGATATTTTCACAAAGTTGGTTTGAATTTTGAAATAAAATAATAATTTGCCATGTCAACATTAAATGCTACCATGTCAGCATTAAATGCTACCATGTCAGCATTAAATGCTACGACGGCTTATCTTACCCACGCGCCCACTCACTTTTTGTTTTCCCAATACAAACAGTTGTCAAGTACTAAAATGGCTTGAAACACGTCAGATCACAATACCAAGTGGTTTAAAACACTCGAGTATCATCACGTGTCACAAATATTGACCAAGTATTTCTAACGTTATAAAAATAAGACAAGACTGAACCTGGTCACTGGAGGATCAGTCCAGTACCAGTTTCCAACTGAAGAGTTCTCCAGTTGCATTTTCAAACAAAAACGAATTTTAGTCAGAAAATTATTTTGAGTCTTTCCCCCTAAAATGATGATCCAGAAATCAATTAGTGCCAAGATAGTATCACAAAGGCGTTCGATAGCCTGGCGAGCAAAGATTATCTGGACCTCCTCAACTGGAGAACTTCATCAGTGTCACTGACGCGTTCAATAACAAAGAAAGCTCCAGTTAAGGATTTAACATTCCAGTTCGCTGATGAGATGTTTAAAGGTTTTCTCATCGAGAGGTTTTGTAAAAACATCAGCTAACTGTTTGTCAGTGGGGATGAAATGAATTTCAATATCTCCTTTCATAACATGATCTCGAATGAAATGATACCTGATGTCAATATGCTTTGTTTTGGAGTGCATCACTGGGTTGTGAGATATAGCAATTGCACTGGTGTTGTCACAAAAGATTGGGGTCCTTGTATACTTTTGACCATAATCTAGTAACTGGTTCTTGATCCAGAGAATCTGGGCACAGCAACTGGCCGCAGAAATGTACTCTGCCTCGGCAGTGGACATAGAGACTGAAGTCTGCTTCTTGCTGGTCCAACTTACCAGTTTTCCTCCAAGGAAATGACAACCACCAGTTGTTGATTTTCTATCTATCTTACAACCTGCATGATCAGAATCTGAATAACCCATTAGATCTAATCCTGAGCCTTTGGGGTACCAAAGACCAAGATTAGGACACCCTTTCAGGTATCTAAAGATACGCTTTACAGCGTGCAAATGTGATTCTTTAGGGTTAGCCTGAAACCTGGCACATAAACATGTTGCAAACATTATATCTGGTCGACTGGCAGTTAAGTACATCAGTGAACCAACCATACCTCTATAGTCAGTTATGTTAACTGGTTTGCCAGTTGGGTCAGAGTCCAAATTCAATGGTGCTGCAATAGGTGTGTTTTTTCGATGGGATTGAATCATATTTGTATTTTCTTAACAAATCTCTGACATATTTTCCTTGGTTTATGAAAATTCCATTTTCAGTTTGCTTAATCTGAAGACCTAAGAAAAATGTTAATTCACCCATTAAACTCATCTCATACTCAGATGACATGATTTTAGAAAACTTTTTACACATTGCATCATCAGTTGAAACAAAAATAATGTCATCAACATAAATTTGTACCAATAAGATATTACCTCTTTCTTTCAAGATAAACAAGGTATTATCTATTGCACCTCTTTGAAAGCCATTTTTAAGAAGATGTTTAGTTAGAGTATCATACCAGGCTCTTGGGGCTTGTCTTAGACCATACAATGCTTTGTTCAGTCTATAAACCCAATGAGGATGCTTCTCATCGATGAAACCTGGAGTCTGCTTAACATAAACTTCTTCTTCCAATGTTCCATTAAGGAACGCACTTTTGACATCCATCTGGAAGACCTTGAACTGCAGATGGGCTGCATAAGCCAAAAATATTCTTATGGCTTCAAGTCTTGCAACTGGAGCAAAAGTTTCATCAAAGTCAACGCCCTCTGCTTGACAATAACCCTGGGCAACTAGTCTGGCCTTGTTTCTTACAACATGGCCATCTTCATCCATTTTGTTTCGGTAGACCCATCTGGTACCAATAGGTTCTTTCTTTAACCCTGGTGGACAAGGAACAAGCTCCCAAACATTGTTCCTTTCAAACTGGATGAGCTCTTCTTGCATAGCTTCCACCCAGCTTGGGTCTACCATAGCCTCGTCAATCTTCTTTGGTTCAATTAAAGATAAGAAGGTGACGTTTAAGCATTGCTCACTGGTGGCTCTTCTAGTCTGAACCCCACTAGTTGGATCTCCTACAATCTGTTCAATTGGATGTGCTCGAGTCCATCTAGTGTATTGACTAGGCTGGTGAACTACAATATCAGTGCAAGTCACCTGGCGATCTTCTTCAGTTGCAACAGCTTCTGGAGAAGGATCAGTCCAAACAACTTCTACATCCTCATCAGAGTCAATGAGGTCTCGATTGGCATCATGAAATTCCTCATTAGAAGGCATTTCATGAAGAACTGGAGAAGTAGGTGTTTGAACTGGTGCTGATATTGGAGTGGCACGTACATCAGATCCAATCACCAATTCTTGTGGTAAGTTGAAATTGATGGAGGGATAGAATGATGTGTCACTGGAGGTGTTCTTCTTCTTAACTGGTTCCAATTTGTTGTAACTGGAAACATCTTCTGGTGAAACAACTGACCGATGAACTTGGTCAGTTTCACCAAAGTTGATTGGAACGACTGGAGTAGTATCAAGGCTTGGTCTCTTGTTGATTGCTTCAGTTGATTCATCGAATGTGACATGAATTGTCTCATGAACCTTTTGGAGTCTATAATTATAAACTCTAAAGGCCTTTCGAATATCTGAATAACCTAAAAATACCCCTTCATCAGCTTTTGCATCAAACTTTCCAAGCTGACTGGAATCGTTTAAGATATAAACTGGACAACCAAATACATGGAAATATCCAATATTTGGTTTACGATTCCTGAGTACTTCATAGGCAGTCTTCTTATGTCTCTTGATGTAGACTGACCGGTTTTGGGTGTGACAAGCAGTTGCAACTGCCTCAGCCCAAAAACTGGTGGGAAGACCAGATTCAGATAGCATACTTCTGGCTGCTTCTATCAGTGTACGATTCTTTCTTTCAACAACTCCATTTTGCTCTGGAGAGTGAACTGATGAGAAGTTTTGAGAGATGCCAGTGTCATTGCAAAATGTTTCAAGTACCTTATTTTGGAATTCAGTACCATTATCACTTCGCAACTGACAAACTTTTCGAGTATACTTGAGCTCAATTCTTTTAATGAGAGAGATGATTTCAGCAGGTGCATCACTTTTGGATCTGATGAATACCACCCAGCAGTATCTGGTGAATTCATCAACCACAACTAGAGTGTACTTCTTTCCAGCTCTAGTTTGAACATTCACTGGACCAAAGAGATCCATATGTAGCATGTGAAGAGGTTCAGTGATGCTAAAATTTTGCCTAGTTTTGAAACTGGCTCTTTTCTGCTTGCCCATCTCACACCCTGGACATGGTTTTTCTTTATTGAAAGAAATTTGAGGTATCCCATCAACCAGTTGTTTGCGAGACAACTTGTTGATATTCTTAAAATTAAGATGGGATAATCTTTTATGCCATAGCCAGTTGGTGTCCTCATCAGCTTTGGTATAGAAACATTGCTCTTTTGGAGCTGGTTCCATATCCATGATGTACACATTTCCTTTTCTTGGTGCAATCATCACCACTTTCCAATCCTTGTTAAATATGGTGCCTTGAGCAATATCGAACAAAACTCTGAAGCCATCATCACAAAGTTGGCTGACACTGATCAGGTTGTATTTCAAACCATTCACAAATGCAACTCTTTTGAATTCGACTTGTCCATTATTGAGCACACCATATCCTTCAGTCTTTCCAGATTGATCGTTACCAAACGTCACTGTCGGTCCATCTTGGACAGTGAACTCTTCCAGTAGGGGCTTACATCCGGTCATAGTCCGGCCAGCAGCGCTGTCCAGATACCAGATATTCTTCTTTCGATCGCCCTACACACACACAAAAATCATTAGTTCTTTTTGTGAACCCATCTTTTCTTGATGGGTTCGCTGGACTTCTCTACAGAAGTCACAGTAGATTGTTGTGGTGTTGAACTGGAGGCTGCATCTGGAGCTTTTTCACCAGCTCCAGGTGCAGGAGTAAAAACGATTGGTATTTGATACTTACTCCCCTTATTTTTACCAGATTTTGTTCCAGATGGAACATTCTTTAGTTTAGGTATTGAAGGGAGTGGTTTAATATTTTGTTTGAAAACTGGAGGTAATAAACCTCCTTCCAGATTGTTAATCCGGGCAGTACAACTCTGAACCTGCCGAGACAAAAGTTGGAGTTGACTTTCCAGATTAACCAAAATATTATTTTCTTCAGGCAGTTGAACCTTGGACCTTGGTTCAACTGGAGCTTTAGTCTGTCGGGTCTTGGGCACCTTAGACTTTTGAGGTAAAGGCTTGTTACCAGTGGCCTTTTTGACTGGAGCTTTAGCCTGTTTGGCTCCAGTTTTAACCTCAATGGGGGTGGTCTCAGAGGTTTCAGTTTCAACAGCTTCAGGTTGATCATAAGGTGTTTCAACCTTGAGAGCTGGAGGCAATGCATGAAGATCTGGTATGAGAGCTGCCATCTCCAGATCTCCAGATTTCCATGCATTCTTCTGGGCATCGATAGTTCTTGAAAATGCATCATAGTTTTTACCAGATGCTTTTACCCATGACTTGATAATCTTTTGTTCTTTTTCAAGATCAGAAAATAGTTTTTGATTATCAAGTTCTAAAGCCTCAATCTTTAAAACTGACTCCTTGAGAGCCAACTGGACACTTTGTAAATCATTCAGTTGTGGTTTAACAATGTTCAGTTCAATTAAGATAGTGTCAAGATATCTTTCACTATCAGCTCTAACAGTTTCCACAAAAGCTAAATCACCACTTAATGATTCAGCCAGGTCCAGTTTTAGTTCAGGGTCAATCTGGTGATCATAATCACATACCTTTTTCAAGATGATGTCCACCCATCTTCCAGTGATGACATCTTCTTTTGCCACGTGCTGCTGCTGTTGATCTTCCAAGGCCATGAAACACATGTCCCTTTCCTCTTCTTCATCAACTGATGAATCATCAGAGTACTCCCATTTTCCCTCAGTTTGTGCCATTAAGCACTGATCCTTTTCCTTTTCCATGGACAGGAGGGCAATCTGGGCCTTAAGCTTCTTGTATTTAGCTTTGTAGCTATCATCAGGCCGATTGAAATTAGGGACAGGGGGGCCAGTTTGGTTGTTCAACTGACTAGATCTGCATTCCTTCATAAAGTGACCTTTCTTACCACACTTATAGCATGTAAGATTGGTCTTATCCAGAGAGCTGGAGCTGGAAGCATTGTTGGGGCCATTAAATCTTTTAGATTTATGCTTAAACCTGTTAAAGGTTTTAGCAATCATGGCGACCAGATCATCATCGTCAGTTTCATTACAACCATCACTGTTTTCAGTGGTCAGGCCAGAGTTCAAGAAACTGTTTAACATCTCCTTCATCGAGTGTGCCTGGACACTCTCTGCAGACATTAAAGCAGCACAAGGTCGCTCAGGTACACTAGCAACCTTGGAACTCTGGGCATGGTTCATGGCATCTTGCTCAGCCACCAGTCTTGCAGCATTATTATCTTCAGTGAATCTGAAGGCTCCATAGAGCGATGCAAGAGTATGGGTGTGCAAGGTTTTACCTTGTCTCAAGACAAGAACCATGTTTTCCCATTTGGAAGGAAGAATATCACAAAACTTCTCAAGAAGAATATCCTTATCCTTCTCTACACCCAAGCCTCTCAGCTGATTAATGAGGCTAGAAAATCTGGTGTATGTACCAGTTAGACTTTCATTGGGCAAGGCAAAGAAGGATTCATACTTCTTGTTCAAGGCAACTTTTCTAGTGACAATAGTATCATCACCTCCTTCAAACTGAATAACTAATTCGTCCCACATTGATTTTGCACTGGGGAACAGCACAAGTGTTGGAATTAGATCTTCAGGAACAGCCCCAAGGATCATGTTCTTGAGTCTGGTGTCCAGATCAACAAGTCTACGATCCTCATCAGACCAATGGTCTTCAGGCTTTTCTCTAGAACCTCTTCTTCCAGTTGGATCAAGAAGAGGACTAACCCCAAGAGACATGGGTATATATGGTCCATCCTTAAGGATTTTCAACATATACCTCTCAATACCACCAAAATGCAAAAGCATTCTAGCCTTCCATGTACCGAAAGTCTCACTGTTTCCATCGAATTTGGGAACAGGAGTGTTAGAGTAGTGTACATGGACGTGGTTTGGGGTAGAAGGAGGAGGAGGATTAGTATTAACATTTTGAAAAGGTTGGGCATTATTATTCACAGGGATTTCACCTTGACCAGAACCATCTCCACCTTCAGTAGTGTTCATCTTAGCAGATCTAGGCAAGTTTATTAGCCTTCTGCTCTGATACCACTTGTAAGTCCCAACTTGATAGATGGTACTACTGAAGACACCTCAATGTCGATGGTGGAGTTACTTTGCAATATATGCACTGAACTGGAGACGACCAGTTGCAGTGTGTATATACCAAGTTCTAGATAGATTACTTATTTAAATGACAATAAGTAAAGAACAATGCAATAATACAAATAACTTGTAAGATAACTTGATGAGACAATATGTATTTTTTCAATGTGTAATTTATTTATTGAAGTTAAACAAATTACAAGGTTGATGCGGAACCAAGATAATACACGAATGTAAATATCCTAACAACCTATGAAATACAATTGATCTACACTCGGAATTTCTCAAGACAATCGAAACACTTAAAGTTGTGAAATGTTCCTTTTAGCGATTGAGAGAATATTGCACAAGTTCACCAAGAATATTGCAGGTTTGCAAAGTGTGAAGTTATTCGTCTTTGTGAAATAACTTAGTATTCTTGGTGGTGCAATGACTTGTATTTATAGGCAAAGTTAACATTGGGATGTTAACTTTAGCCGTACAAATGTGGTTGAGAGCATTTAAGGAATAGCATTTAATTCCTTAAAAAAGCAGTGTAAAGTCGCATGATAAAGCAACTTTACACAACCACCTTTATGTACCTTTTATTACTTAAATAATAAGATAAGGCTTATTATCCGGGTAAAGGTACATAAAGCATACAAGTCAATTCCTCGTAATCAGTGTAAAGCTTTGTAAGGGCTTTCCACTGATGGTCTCCAGTTTGTAACTGACTAGAATGCCAACTGGGCTTCGCTGCCATTGCCATTCTCTATCTTCCATTTGTTGTCTTCGACTTCAACTGGAATGATTCTTCAACTGGTCAGTTCTCAACTGGAGGAAGTCTTCAGTTGCGTTGACTGTACGGTGCAACTGGACTTCAATATATTTCTGGACAAATCTTCTTGGTCACCAGTTTCACTGGTCTCCAGATGCAACTGGAGACTGGCAAGTGTAAACTGGTAACTGGACAGTTCCAGGTGAACTGGTCCTAACAAAAAGCTGAAGGGCACAAGAGGTGTTTGTATCCCCTTCTCAAGGTTTCTCTCTCTCTGTTTTAAACATATTCTAGGCAGAGAAGCATACTTAAGTACAGATTCACCGTACACTGCGCCAGATATGTTGAGGAATTTAGACTCTCTGGTATCTGAAGCTGGAGAGGTCGAGATTCCAGAACGAATGCAACTGGCATTCGCTTCAACTGATGCACCAATTGAAGGTGAGTCAGAAAGACAACTGGGCGGGCCTCAAAATAATGAGGGACCCTCCAGTTCGTCTAATGTTGTAGTTGATGATAGAGCAACCATAACTGAAGCAACTCCAATCACATCTATCCCCGGTGAAGATACTTCGGTATCTGATCCTCCAACAGATGCACCCATCCAGGAAACTGGAGAAGATCATCTGGAGACTGACCCTTCTGGTCAGCCCTCAGTTACATTCATGGATCTGGACATGAATGTTAATGACGAGGAAATCCTGATAGAGTCTTCGGATTCTGAAGGAACTGAAACAGACTTGGAGATTTTTGAGGCTTCTGTACAAGCTCAAAACCCTTCATCTCCAGTCTCGCTTCCAGATGTATCAATTTCACTTTCACCATCCCAACAAAATGTGCCTACTGATATATTTCGAGAAATGCCACCCCACCGCCGCCGTTGTTCACACCTGAGCATTCTCAGCATGAACAACACATTGTTTTTCCAGTCCTTTCTTCTACCACCACTCCTATTATTTCTTCAACTGCTGGTATGACAACTGGGGAGACTTCTTTTAGTTTGCCTCCTCCAGTTGCTCCAGTAGTAACTGTTGCTGGTCCAATGACACCTTCTCCTTCGTCACTGGACAGTCAAGTTGTCTCTTTGCAAGCCGATCTCCAAAACCTTCTTACTAGGGTGGAGGAGATTCAAAAGACACTTGACAAAAACACCAAGTCTTTCTCCAGATACACAAGGATCACTTGACAAACATTAAAGTGGTTGATCTGGGGATTAACAAGTTTTCATCAAATGAAGACTTGGTGTTTAATAAGCTAAATGAGTTGGTCACTGGCTGTAACACTCTAGCAACATCTTTGAAGGAAGCCTTTGACCTTACTCAGTCCAAGGTCACAACGTCAATCTCCAATCTGCTTGGCAACACTGTAAGAACATCTGAAGTAGATTTGAGGGAAATTAAGAGGCAGGTAAAGGAATTAGTTGAAAAACCTGGCCTAAATGTGACTGAACTTGGAGAGCAGTTGATGAGTTCAGTTGGTCAGAAGATAGAGGATACGCTGGGTGCAAGAGAACAACAACTGATTGAAAGGGTGATGTCTGAGATCACCAAGCTGGCCACTCCTCAGGTTGATCTGGCCCCACTCACCAGTGAGATCAACCAGTTGAGAGGCAGCATTGAAAATTTGAACACCCAGGTATCCCTTCATGGTCAGTCTTTGGATAAACTGACAACTGAAGTGGAAAGTTTGAAGAAGAAGGATGAGGAAGTGAAGGAAAAGGTTGTATCTGGTTTGGATGAAGACTCCAAAATCTTAAATGAATTAAAAACTGGTCAAGAACAGGTTACTGCAAATGTTTTGACCCAGTCAAAGGAGACCAACCATTTGTGGAGGTCTTTTCAGGATGATGTGTGGGATTTTCAAGGAGTGCAAGGACATGCAAACATGGCAGCCTCTTGACCGGTTGCCATCTCACCCTTCTGAATGGGAAGTTATTAGGACAGGTCTAGATGCTGCCAAGGGGGAAAGAAGTGCAGTCCTTCCACCAGTTGCACCTGGAAGAACTTCATCTGGAAGACAAGCTGGTATGGAAATGGTTGTAGCTGCCAGTACTGAAGCTGGTGAGCAAGCTGTTAGGGGGAATGTGTTGGATAAGGGAAAAGGTTTAGCTGTTGATGCATCTGCCCAGCCGGCCACTGATATTCCTATGTTAAAACTGGTCAAGAACAGGTTACTGCAAATGTTTTGACCCAGTCAAAGGAGACCAACCATTTGTGGAGGTCTTTCAGGATGATGTGTGGGATTTTCAAGGAGTGCAAGGAC
>CM067169.1:97431843-97454383 GCA_034093135.1 Erigeron breviscapus
ACCAGATCTTCATGCATTGCCTCCAGCTCTCAGGGTTGAAACTTCTTATGATCAACCTGAAGTTGTTGAAATTGAACCCATTGAGACCACCCCCATTGAGGTTAAACCTGGAGCCAAACAGGCTAGTGCTCCAGTTAAAAAGGCCACTGGTAACAAGCCTTTACCTCAAAAGTCTAAGGTGCCCAAGACCCAAAAGACTAAAACCAGCTGAACCAAGGTCCAAGGTCCAGCAGCCTGATGAAAAAGATATTTTGTTTAAACTGGAAAGTCAACTCCAACTTTTGTCTCGACAGGTTCAGAGTTGTACTGCCCGGATTAAAAATCTGGAAGGAGGTTCATCACCTCCAGTTTTAAAACAAAATATTAAACCCCCTTCAAAACCAAAACAAAAGAATGTTCCATCTAGAACTAAATCTGATAAGAAAAAGGGGAGCAGGTATCAAATACCAATCGTTTTTACTCCTGCACCTGGATCTGGTGAAAAAGATCCAGATGTAGTCTTCATTACCACCACAACAATCAACTGTGACTTCTGTAGAGAAGTCCATGAACCCATCAAGAAAAGATGGGTTCACAAAAATAACTGATGATTTTTGTGGGTGTGCAGGGCGATCGAAAGAAGAATATCTGGTATCTGGACAGCGCTGCTGGCCGGACTATGACCGGATGTAAGCCCCTACTGGAAGAGTTCACTGTCCAAGATGGACCGACAGTGACGTTTGATAACGATCAATCTGGAAAGACTGAAGGATATGGTGTGCTCAATAATGGACAAGTCGAATTCAAAAGAGTTGCATTTGTGAATTGTTTGAAATACAACCTGATCAGTGTCAGTCAACTTTGTGATGATGGCTACAGAGTTTTGTTTGATATTGCTCAAGGCACCATATTTAACAAGGATTGGAAAGTGGTGATGGTTGCACCAAGAAAAGGAAATGTGTACATCATGGATATGGAACCAGCTCCAAAAGAGCAGTGCTTCTATACCAAAGGCTGATGAGGACACCAACTGGCTGTGGCATAAAAGATTATCCCATCTTAATTTCAAAAATATTAACAAGTTGTCTCGCAAACAACTGGTTGATGGGATACCTCAAATTTCTTTTTCAATAAAGAAAAACCATGTCCAGGGTGTGAGATGGGCAAGCAGAAAAGAGCCAGTTTCAAAACTAGGCAAAATTTAGCATCACTGAACCTCTTCACATGCTCAGTGAATGTTCAAACTAGAGCTGGAAAGAAGTACACTCTAGTTGTGATCGATGAATTCACCAGATACTGTTGGGTGGTATTCCTCAGATCCAAAAGTGATGCACCTACTGAAATCATCTCTCTCATCAAAAGAATTGAACTTAAGTATACTCGAAAAGTTTGTCAGTTGCGAAGTGATAATGGTACTGAATTTCAAAATAAGGTACTTGAAACATTTTGCAATGACACTGGCATCTCTCAAAACTTCTCATCAGCACACTCTCCAGAGCAGAATGGAGTTGTGGAAAGAAAGAATCGCACACTGATGGAAGCAGCCAGAAGTATGCTATCTGAATCAGGTCTTCCCACCAGTTTCTGGGCTGAAGCAGTTGCAACTGCTTGTCACACCCAAAACCGGTCAGTCTACATCAAGAGACATAAGAAGACTGCCTATGAAGTACTCAGGAATCGTAAACCAAATATTGGATACTTTCATGTATTTGGTTGTCAGTTTATATTTTAAACGATTCCAGTCAGCTTGGAAAGTTTGATGCAAAAGCTGATGAAGGGGTAATTTTAGGTTATTCAGATATTCGAAAGGCCTTTAGAGTTTATAATTATAGACTCCAAAAGGTTCATGAGACAATTCATGTCACATTCGACGAATCAACTGAAGCAATCAACAAGAGACCAAGCCTTGATATTACTCCAGTCGTTCCAATAAATTTTTGTGAAACTGACCAAGTTCATCAGTCAGTTGTTTCACCAAAGATGTTTCCAGTTACAACAAATTGGAACCAGTTAGAAGAAGAACACCACCAGTGACACATCATTCTATCCCTCCATCAATTTCAACTTACCACAAGAATTGGTGATTGGATCTGATGTACGTGCCACTCCAATATCAGCACCAGTTCAAACTCCAACTTCTCCAGTTCTTCAAGAAATGCCTTTTAATGAAGAATTTCATGATGCAAATCGTTACCTCATTGACTCTGATGAGGATGTAGAAGTAGTTTGGACTGATCCTCCTCCAGAAGCTACTGCAACTGAAGAAGATCACCAGGTACTTGCACTGATATTGTTTTACACCAGCCTAGTCAATACACTAGATGGACTCGAGCACATCCAATTGAAAGATTGTGGGAGATCCAAATAGTGGGGTTCAGACTAGAAGAGCCACCAGTGAGCAATGCTTAAACGTCACCTTCTTATCACTAATGGAACCGAAGAAGATTGACGAGGCTATGGCAGACCCAAGCTGGGTGGAAGCTATGCAAGAAGAGGCTCCAGTTTGAAAGGAACAATGTTTGGGAGCTTGTTCCTTGTCCACCAGGGTTAAAGAAAGAACCCATTGGTACCAGATGGGTCTACCGAAACAAGATGGATGAAGATGGCCATGTTGTAAGAAACAAGGCCAGATTAGTTGCCAGGGTTATTGTCAAGCAGAAGGCGTTGACTTTGATGAAACTTTTGCTCCAGTTGCAAGACTTGAAGCCATCAGAATTTTTCTGGCTTATGCAGCCCATCTGCAGTTTAAAGTCTTCCAGATGGATGTCAAAAGTGCGTTCCTTAATGGAACATTGGAAGAAGTTGTGTATGTTAAGCAGACTCCAGGCTTCATCAATGAGAAGCATCCTCACTTGGTCTATAGACTGAACAAAGCTTTGTATGGTCTTAGACAAGCCCCAAGAGCCTGGTATGAT
The DNA here is from genome assembly GCA_034093135.1 of Erigeron breviscapus. Taxonomy (NCBI): domain Eukaryota; kingdom Viridiplantae; phylum Streptophyta; class Magnoliopsida; order Asterales; family Asteraceae; genus Erigeron; species Erigeron breviscapus. The sequence continues at coordinate 97,434,738 of CM067169.1, forward strand.
GCTTTAACTAAACATCTTCTTAAAAATGGCTTTCAAAGAGGTGCAATAGATAATACCTTATTTATCTTGAAAGAAAAAGGTAATATCTTATTGGTACAAATTATGTTGATGACATTATATTTGGTTCAACTGATGATGCAATGTGTAAAAAGTTTTCTAAAATCATGTCATCTGAGTATGAGATGAGTTTAATGGGTGAATTAACATTTTTCTAAGGTCTTCAGATTAAGCAAACTGAAAATGGAATTTTCATAAACAAGGAAAATATGTCAGAGATTTGTTAAGAAAATACAAATATGATTCAATCCCATCGAAAAACACACCTATTGCAGCACCATTAAATTTGGACTCTGACCCAACTGGCAAACCAGTGAACATCACTGAATATCGTGGATGGTTGGTTCACTGATGTATTTAACTGCCAGTCGACCAGATATAATGTTTGCAACATGTCTATGTGCCAGGTTTCAGGCTAACCCTAAAGAATCACATTTGCACGCTGTTAAGCGTATCTTTAGATACCTGAAAGGGTGTCCTAATCTTGGTCTTTGGTACCCCAAAGTCTCAGGGTTAGATCTAATGGGTTATTCAGATTCAGATCATGCAGGTTGTAAGATAGATAGAAAATCAACAACTGGTGGTTGTCATTTCCTTGGAGGAAAACTGGTAAGTTGGACCAGTAAGAAGCAGACGTCAGTCTCTATGTCCACTGCTGAGGCAGAGTACATTTATGCGGCCAGTTGCTGTGCCCAGATTCTCTGGATCAAGAACCAGTTACTAGATTATGGTCAAAAAGTATACAAGGACCCCAATCTTTTGTGACAACACCAGTGCAATTGCTATATCTCACAACCCAGTGATGCACTCCAAAACAAAGCATATTGACATCAGGTATCATTTCATTCATGATCATGTTATGAAAGGAGACATTGAAATTCATTTCATCCCCACTGACAAACAGCTCACTGATGTTTTTACAAAACCTCTTGATGAGAAAACCTTTAAACATCTCATCAGCGAACTGGGAATGTTGAATCCTTAAAACTGGAGATTTTGTTATGAACGCGTCAGTGACACTGATTAAGTTCTCCAGTTGAGGAGGTCCAGATAATCTTTGCTCGCCAGGCTATCGAACGCCTTTGTGATACTATCCTGGCACTAATCGATTTCTGGATCATCATTTTAGGGGGAAAGACTCAAAATAATTTTCTGACTAAAATTCGTTTTTGTTTGAAAATGGCAACTGGAGAACTCTCCAGTTGAAAACTGGCACTGGACTAATCCTCCAGTGACCAGATTCAGTCTTGTCTTATTTTTTTTATAACGTTAGAAATACTTGGTCAATATTTGTGACACGTGATGGTACTCGAGTGTTTTAAACCACTTGATATCATCATCTGACGTGTTTAAGGTCATTTTGGTAAATGAAAACTGTTTTTATTGGGAAAATAAATATTAGTGGGCGCGTGGGTAAGTTAAGCCGTCGTAGCATTTAATGCTAACACGAGAATTAATTTTATTTCAAAATTCAAACTTATTTTGTAAAAATATCTACAAAATTGATTTTGTTCAATAAAATATAATTTTTGGTATTTCATTGGGATCTTGAATTCCTTATAAATACCCTTATTTACTCCAAACACATTTACTTCCCTTTACATTCTTTCATTTACTTCCCAATCATCTAAAATTGCTTCATTTCTCTCTCTGCTTCATAAATCAAGAACCCTAATTCCTAAATTTCAATTTCATTTTCCTATGGCACCTAAATCATCCCGTTCAAGAGATGTAAATCTCTTGACTGTCCCATATGCTCCCTCACCAGATGTCAAACAGGCACCTGGTGCTCCTGGTAACACTTCGCTCATCAAATTAAATCCAAATAATCCGATGGCGAGTTTACAAGGAACTCAAGGGTCCAATACCCTTATTGGAAGAATCCAAAGTTTTTTGAAGGATTCTCCAATTGGACCCTCATTCTCTCTAAACCCACGCAAGATGTTTCACGACTACTTGTGTGAGTTTTGGTACACTGCCACTCTTTCTTCCGATTGTTCTTCCATCACTTTCACATTAAAAGGTGGAACAATCCAGTGTTACCCCAACATTAATTTTCGCTAAGTCCTCCTAGAAATGGGACATAAGGAGTGCCTGGAGAAAGGGGTGTTGAAAACAAAAGGTGCGATGACCATGAAGGGCCTTACACCTTCATGGAGGTATTTTTTCATCCACCTTGTGGAAAGTATGGGTGGGAGTTCTGGTGGACTTGACCAGATTAACTCCGCACAGGCAGAGATGTGACACCCGCAAAATTTCGATTTGCCAAACTTAGAAAGTTTACTTTTCATGTGCTATTTATAGAAAGTTAAATTTAAATATGTGATATTTAAATCCTTATGTGTCAACCATGATCAAACGTCGTTATGAAATAACGATGCCGACACACATTCATCGGGTTGATGAACCGGTCAAGGAGGACCTCCATAATATGCATTTTTGGTGATATATAATTTTTTATGTGACAATATGTATCTAGTTAAGATCTCTTTCGTTAGTAAAAGTGCCATATGAAATATATGCCGTTATATAGTTACTAAATAATTAAAGAACGCTCTTATGCAATAATGATAATTTACACAATTTATAAAAATATGAATTATAAAGAAAACATGACATGTTATTTTTAGTTTCCTAACTAAAAATTTATACAGATAATATATATGATATTATAAAAACATATGGGCCAACTAACTAATGTAATTAAAAGAGGCTAAATAAAATAACTAGTCAAATAAGCCCACCCATCCTTTAGCCCATGCCATTTTTGGACTCATGAGCCCAAGCCCCAAACCATGACCCAAAAGCCCACTAGTGAGACTTCAAAAGAGACCAACTCCCTGCTTCTTTTTTTCTTCCCCTCACCCACGTGACCAACATACATATATATATACTAAACGTGTAAAAGTACATAGGCAGACAAACACATCAAAACACATCCACGTGAGAACTCTCCCTCACAACAAACAAAAGCCAACCAAAAGCCAAAAAGGACTATTCATCTTCTTCAACCTTTCCCTCTCCCCACCGCCGGCCACCCTCTCCCTACAGCACCACCGCCACCTGCCACTCCTTTCTCACCTGAAAACAATCCCGGCAGCCACCCCCATCAACCCCCTAGGTTCCTGCACCTTTAAACACCCAAATCTCCCTCACCACCACAGCCTCGCCGCTGCCACTGCAGCTCCACCGCCGGCCGCCGCTGTTGCCGTTCACCGGATCTCCAACCACAACCATTCGACTCCATTCACGTCCAGAAAAGGTAAGGAACTTAAGTAAGGGTCTCCTACACAAACCCACTTCTTCTTTCTCTTCAAAAACCCTAATATTCTTTTTCTTTTCTTCTTCTTTTTCCCGTCGCAGCCAAGCACCACCGCACCACCACCACTCCACGACGGCCTAGGAAGAAAGGAGAACGTCCCAGAATCATATCAGGTCGTTATAGCTCCACCCATGCTTGGTTCTTGAGCTTAAACCTTAAAAACGTTTTTCTTATTCGTTTTTCTAACTCACAGCCGTGAACCACCATATGCCGCCATCTCCCGCCACTGTCAACAGCCCAGGGACCCATTACACAGGTTGTTAAACTATCCTTAAGGCTTTCATGATGATTAAATACGGCTGTGCAAAGTTTTTAATGCTTTCTTTATGCTTTCGGTTCGAAACCACCGCGAACCGCCATGAACCGCCACCTTGAACCACCACAGCCAACCACCACTGTTACTTACTATTTTTCCGAGCTGTGGTGTCTGTCCAAGGGTTGTCTAGATCAGAACCTATCACCGTTTTGGCCATAAAGTTGTGGCCGAACCTAAAACTAAACAAAAACAAGTTTTCGACATTTTAACTATAGTAAAACTTATGACTTTTTGGTTTAGTTAACGACTATTGTTTTCGATTAGAAAATACACACATAAAAATGTTAAGAGTTTATAAATTCCAATTATCTTAATTTGTTTATTGTTGATTTTAATTAAGTTATTTAATTCTTGATTAGTGATGATTACATGTACTTAATTGTTGTATATTTTCTAGGTGAATGTTCCCCCTCTTCCAAGTAATACCTTTATGACAATAATCCCAACATGCATAATGATTAATCTTTTTCTTGGAAACATGCAAGCATGCTTTAAGTATAATCATTGTTGTGATAATCGATGTTGGTGAAGCTTGGAAAACGTGCTAGTTAAATGCCCATTAAATGCCTATGTATGTATATATATATATATATATATATTATATACGTATATATATATCTACTAATATAACTTGACCCACCATGCCCAAATCCTATTTAGGACGTCGGTGCAAAGTGTGCGGTGACTTAGCACGCTTCGGGTGCAAACATGACCTATATGATTACATTATATTTATATATAGACCCACCATGCCCATCTTCTATTTAGAATGTTGGTGCAAAGTTGTGCGGCGACATATTATATTTTTATAATTTTAATTCGTGGTTATTCCAACTCACGACCATACTTAATTGACAATTGCCCAACTCCTATTATGGAAACCGGTGCACTCGTATGGGTTGTGAGGGAGAATGATCGTGAATGCCATGTTATGATTTATTTCAACACGCAACCATACTTCTTTGCCATTTCACGTGTATGGGTTGTGTGGGAGAATAATCATAATGTCGCTATTATAATTACTACTATTATATTATATAAATATTATATATATTACTATATATAAACCCATGAAAGACCAACTCCATCTAGCACGTGGACAACCCTAACGATTATCACGTAAGAAAAACATTTTTAAGAAAATGTATTATAACAATATTATTTGGAAGAATGAGGGAATTTCATTAGGAACATAATAGCATAGATTGTTAAGACAAGTTTATATTTTATATCTATAGGTTGACACATTCAAGAAAATCCGCTACTTGCTAATTGTTGCTACTTTGAACCTAAGGTGAGTTCATAGCCCACACTTTCTTACTATTTTGGGTGAGATGCATGCTCTATGTTTTACATGTGGAACACAAGTACCAAAACTATGTATATGATGATTGTCTAAGTTGCATTGATCCCCCTTAAAGTCCTCCCATCATGAATTGTTAGTTATGGATTTAAACGAGATATGATGAATAGTACTATTTGGGTTGACACCCCCATTCGGGTTGGTCGCACCAACTTGACCGGTGATGGTCTGTTAGAAATCCAAAAATAGTGATAAATTGTAATCTAGAATAGAGGAATTTCTTGTTGTTAAGTCATAGATGAATGATCTCTAAGGTTGAGGGGCTATTAGTGAAAATTAGAATAGTTGAGTAGTTAGACTATAAATAGCCATCTCATACCTTAGAGATCATAACACACACATAACTTTCACATAACTTACAGATAATGATTACACCTTTAATTCCAGATTTACACACAGTTGTTTGATTCTCTCTCAAAACACACACACACACACCAAGAACACACACTGAAAACCGCCATTGTTGGATTGAATTCAGAGCTAGAAATCGTGTTATAACAAGTGGTATCAGAGAGAAACATCAATCTGATGACGATCCATAACTGAATTCAATCACAATTTCATCAAAATCAAGCTAAATCTCAAATTCTGTTCGTAATATTTCACCTACTGGTTTTTCAAAATTCACACATCAAATCTCATAAAATCACAGTTGTTTGTTCATCAATAGATTCGTGGTTATTGATAACATAATCCTGTCAATTTTCAAGTTCCAATTCGATCTAAAACTCGAGATTGAATTTTGAGTTTTGGCGCGTAATTTCAGGGATTTGAATCTGTTGTGTTTTATGTTGAATTTTGTTCATAATCGAGTTGCGGATGTGAATTAAAACAGCTTGGAAGTGATTTCGTGATCTAACTCCTAGTAATTCATAAGAAATCGAAGTTTTAAAAAGTTGATAATGGAGTTTTTCTGGAAATGTGTTCAGTTGAAGAAGATGACCAAGACGATCTGCCTAAGATCGTTTTAAGTTCAGTGTTTTGTGGTTTGTTAAGACGATTCTCACAAGATCGTTTTAGCAAAGAGTGTGTTGTGGAAGTGTTGATTCTGGCTAATTAATCCAAAAGGATTGGTTTGGTCGTTTCAAACACTTAAAAGTTTTTGAGAAAGAAAACAAGACGATCTTCATACCAAGATCGTCTCATTTCATACTTACCAAGATCGTTTCATTTCCTTAATCCAAGATCGTTTCATTTCATAAACAACCAAGATCGTTTCACCTAAGACGATCTTCATCTAAACCGTTTCATTTTCATACTTAGCCAAATTTCACCAAAATTTCCAAGACGATCTTCAATCAAGATCGTCCCAGTTTTCAAGACCGTTTCATTTTCCATACTTAACCAAATTTTCATCAAGATTTCCAAGACGATCTTCTCAAGATCGTTTCACATTTTGTTTTTCAAGACCGTTTCTCTTCCTATACTTAACCAAATTTTCATCAAGAGTTCCAAGACGATCTTACTCAAAGACGATCTCACCCAGAACGATTTTGTCAAGATCGTTTCATTTCCTAATCGTTTCAAGATCGTTTCAATTTCCTTGTTAATCAAGATCGTTTCATTTCCTTGTTAATTCAAGATCGTTTCATTATCTGGTTATTCAAGATCGTTTCATTTCCTACTTAAATCAAGATCGTTTCATTTCATAAACTTACCAAGACCGTTTCATTTTCCACTTTTAAATTCAATTCAATTTTTCCAAATCAAATCAATCTCTAATGGCTTCTCGTGAAGCATTGGCATTAGGTTCTGATACAAGACCTCCAGTTCTCTACCGTGGTTCTTACGGACTATGGAAGAAACGATTCATGGACTATGTGGAGAGTCAAACAAATGGTCATATGATGAAAGAATCCATTCTGAAAGGACTTGCTGTTCATCTCCATCCCACTACTGGTGCAGTTATTCAAACTCATGAACTTTTGAATGCTGAGCAAAAGGATCGAACAGCTACAGATAACAGAGCAAGGTCATGTTTATACAGAGCTCTACCGGATGAAATCTATGGGTCTGTTGATTCTTATGATACAGCAAAAGAGATATGGGATGAGGTGGCAAGACAGATGGAAGGAGCTGACGTGACTTCGACAATCAGATTGACCAACATTTTGACTGAGTTTGACAACTTCTCCAAAATGCCAAATGAATCTCTTGAGGCAGTTTACTACAGGTTCTGCAATGTCATAAATGAACTGAGAAAGAACAATGTCAAGAAGACTGAGATTGAGTTAAACATCAAGTTCATCAAAGCACTTGGTCAAGAATGGGAAGATTTTGGAACCCAAATCAAGCAACATCAAAACCTGACCAAGTTCACCATTCATACTCTATATGAATCCTTCAAGCTCAATGAAAACCAAGTCCTGAGCAAAGCTTCATCGAACAAAATGCCAGAAGTTGTATCTTCTGATCCTTTGGCATTGATTGTTGAAAAGAAGATCTCTGAAGCTCTCAAAAGGCAAATGGTAGTTGTTTCTTCGTCTGATGAGGAGGGAGATGATGTGATGGCTACAAGAGATGGTGTATCAGATGAACTATATCAAGCTCTTGCCGCAGTAACTAAGCATTTCAAGAAGAGATTCTATAAAGCGAGGCCAACAAACAACAATCTCCGCACTTCTTCAACAAGTGCATTTCCAAAGAAGGAACACTATCATCCAAAGAACTATGAGCAAAGTGAAGCCACTGGTTCAAGGCATGTTGAAAAGAAGGATGTTTATGAAAAACAAGCAGTTGAGAAGGGGAAGACATCAGACAAAAGGTGCTACAATTGTGGAATTCCTGGACATTTTGCTGTTGATTGCAAACAACCAAAGAAGCGGAACTATGAGTACTACAAGCAGAAGATGCTATTAGCCAAACAGGTCGAAGCAGGACATGCATTGCTTGCCGAAGATGACAAATGGCTGTTGCTCACTGATGATGAAGATCAAGATCTCTCCGCTAATGTTTGCTATATGGCGAGATTGGCCAAGAACAAAGTCCTTGAAGCAGAAAGCACTGATGATGAATACCCAGATGATGAGGTAAATCTCGACTCTACTTTTTCTTTGATTAAGGACAAAGAGTCTTGTAGATTAGCTTTATCTAAATTAACAAATCATATCAGTTCTTTAGCCAACAACAACAAAAGTTGAAAAATAGTATTGCATTTTCAAAAAGTGAATTTTCAAATCTTCTTGAAGAACACTCAAAATTACTTTTTGAACATGATACTATTAAACAAGACTTTCAAGCATACAAAGACAAAATGTTGGTTAAAGAATGTGAGATGAATGTCACTCCTGATTCTAAGTTATTACTAAGATGTCAAAATCTTGAAAAGACCATTCATGATCTTGAAAAAGCCAATCAAGATCTTGAATTCAAAAGACCAATGAATGGCTTCGGGCAAATGCGAGACAAATGGACGTTGATATTCTCAATAAGAAGCTCCAAGAAGCTAAACCGAACAATGTTGAACTCGAAAGGAAGATTTCTGACTTAAATCATAATTGTTTTCTAAAAGGCATTGAGATTGAAAATCTTGAAAAACAAGTTGAGGAATTTAAAAAGAATATACTTTTTCTATCAAGAAAAGTTATATAAAGTTGAACAAAATCCTCTCTTGAATTTCACTGCCTATTTTAACAAGTCAAAGATTGACAAAACAGATCTTCTTCTAGGGTTGGGATTTGAGAATATCACACCATTACAAAAGGCCAAAGAAGAAATTGAACCCCTGTATGATGAAAAATTTCTTCGACTTGGTATGATTCAACAATTTATTCGTCCATTGGATGACGAATTTGAGACTGATGAAGTTGAGAGAATACCTAATCCAGATTTTTTGGTTAATTATGATGCAATCAATGATTCATACAAAACAAAACAATCTTCAATTTTCAAATTGGAAGAAATTGAATCAAATTTTCAAAACCAAGAATCTGTCGGTAATCCACCCAAACCAACTAAAATGTACTTTCCAACCACATTTTTGGAAAAACAAATAGAGGGTTTACAACAAAAGGTGGAATCTCAACAAATTGTTATTAATCATCTCAAGTCTCAAAGTCCGAATCTAGAGGATAAATGTATTGTTGTTAATACTAAGAAAGTTTGTGAGAATGTTTCTACTCAAACTGACCAAAGTGATTCAGTAGAAAATTCTACCCAAACTACTTGTGATTCATCCACCAATACCTCCACTCAGACCTTGACTGATTCTCTTGAATGTACTTGTCAAAATACTGCTACTTTTATAGCTGATGATGTGTGCAATCTGATCTTTCTGATGAAGAACTTGCACATAGTTTAGTTTTGATATGGTACTTTTATAGGTTTTTCACATGCAACAATGTTGATGAGTTAGTTGTTAACCCTAAGCCTAGTGCTAGTATAGGTGTTGATACGTCTACTCTATTTTTGTGTGAAACCAAAGATGTGTCAGTTCAAGTTGACCTAACTTCTGAGACTACCCATAATGTGAAGTTGGACACCAAGATTCCTGATTTCTCAAAATTTTCAAATAAATCTAAAATTAATCAATCTCCATTGAAATTTTCTTTTTCAAAAGATTTCACGAAGGTTGATTTTGATAAATTCATGGAGGGAGAATATATTTTTGATTCAGAAACTGAGAAAAAGATTAAATCTACCAAAATCAAAGTGGAAACAGAAATGGAATCTCAAAAACCATTGTCCATAGCTCCAACTTCATATTACTCAAAGAAACGAGTTAAGACCAAACTCGTCAAGACTGATCCAAAAACCTTTGTGGCTACACCTGTGAAACATGTCAAAGCTGAGATCCCACACAAAACCAAGTACACCAAAGTGAAACTTCCAAAAGACTGTTCAAATGCTTCTAAATCTAGCTCTCAATCTAGCTTTATACCTAAGGTGTCTAAGTCTAGCTCAGTTTTGCTAACTAAAGATACATCAAATGGTTCAACTAGATATAGAGATAGATATGGATGGTTTTCTCATGATAAACCAAAGAAGCAAGAAGTTTCCTCACCTTCAAAAGATTCCAAAAAGATGAAAGTGTTTAAAACTCCTAGTTCTAATCTTCAAAGTTTCAATTCAACAGGTGGAAAGAGCTTAACTAGTGGTGCTAAATGGGTTGCTAAAACTTTAGTACCTAAGATCACTAGTAAACAAAAGAATGTTGAAAAATTGAAGAAAAGAAGGAGGAGAAATGCTGTTAAGAAGAAGAAAAGTGCTTTTGTCAAACAAAACAATTCATCTTTGTTTTTAAATGTTGAATGTGCCAAGGCAAGGCCTTGTGAGCTTGTAAACAATGTTAATTCTTGTGTGGTTGATTTGAATGCTTGTAGACATGTTACTTTTAATTCTCGTGTGAATGTTCGTACATTTTATTCAAATATGTTTGTTGATAATATGCTTGTTGATGCTTATGTTGATTCAATAACATGTTTGAATGCGCATCCTAAGTTATATACCCTGCCTGTTTTATCTAACCAAAAAAGGACCCGTTTTCAAGTGGGTACCTAAAAACGGTTAAATTTCTTTGATTGCAGGAAATAACCATCTGTGTTTGGATACTCGATTCTGGGTGTTCGAAGCACATGACTGGAAATAAATCTTTGCTGAAGAATTTTGTTGAAAGATTCATGGGAACTGTTCGCTTTGGAAACAACAATTTCGCTCCTATCTTAGGTTATGGGGACATTGAACGAAATGGGATTATAATCAAGAAAGTTCACTATGTTGAAGGTTTAAGTCACAACTTGTTCAGTGTTGGACAATTCTGTGATAACAATCTTCAAGTTCTTTTTCGAAAATCCCTTTGCAAAGTCCAAACCTTAGATGGAGTTGATATTCTTTGTGGCGATCGTGACGATAACCTTTTTACCGTCAATCTCGATGATAACCAACCAACCGATAATATCTGTCTCATTTCAAAGGCTACTTCAAAGAATTCTTGGTTATGGCATAGAAGGCTCTCTCATCTGAATTTCCAAACAATCAATACTTTAGTCAATAAGCATCTTGTTGAAGGCTTACCTGACTATAAGTATGAAAGTGAGCATGTCTGTCCTTCTTGTGCTGTTGGGAAGATTAAGAGAGTTTCTCATAAACCGAAGAAATCTCCAAATTCTTTGGCACCTCTTCATTTGCTTCACATGGATCTTTGTGGGCCGATGAAAGTTCAAAGCCGAAATGGGAAGAAATACATCCTGGTTATTGTTGATGATTATTCAAGATATACTTGGGTGAAGTTCCTAGCATCCAAAGATGAAACAACTCAGATGTTGATAGATTTCATCACCATTACTCAAGTAAATCTTCAACTTCCAGTTCGTTACATCCGTTCGGATAACGGTACTGAATTCAAGAATGCTGTTTTTGATGAATTCTGCAAATCAAAAGGTATTACTCATCAATTCTCAGCAGTTCGCACCCCACAACAAAACGGTGTTGTCGAAAGGAGAAATCGATCGCTGGTGGAAGCAGCAAGGACAATGCTTGCTTATTCCAAATTGCCATCCAATATGTGGGCTGAAGCTGTTGACACTGCTTGTCACACTCAGAATAGGTCCATCATCAATCAGCGTTTCGAAAAGACTCCTTATGAGGTTGTTAACAAACGGAAACCCAACATCAACTACTTCCACATATTTGGGTGTGTTTGTTACACATTGAATGATCGGGAGAATCTTGGAAAGTTCGAGAAGAAAGGTGATGAAGGATACTTTGTTGGTTATTCCAAAACATCAATTGCCTACCGAATCTACAATCGTCGAACAAACACAATTCAAGAGACGATGAATGTGTGGTTCGATGAGATGTCAGGCATGATTTTTGAGCAAGAAAGTTTGCTACCAACAAGTATGGATTCAAGTGCTTCAAGTACTTCTACAAGGAACTCTACCTTAGCTTCTAAATTCAAGAAGTTTCCAACTCCAACCAGTGATGAATTAGATATTCTTATTGAAGAATTCTATAAGTCAACACCGATTCATGATCAAGAACCTCAGATCATCGTTGAACCAATTCCAAACAATGAACCTCTTCATAACCACGATCCAGTTCCTAACATCATTCATGAAACATCATCAAATTCTTCAGAGCAAGAATTATCTTCAAATGATACTTCTCCACCATCCTCTCAGGATAATGCTCCTCAAGTGAATGTTCAAGAACAACCTTCTCAATTCACTCAGACAACAAATCCCCTGAACACTCCGAATGTGTATGTACCACTTGATTTTGATCATCCAGCTTATGAGGAAAGAGTTATACCAAGTTATGACTCCATCTCTCAACAAAACTCAAGTTTCAATGATGATGATGTTGATCTTCAAGAACAAGATCCACTTCCTCATGCTCACAAGTGGACACGTATGCAGAAAGACCATCCTACTGATCAGATAATTGGAGATCCACAAGCAGAGTAACTACTCGTACCTCAGTAAATGAGTGTCTTGTTGCACTTTCTCTCAGCAATATTGAACCCAAAACGGTATCTGAAGCTCTTCAAGATCCAGAGTGGGTTAAGGCAATGCAAGATGAACTCACTCAATTTGAAAGACTGAAGGTATGGAGGTTAGTTCCAAATCCTAGAAAAGCTGATCCAATCGGAACTAAGTGGATTTTCAAGAACAAAAAGGATGAGAATGGAGTGGTAGTAAGGAATAAAGCTCGACTTGTTGCAAAGGGTTATTGCCAACAACCTGGTGTTGACTTCGACGAAACTTTTGCTCCAGTTGCAAGAATGGAGGCCATTCGAATCTTCTTAGCTTATGCCGCATTCCGAAACTTCACCGTGTTTCAAATGGATGTGAAGACTGCTTTTCTGAATGGTGACCTCAAAGAAGAAGTTTACGTTGATCAACCAGAAGGTTTTGTTGATCCTCAGAAGCCAAATCATGTCTACAGGTTAGACAAGGCTCTCTACGGTCTTAAGCAAGCACCCCGAGCATGGTATGATTCCTTAACTACTTTCTTACTTAAAGGTGGATTTACCAAAGGCATAATTGACCCTACCTTGTTCATTCGCAAACAAGGTAAGCATGTTCTACTAGTTCAAATATATGTTGATGACATTATATTTGGGTCGACCAGTCAAACATTTTGCCGAAACTTTTCATCTCTAATGGTCAATCATTTTGAAATAAGCATGATTGGGGAAATGAATTACTTTTTGGGTCTTCAAATCAAACAATTACCAACTGGTATTTTTATATCACAAGGTAAATACATAAATGACATGTTGAAAAAGTTTGATATGACTTCATGTTCTTCAATTTCTACCCAATGGCTGCTCGAACAACCATTAATACTGATACAAATGGGAAACCATTTGACCAAAAGAGATATAGAAGTATGATTGGTTCATTGTTGTACCTTACCATTGTTATAACACGATTTTAGCTCTGAATTCAATCTAACAATGGCGGTTTGCTAGTGTGTGTTCTTGGTGTGTGTGTGTGTGTTTTGAGAGAGAAATATCGAATAAACTGAAAGCTTGGGATTAATTGTGTAAGGAATGAAGTGTTTGTTCTGTTATTGTTATGATTTCTAAGGTATGAGGGCTATATATAGTCTAACAATACAACTATGCTAATTATCACAATTAGCCCCTCAACCTTAGTAATCATTTATCTATGACTTAACAACAAGAATGTCTTCTAATCTTAATTACAATTTATCACTATTTTTTGGATTTCTAACATTCTCCCCCTTAGTGATTTATTGTAATGAATGAAGTACGTGTTATCTTGTCTTGAAGGAATGAAATTGATGAGCCCGGTGGGCGCGGCGCGGCGCGGCGCGCCGGGGGGCGGGGGGGGGGCGGGGGGCGCGGGGGCGGGGGCGCGGGGGGGCGGGCGCGCGGCGGGGGGGGGGCGGGCCGGCGGCGCGGGATGAGCCCGGTGGTGAAGACAATTGGGATGTTGAAACAAGTCTTCAAAGCTTTCTCTTTTGTCTTTGGAGAACTTGATTCAGTCTTGATCTTGGACTTCTTGAAGTTAAATCATATGAGATTCTCAATGTTCTTTTTGAACAGAGAATGATGAAAGCATGTTTGGCTTGAATCTTCGAGAATTGATGAATCATGAATCAGAGTTGTCTTTTTGAAATGCAGAAGAGATGAATCTTGGTTTTGATTCTTCAATCTTCGATTCTTGAGTAAAATTCAACTTTTCGATTCTTCAGTTTTAATTCTTGAACGAATCTCATCTTCTTGAAATGAAGTTTCATGAATATGAACTCTCCCCCTTGATTTATGCATTGGAGTTTCTTGATAAAGTGTTGTTGTATGACTTGAAGATCTTGAATGAAGTGTGTTTGATGAAGACTCGTTTGAAGCTTTACTTCTTTGACTTGAATCTCTTCTAACAAATCTTTCAACCTTTTTGAAGCTTTGATCTTTGTCACATCAACTCGAACACTTTGGAGAGTTAGCAATTGAATGAAGTTTAGATGAAATTCTTATGAATTAATCATGCTCCCCCTCAATCCATGAGTATAACCATTTTGGAGCATCTTTGAACTTTTTGAAGCGTCTTGAGTGAAAATCTTTTCATCTTTGGTTTCATTCTAATCTCTAAAGTCAATTCAGACACATCATGAACAATTTTCTCCCTCTATACACAAGCTTTGATAAGCCTAAACCCATTTGAAACAACCAATTTACAAAAATTTCTCAACATAGACTCTTATTCCATTCTTGTTATTTGAAGACAATACCAAATTCATTTTCGAAACAAAAGCTCAGTTGACAGAGACTATGAATCAATCATAATATTTTCTCCCCCTCATAATGACAAAATTGTGAACCAATGTCATTATGTACACATTTGATTGATCAAACGTCTCAAGGAATAATAAACCATGGAGAAATGTCAACCATCAAAACATCAACCCAACCTAGTAGCCCAACCCAAGAAATCCTATGGGTGACTAAAATGTAGGATTGAAGTTGTTGGTACAAACGTTATATCAAGGTGTTGGTGGTTTCTGTGTTTGTGTGAAGAGAAATGAAACCGGATTAGAATGATCCGTTTGCATGTCCAAAAATCAAAAGGATTAATGAAATGACCGATTGAAATGTATAACATTTTTCGGATTTCCTATGTATCATTGAGATATGCACAAAACAAGTCTCTAACATAGTTTGGTCTGCGGCTTTGCAACCACGAGATTGCTTCAAAGAATATAAATCATGATTAACACTACCGAAGCATTTGATAACCACAATTTTATCCTTAAAGACTTTTAGGGATAACCAAGGTCACTTAGACTTCTTGTTAACTCAATAATCACATAAATGTAATTACGAGACCTACGTTCAACGTTGGAAAAAATGTTAGCATTGGTAGGATTTCCATTCGATCATCATGGAATATCAATTAAGATATCACTACGAATGTTCCGGCTTTATCACAAAGATAAGCAATTATATCACAAAGATATGACGCTAGTGTGTCCTAAAAGAATGAAAGATGATCAATTTAATGATCAATTAAAGTTGCTCTAGACACAAATGTGATCAAATGAAGTCGGGGACTGGAGCAGAATGTCGCCCTTTTTCAATATCAACATCTTTCCAAAAGAAGAGTCAATAGAAGTGTGAAAATCTCCGTGAGAATAAAACAAGTATTTGTTAAGAAACACTTGAGTGGTTAGGTAAAGATGTGCATTGCTTCACTGGGTCCATGAAGACTTCTTCAATATCAAGATATCAAACAAATGACATCGATAGAACGTGTTTTACCCGGCTTTTGAGAATTTTGGAAGGGTATCATTTCTTTTATCCCTTTTCTCACAACAAATCACCTTAACCTCTCACTTTTCGACTTTACTCCCTCCATTCTATTTGCACGAAATCAACATCACTCAAAATACCCTCACTATCTAATGAAAGAAGTGAATACTCCGGGGTTAGAATTCATCGGCGATGATGAAATTCATGGAGTCAATTTTGAGAAAAACTTATTGCTCATGTGCAAACTAATCACCGAACTCCATTTGATTAAAAATCATTGGAAAAACATCAAATGTGTATATATAAAAAAATTTGAAACACATTTGAAGTTTGAGAATTTTTGAAATCACAAACTCCTCCTTAATCTATGCAAGAATATATCAAAAATGGTTTTCATAGAAAGGTGGAGCAAAAATTGTTTTGTGAAATCAAGAAGAAACACAAAGTTTTGCTTCAACAACAATGTTGGTAGTAAGATAGCTAGGGAGTACACAAAGGCGTTCAATCCGTCGCATCTTACAACAACATGTTGGAGGCAATTAAAAACATTTAAGTAAAGTGAAAATCCAATCAATTAGTACAATATGAGAGAACAAGGGAGTACACAAAGGCGTTCGATCCTTCGTTTCCCATATCACTAATTGAGAGTTTGAAAAGTTTGTTTGGGAAAAAACTTGATTGCTATTACACATACATATTCATATAAGAATACTTGGAAGTACACAAAGGCGTTCGATTCCTTGTTTTCTTATATCAATTTATATGTATAATAACAATGTGTTTAATAATAAATATATCATTTAAGAACGGGTTACATACATAGTATATGCAAGCCAATACACTCTAATTAAATAAAACATTGAAGAACGGGTTGCATACATAGTATATGCAAGCCATTAAAAAAATCTTTTTGTTTATTTTTGAAATTTTTCAATTTTGTATTTTGTTTTCTGAAATGTTTCAAGAATTCCTTCAAATGAAAAAGAATTAAGGTTTAAGATTTAACATACCAAGCTTGGAGATCAGAAAATTAAACCTCTTTTCGTCCAACGGTTTTGTGAACAAATCTGCAAGTTGAAATTCAGTTCCCACAAAGTAGAGTTCGATGTCACCTTTCTCAATATGATCTTTGAGAAAATGATATCTAACATCAATATGCTTTGATCGAGAGTGGTTTACTGAGTTGACTGCAATGGCAATGGCACTCTGAGAATCACAATAGATAGGAATATGATCATACGTCAGACCATAATCAGTCAGTTGTGTCTTCATCCATAAAACTTGAGCACAACAACTAGCCGCAGCCACATATTCTGCTTCAGCCGTTGATAGTGAAACACAGTTCTGTTTCTTGGAAGACCAACTCACAATTTTATCTCTAAAAATTGTAAAGTACCGGAAGTGCTCTTGCGATCAAGTTTACAACCTGCATGATCTGCATCTGAATAAGCAGTTAGATTGAATCCAGTATCCCTTGGATACCAGAGACCTAAATCGGGTGTACCCTTCAGATAACGAAAGATTCGTTTCACAGCTTGATAATGTAAATCAGTTGGAGCAGCTTGATATCTAGCACACATACATGTTGCAAACATTATATCTGGCGAGATGCTGTTAGGTACAACAATGAACCAATCATACTTCTATATCTCTTTTGGTCAAATGGTTTCCCATTTGTATCAGTATTAATGGTTGTTCGAGCAGCCATTGGGGTAGAAATTGAAGAACATGAAGTCATATCAAACTTTTTCAACATGTCATTTATGTATTTACCTTGTGATATAAAAATACCAGTTGGTAATTGTTTGATTTGAAGACCCAAAAAGTAATTCATTTCCCCAATCATGCTCATTTCAAAATGATTGACCATTAGAGATGAAAAGTTTCGGCAAAATGTTTGACTGGTCGACCCAAATATAATGTCATCAACATATATTTGAACTAGTAGAACATGCTTACCTTGTTTGCGAATGAACAGGGTAGGGTCAATTATGCCTTTGGTAAATCCACCTTTAAGTAAGAAAGTAGTTAAGGAATCATACCATGCTCGGGGTGCTTGCTTAAGACCATAGAGAGCCTTGTCTAACCTGTAGACATGGTTTGGTCTTTGAGGATCAACAAAACCTTCTGGTTGATCAACGTAGACTTCTTCTTTGAGGTCACCATTCAGAAAAGCAGTCTTCACATCCATTTGAAACACAGTGAAGTTTCGGAATGCGGCATAAGCTAAGAAGATTCGAATGGCCTCCATTCTTGCAACTGGAGCAAAAGTTTCGTCGAAATCAACACCAGGTTGTTGGCAATAACCCTTTGCAACAAGTCGAGCTTTATTCCTTACTACCACTCCATTCTCATCCTTTTTGTTTTTGAATATCCACTTCGTTCCGATTGGATCAGCTTTTCTAGGATTTGGAACTAACCTCCATACCTTCAGTCTTTCAAATTGAGCGAGTTCATCTTGCATTGCCTTAACCCACTCTGGATCTTGAAGAGCTTCAGATACCGTTTTGGGTTCAATATTGCTAAGAGAAAGTGCAACAAGACACTCATTCACTGAAGTACGAGTAGTTACTCCTGCTTGTGGATCTCCAATTATCTGATCAGTAGGATGGTCTTTCTGCATACGTGTCCACTTGTGAGCATGAGGAAGTGGATCTTGTTCTTGAAGATCAACATCATCATCATTGAAACTTGAAGTTTGGTGAGAGATGGAATCATAACTTGGTATAACCTTTCCTCATATGCTGGATGATCAAAGTCAAGTGGTACATACACATTTGGAGTGTTCAGGGGATTTGTTGTCTGAGTGAATTGAGAAGGTTGTTCTTGAACATTCACTTGAGAAGGATTCTCAGGAGAGGATGATGGAATAGAATTATTTGAAGATGTTCTTTGCTCAGAAGAACTTGATGCTGATTCATGAGTGTTGTTAGGAACTGGATCGTGGTTATGAAGAGGTTCATTGTTTGGAATTGGTTCAACGATGATCTGAGGTTCTTGATCATGAACCGGTGTTGACTTATAGAATTCTTCAAAAAGAATATCTAATTCATCACTGGTTGGAGTTGGAAACTTCTTGAATTTAGAAGCTAAGGTAGTATTCCTTGTAGAAGGACTTGAAGCACTTGAATCAATACTTGTTGGTAGCAAGCTTTCTTGCTCAAAAATCATGCCTGACATCTCATCGAACCACACATTCATCGTCTCTTGAATAGTGTTTGTTCGACGATTGTAGATTCGGTAGGCAATTGATGTTTTGGAATAACCAACAAAGTATCCTTCATCACCTTTCTTCTCGAACTTTCCAAGATTCTCCCGATCATTCAATGTGTAACAAACACACCCAAATATGTGGAAGTAGTTGATGTTGGGTTTCCGTTTGTTAACAACCTCATAAGGAGTCTTTTCGAAACGCTGATTGATAATGGACCGATTCTGAGTGTGACAAGCAGTGTCAACAGCTTCAGCCCACATATTGGATGGCAATTTGGAATAGGCAAGCATTGTCCTTGCTGCTTCCACCAGCGATCGATTTCTCCTTTCAACAACACCGTTTTGTTGTGTGGTGCGAACTGCTGAGAATTGATGAGTAATACCTTTGTATTTGCAGAATTCATCAAAAACAGCATTCTTGAATTCAGTACCGTTATCCGAACGGATGTAACGAACTGGAAGTTGAAGATTTACTTGAGTTAGTGATGAAATCTATCAACATCTGAGTTGTTTCATCTTTGGATGCAAGGAACTTGACCCAAGTATATCTTGAATAATCATCAACAATAACCAGGATGTATTTCTTCCCATTTCGGCTTTGAACTTTCATCGGCCCACAAAGATCCATGTGAAGCAAATGAAGAGGTGCTCTTGGTGA
>CM067169.1:97455383-97470383 GCA_034093135.1 Erigeron breviscapus
TACCCCAAGCTTCCAACAAACACCCAAACTATGCTAGGAATTGACCTTGAAATTTCCTTCCCTTTTTGTTCCCTTTGGCCGAATTCAATGGAAGAAAAAGGAAGAAGAAAAAGCTTTTGAGTCTTGAGAGAAAATTGTCTTACAATTGCATGTGTATATGGTGATACACTCTATGTGTACATTGTGTTGTGTATGTAAGAGACTCATGCATGTGTAAAACCAATCATCACACCATATGCACATGGGGAGGGGGGGCCGGCCCCTATGGCCATCACATGGACAAAACCCACCAATTTTATAAACTTGTATTTTATATAAAACATTTTATATAAAAGTCTTGTACTTACATACCTTATGTAACATGTTATATATTATACACAACACATATAAATGTTTATTTTGCCAAATAAACATATTTACATTTCTCTCAAAATAAATCATCCATATAATTTATTTACATATCTCAAGTGCAATTATTTAGAAAACCCCTTTCTAAATGTTTCAAGTATTGATATTTATTTAAAGATCAAATCATATAAATAAATACCATAAGTGTTTGTCTAGCTTGTTATTGGGTATGACCCGACTTGGATCATCACGTACTAGCCACGTCAATTTGATATGTGTCTTGGGCAGACGAATTCCATGTTGATGAGACAATTCCTTGCCCTCCGCAATACTTAATAGGCACAAAAGCTTCTGATGCAACTGGCTCGTCTAAAACTGCTGACCCACCTACAATCAATCCTGATTACACCATGTGGGTTACCAATGATGCCCACGTCCATATGCTTATCAACTCTACCATATCCGAGGCCTCGTTTCAACATGTGCAAGGTACCACTTCACTCGATGTCTGGCTTTCTCTTGAGCGTGCCTATGCACCACACACATCTTCTCGGGAATTCACTCTCAAAACTCAATTATTAAAAATTGAGATGAAGAGTGATGAGTCTTCCTCTGCTTATCTTGACCGAGCAAAAGAATACTCGACTGCTCTTGCTAACATTGGAGAACCTATGCCAGAAAAGGATGTCATCATGCTGGTCGTTTCAGGACTTCGGGATGAGTACAACTCTTTTAAGTCTGGGGCTCTTCGGTTACCACCACAACAATTTTCTGAGATGTATGGTTTATTATCTGATCACGATTATATGGTAAAGAAAAATCAGCCTGATGTTGCACCTACTCAAGCATTCTTAGCTACTGCCACATCTAATCAACATAACACAAACACCTCTATGGCTTCCCCTGATTAAATCACAGCCTTGCAACAACTTCTGTCACAATTTGGTCTTCAAGTTCAACCACAGAATGGAGCACCAGCTACTGCTTACTATGCCAACCTAGGTAGAGGTCGAGGTGGTAGAGGAAATCAGAACTATGGTCGAAGCAATTCTAATTCTAACCGTTCACAACTCAACGGAGGAGGTAACGGCAATCATTTTTCTTGGGCTTCTAATCAGAACACTGTGTTTGGTACTTGTAACAGGTGTGGCATTGGACATATTCCAGTTGAGCGTCCAAATCGTGATCCATCCACCTATAGACGGTCGACACCACCACAAGCAAACTATGCTAACCATCGCTCACAAGCAAACTATGTTGACCATCGCTCACAAGCAAACTATGTTGACCATCGCTCACAAGCTTCAACCTCATGGCTTCCGGATACGGGGTGCAATCATCATGTTGGTTCTGATCTTTCAAGTTTTGAATACTCGGAACCATATTATGGCGATGACCGACTTCATGTCGGTAATGGTAAGGGTCTTCCTATACTCCATATCGGTTCTTCAAAACTTTATTCTCCTAATCGTGCTTTATCATTATCTAGTATTCTTCATGTACCTGAGATTAAACGTAACTTACTTTCTGTCCAACAATTTTGTCATGATAATAATGTTTATTTTGAGTTTCATTCTACCTTTTTTGCTGTGAAGGACAAGTCTACCCATCATATCCTCCTCACTGGTCCAAGTCTTAATGGGCTCTACTCCATCAATTTACCCAGCCTCAAGTCACTTCCCATAGTTGTCTTCTCTGTTGTTCGTGCGTCTCCTCAACTATGGCATCAACGTCTTGGTCATCCACACTCTGAACTTTTGAAGTCTATGTTATCTAGATATAGGTTACCTATTACAAATAAATGTTCTAGTTTAGTATGTGATTCATGTCTCATTGGTAAATCTTCAAAATTACATTTGTCCTCTTGTAATAATAAAAGTTCTCGTATTTTAGATCTTGTATTTTGTGATGTTTGGGGACCTGCATCCATCCCTTCGTCCGATGGACACCGTTATTTCTTATTATGTGTGGATCATTTTTCCAGTTTTATGTGGATCTATCCTTTGAAACAAAAATCAGATGTTTTTCTTACTTTCAAACAGTTCTTATTAATGGTCGAACGCCAATTCCAAACCAAACTTAAAGCTGTACAAACTGACTGGGGTGGCGAATTTCGCAATCTCCATTCCTTCTTTGCGTCTGTCGGTATTATTCACCGCCTTTCTTGTCCACATACTAGTGAACAAAACGGTACCGTCGAGCGACGACACCGTCATGTTGTTGAAACTGGACTCACTCTTCTTGCTCAATCTCATGTCCCTACTAAGTATTGGCACTTTGCTTACGACACCGCAGTTTATCTGATTCCGTATGCCATCTCGTACAAATCACAACATCTCTCCTTTTGAACAACTCTTCCACACCACGCCTGATTTTTCCTTTCTTCGGGTCTTTGGTTGTCGGTGTTATCCTCATCTTCGTCCATATCACACACACAAGATGGATTTCCGTTCTACCCCATGCGTCTTTTTAGGCTATAGTGCTTCTCATCATGGATATAGATGCCTTCATCTCTCTACTGATCGCATATACATATGTCGTCATGTCCGATTTGATGAGTTGTCTTTTCCTTTTACACCGGCTCCTCTTCCACCAACTACATCGTTATCTGAACCATATGTCTCCTCATATCCTAATCTTGTACTCCATCTACAACTATTGATGTAAATCCTTCACGACCACCCATTCTTCAAACTTACACACGTAAGCCTAAACCTCCTACCTCTAAGTCCGTTGTTGCTTAAGAGTCATCTCCAACTACAGTCACTGTTCCTAATCAACAACATCCATCTAGACCATCTTCGCCTGTTCAGCCTGCTGAGCCTAATCCTACATCATCTGAACCCACTACTTCTACCCAACCACCCCTTCGTTCTCGTCCTCCTAATGTTCGCCAAAATCCTAAACGGTCTACACCATATGATCCTTCTGCCTTTCATGTCAAATTGGACTACTCTGACAACCGGGTATTGATTATCATGAGACATTTAGCCCAGTTGTGAAGGCGACCACCATCCGAGTGGTTCTTTCTCTTGTTGTTACTCAAAAGTGGTCTCATAGACAGTTGGATGTTTAGAATGCTTTTCTTCATGGGGATTTAAAGGAAATAGTATATCTTAGGCAACCTCCAGGTTTTGTTGCTCTGGACAAGCCGAATCATGTATGCCTTTTACACAAGTCTTTGTACGGTTTGAAAAAGGCTCCTCGAGCATGGTTCCATCGATTATCTAGTGGATTACAATGCTCGCACGGATCCTTCTTTGTTCACGTATTATTCTCATGGCATTATATTGTACATGCTTGTTTATGTTGATGACATCATTCTGACAGGTAATAATCAACATGCAATTGACAATATGGTTTGCAAATTAAGTATTGCCTTTGCTGTTCAGGATATGGGGCCTTTGTCCTATTTTTTGGGGGTTGAGATTCATTATCAAAATGGTGATATGATTTTGTCTCAGAAAAAGTATATCCAGGAGGTTATTCATCGTGCAGGTCTATCACAGTCTAAGCCCGTCTCTTCTCCTATTTCTACTTCAGCAAACCTACGATTGGGTGATAGTCCAACGTTTGAGAATCCTACTCGGTACAGGCAAATTGTAGGAGCACTTCAGTATGTTACCTTATCCCGGCCAGACATCACTTTTGCGGTTAATAAAGTTTGTCAGTTTATGCGTTCTCCTACTGAGAATCACTGGTAGGCTGTGAAACGGATTTTAAGATATTTGCAGGGTACCACATATTTGGGACTTCAGATCCGTCGTGATTCTGATATTCTTCTTCATGCATACACTGATGCTACTTTTCGTTCTCTCATGACATTTTCTTACTCAGACTGGGCTGGTTGTCCAGATGATCGTCGGTCCACCTGTGGATATGCTATTTAGCTTGGGTTCAAATCTGGTTTCATGGGCTGCTCGCAAACAGAGGACTGTATCTCGATCATCTACAGAATCTGAGTACAAAGCCTTAGCTGATATTGAATGCCTAACAACCTCATATTCCCTTCCCCTTATTATAATTATAATAACTATAATTATAGCTTATATATAAAGTAATAAATAAATGTAAATGTCGTTATAATTAGAAGAAACGAATACCATTTCAGACTAATAACTGTGATTTGCCAAATTTAGTTAGTAGATCAATTTTTTTTATGGTCGTTGTCAATTTTCTAGTTATCAATTATAACAAATTATATATGAAACTCATGATAATTTAGGTGGTGTACTCTTTATTCAAGGAACTTATCATATAAACCATCACAAGAGTAAGTCAGCAATTACCTAACAGTAGGAGACGATAGTTGTGGATGAAACGAATAGAAATGAGCTTAATTGAGGTTTAATGGTGGATTCTAGGGTTTAGTGTGTGTTTTAGTGTGTGAGGGTATTGGGAGGTTAGAGATGAAGTTAGAGAGAGAAAGTAATTTAGAGAGAAGGATGTATGGGATTATGTGTTAAAGGCTTATTACAAAATGATTAAGGAAGGGGTATTTATACTTATTCTCTAATTAACACTAATACCCCTCATACCTAGAAATATTACAATTTAACACCATTTATATTTCTAACAGTGGATTTGACTATAACCCGTATGACCCTATACTCTTTTCATATGAACATTTGGCCTCTCTTGATAAGGCTCTTCCTAAATCTCTTCCTCACCTCTTCCTAAATGCCACGTCAGCATGTTCTTATTTAAGAACTACCCCTAGCATTAAGACCTCTTCCTCACCTCTTTCTAAATTTTTTATTCTATTTTATTTTAAAGGTCCAGATTTAGTCCAGATTTACTGGACTCGCTCCAGACTCGACTACTGGAGCCTTACTGAAGATCTGTCCAGAAACGTGTTCTACTGGACCTACTCCAGACTTGGAATCTGTAGTCCCTCTGAAGATTTGTCCAGAAATAATGGAAGACCAGTGAGCAAATACTTGTATAGGAAATCTGGAGTATTCTCCAGATGAGCTCACTGGACTTCACACCAGTCCAGATCAACTCTACTGAAGACATTCTGACTGAAGTCTGAAGAAAGAAGACTGACAAATGGCGGAGTCCACTGGAAGTCTTACCAGATCTGTACACTGGAGGATTGTCAGTGTTCTAGATCCTACAAGTCTGAACACTGATATCAAGGATTGACTTTTCCCTTTACACACTTTCCAAAGAACAATCCACTTGTTCTTTACCAAAGCATACGTGTGTAAAGGTGGTTGGATAAAAGGATACACTTGCATTTGATGTGACTTTATCCTTATTCCTTATCCAATACATTTAATGTTCTTGTCGGATCATTAAATGTATGCAACCATATTTGTACGGCACAAATTCACTGGTGAATTTTGTTGCCTATAAATACAAAGTCATTTCCTTGACATAAATACTTTTAATCATTCATTTTGCATTGAAGTGAATTTGTCAAATACTCTCGATCTTAAACTGGGATACTTCACAACTTTAAGTATCTCGATCCTAAAGAGTTATTTGACAAATATAGATCATTTGTAACTCAAAGGTTGTTAGGATACATACTTAATTGTATTATCTTGATTCCGCAACAACCTTGTGTTTTATTTAACATCATAAAAAAAATACCCATGAAAAATACATAATGTTCCACTTTATTTGTTTATTGCTTTAAGTCTTGTATTACTTTATTTATATACTTGCATTTATATTAAAGTAATACTAGTCCATTCTAGTGCTTATTAGACTTGTTGTATTTTACACTTTCCTGGTTAACCATCGAACTTAAGGGACTCACATTTGGTATCAGAGCAGAAGGCTAAACATTGCCTAGATCTGTTTCTTGATGGCTAACCAAGAAAATACACAAGGTTTTAGTCTTGGTCACGATCCTAATGCAAATATTAATGATCAAAATGAACCACCAATTGTTAATAACACTAATCCCCTCCTCCTCCTACTCCTGCTTCTCCACACGTGCATGTGCACTACTCAAATAATCCTGTTCCTAAATTCAGTGGGAACAGTGATGAATTTGGTACGTGGAAGGCTAGGATGGTTCTGCATGTCACTGGTATTGAGAGGAACATGATGAAAATTTTAAACGAAGGTCCTTATGTACCAACATCACCTCTCAATCCCCTTCTTGATCCTTCTGGATCTAGAAGAGGAAGGGAAAAGAGGGAGGAACATTGGTCAGAAGAGGAGAGAGATTGGTGAATCTAGACACCCTTCTCAAAAACATGATCCTTGGGGCCGTTCCAGAAACCCTAATTCCCACACTAGTTCTTTTTCCTAGTGCTAAAACCATGTGGGATGAACTTTTAAACCAACATGAAGGAGGAGATGGCACCATTGTCACCAGAAAGGTCTCCTTAAACAAGAGGTATGAGTCATTTTTTGCTCAACCTAACGAGTCTCTCACTGGTACTTACACCAGATTTATGAGTATCATAAACCAATTGAGAGGTCTTGGGGTTGAGAAGAACAAGGATATACTTCTGGAGAAATTTGTGACATTCTACCCACCAAATGGTCTCACATGATCCTTGTCTTACGACAAGGAAAAACTCTGCACACACACACTCTCTCAACTCTTTATGGAGCTTTCAGGTACACTGAAGAAAATCAAGCTCAGAGAGTGGTGGCAGAACAATATGCTTTTAACCATGCCTCCAGTAGTCCTAATGTGGTTAGTCATACTGAATCACATAGTACAGCACTGATATCTTCTGAGAATGTATTTTCTATGAAGAAGATGGTGTCTGAACTCATGGATTCTGGAGAGTCCAGTCAATCTCTCCAGACTGTTGTGATGAAACTGAAGGTGATGACCTTATTGCAATGATTGCTAAAACGTTTAACCGTTTCAAAGCAAGAGCAAATAGGCCATCTGGACATTTTGCATCCAGTTCTTCCACTGACAAGACCAATTTGACATGCTTTAAGTGTGGCAAAAAGGGTCATTTCATGAAAGAGTGCAGGTCCAACCAGTTTGTATCCAAGCCTGGTCCATTCTCTTCAAATAATAAGCCCGATGATAGCTATAAACTGAAATATAAAAAGCTTAAGGCCCAGATTGCTCTCATGGCACAACAAATTGAAAACAATAATAAGTGAATGATTGCAACAACTGAAGAGAAGTGGGTTCCTTCTGATGAATCATCTGTTGATGAAGAAGAAGAAAGAGATTGCTGTTACATGGCTCTGGCAGACGATGAGCACCTGGTGAAGGAAGATGTCACATCTGGACGATGGGTAGACATTGTTATTAAGAAGGTTAGTGATTATGATTGTGCAACTGACCATGAACTAAAATTGACATAGCTGAAGCTCTTAATTCTGATTTGATTTTTGTAGAAACTGTTAGATCTGATTGTGTAAATGGTCCAGAAACAGATTCTTCTGAAATAAATGCTTTAAAATCAAAATTAAAAGAACTTCAAGACATTGAACTGGCATTTCAAGCCCAGGTTCTGGTAACTGAACAATTGATTTCAAGAAAAACAAGATCTTGAGATCATTTTAGAGAAAGAAAAACTGGTAATAAAATCATGGCTAGAAACCAAAAAGCCATATGATGCTGTATTAAAACAATTTCCTGCTCAAAAACATGCATACTTAGATGGAAATACTCATGTAGCATCATTAATACCAGTAATCGATCGATTACCAGAGGAGTTCAGGCCCACCACTGTTTATGATGAGCCTGTAACTCCCAAGACAATTTTTACCCAGTTCAATCCCAGAGGTTAAGACTGGAGAGCTCCAGATGACTGCTCCAGTTAAGGAGGTCCATCGGAAATAGACCTTTGCCTCAGACCAATCCCTTACCAAAGCCTAGGACTGGAAAGGCTAAGGTATCATCTGAAGAAATATTTTGTCCAGGTTAGAGAGCCAGATTCAAATTCTGACTCGTCAATCACAAAATTTTAATGCAAGATTAAACTTTATTGAGGGTACTTCATCTGGCCCTAGACAAAATACAAACCTTTTGCTAAGAAAGACAAATTTATTTCTCCAGTTGAGAAAATGAAAAAGGTTTCAAAATCATCAACCCCAGTGGTCTTTTCAACTAAGACCACTGTTGAAGAAAGTAAACTGAACCAGATTGCACCAGGGACCTATAAGGGAGGGTCTAGTGAACCCATCAGTCGATGGGTTCCCAAATCTAACTGATCAATATCTGGTGTATGTGTAGGGCGATCGAAAGAAATATATCTGGTATCTTGACAGTGCAGCTGGCAGGACGATGACCGGATGTAAGACCCTACTGGAGGAGTTCACCATTTCTGATGGACCCTCCATTACTTTTGGAAATGATGGTTGTGAAAAGACTGAGGGATACGGTGTTCTGAACAATGGACAAGTCAAGTTCAGACGTGTTGCATTTGTGAATGGTTTGAAATATAACTTGATCAGTGTAAGCCACTGTGTGATGATGGCTATCAAGTTCTATTCAATATTGCTCAGGGTATCGTATTCAACAAGGACTGGAAGGTAGTGTTGATTGCTCCCAGAAAAGGGAATGTGTACGTGATGGATATGGAAATCTCTCCTTCAGAGCAGTGTTTCTATACTCAAGCTGATGAAGACACAAACTGGTTATGGCACAAAAGGTTATCCCATTTAAATTTCAAGAATATTAATAAGTTGTCAAGAAAACAACTTGCAGATGGGATACCTTCAGTTTCCTTCAAAAAGGAAAGGCCATGTCCAGGATGTGAGATGGGTAAGCAAAAACGTACCAGTTTCAAGACCAGACAGAATTTCAGCATTTTTGAACCTCTTCATATGCTTCATATGGACCTCTTTGGTCCAGTGAACGTTCAGACTCGTGCTGGTAAAAGATACACCCTGGTGATCGTAGATGAATTCTCCAGATTTTGTTGGGTGATCTTTCTAAAGTCTAAAAGTGAAGCTGCTGCTGAAATCATCAGTCTTATCAAGCAAATTGAGCTCAAGAACAGTCGAAAAGTGTGTCAGTTAAGAAGTGACAATGGAACAGAATTCCAGAATGCAACTCTGGAGTCATTCTGTAATGACACTGGCATCTCCCAGAATTTCTCATCAGCCCGCTCTCCAGAACAAAATGGAGTGGTGGAAAGGAAGAATCGAACGCTGATAGAAGCTTCCAGGAGTATGCTTGCTGAATCTGGACTGTCTACCAGTTTCTGGGCGGAAGCAATTGCAACTGCTTGCCACACCCAGAATCGATCAGTGTACATCAAAAGACACAAAAAGACAGCCTATGAAGTCTTAAGAAATAGAAAACTAAATATTGGTTATTTTCACGTTTTTGGATGTCCAGTTTACATCCTGAACAACTCCAGTCAGCTAGGAAAATTTGATGCCAAAGCTGATGAAGGGTATTTCTTAGGCTATTCAGCCATTCGCAAGGCCTTCAGAGTCTACAACAAGAGACTGGATAAGGTCCATGAGTCAATTCATGTCACATTTGATGAATCAAATGCTGCAATCAACAAGAAGCCAGCCCTTGACACTCCCCCAGTAACTCCAATTGTCTTTTGTGAATCTGATCCTATAAATGACAAAAATAAGGATTCAGAAGACACAGTTTCCAGTCATCCAGATCTGGAACCTGTTCAGAAAAAGAAACTCTCCAGTAGTACTCCATTCTATCCCTCTATTATTTTCAAACTACCCTCTGAAATTAATATTGGTTCAGATGTGCGTACTGCTCCCCCAGTATCAGTGTCAGTTGAAAATAGACCAGAAATGTCTTCTTATGAAGAATTTCAAACTGAACCAGTACTTCAGGAAATGCCTTCAAATGAAGAATTTCATGATGCAAATCGTGATTTAAATGATTCAGATGAAGATACTGAAGTAGTCTGGCAAGATCCTCCTCCAGAAGCAACTCCAGAGGAGACTCAACTGAATTCTTGCACTGATATTGTTGTCTGTAACAATCCTGGTCAGTACTCCAGATGGACAAAAGCTCATCCTATTGATCAGATCATAGGTGACTCCAGTAGAGGAGTTCAGACCAGAAGAGCCTCCAGTAATCAATGCTTATACGTAAGTTTCTATCTTTGATGGAACCAAAGAAGATTGACGAGGCTATGGAAGATCCAAGCTGGGTGACTGCTATGCAAGAAGAGCTTCACCAGTTTGAAAGGAACAAGGTCTGGTATCTGGTTCCTTTCCCAGTTGGAAAGAAAGAACCAATTGGAACAAGATGGGTCTTCAGAAACAAAGTAGATGAAGATGGCCACGTATCAGAAATAAGGCCAGACTGGTAGCACAAGGCTACTGCCAGTCAGATGTCGACTTTGATGAATCATTTGCTCCAGTGGCTAGACTTGAAGCGATTAGAATATTCTTAGCATTCGCTGCTTATCATCAGTTCAAGGTCTACCAGATGGATGTAAAGAGTGCTCTCTTGAATGGAAAGCTTGAAGAAGAAGTTTATGTCAGACAACCTCCAGGTTTCGTTGATGAAAAGCATCCACATTGGGTATATCGTCTGGACAAAGCACTATATGGCCTCAGACAAGCCCCACGTGCCTGGTATGACACTCTGACTAAACATTTGTTGAAAAATGGTTTTAAACAAGGTGCAATTGACAATACCTTATTCATTCTTCATGAGAAAGGTAATCTTTATTCAAGGAACTTATCATATAAACCATCACAAGAGTAAGTCAGCAATTACCTAACAGTAGGAGACGATAGTTGTGGATGAAACGAATAGAAATGAGCTTAATTGAGGTTTAATGGTGGATTCTAGGGTTTAGTGTGTGTTTTAGTGTGTGAGGGTATTGGGAGGTTAGAGATGAAGTTAGAGAGAGAAAGTAATTTAGAGAGGTGTATGGGATTATGTTAAAAGGCTTATTACAACATGATTAAGGAAGGGGTATTTATACTTATTCTCTAATTAACACTAATACCCCTTATACCATTAGAAATATTACAATTTAACACCATTTATATTTCTAACAGTGGATTTGACTATAACCCGTATGACCCTATACTCTTTTCATATGAACATTTGGCCTCTCTTGATAAGGCTCTTCCTAAATCTCTTCCTCACCTCTTCCTAAATGCCACGTCAGCATGTTCTTATTTAAGAACTACCCCTAGCATTAAGACCTCTTCCTCACCTCTTTCTAAATTTTTTTATTCTATTTTATTTTTATCATTGTTAGGTCCAGATTTAGTCCAGATTTACTGGACTCGCTCTAGACTCGACTACTGGAGCCTTACTGAAGATCTGTCCAGAAACGTGTTCTACTGGACCTACTCCAGACTTGGAATCTGGAGTCCCTCTGAAGATTTGTCCAGAAATAATGGAAGACCAGTGAGCAAATACTTGTATAGGAATTGGAGTATTCTCCAGATGAGCTCACTGGACTTCACCCCAGTCCAGATCAACTCTACTGAAGACATTTTGACTGAAGTCTGAAGAAAGAAGACTTAACAAATGGCGGAGTCCACTGGAAAGTCTTACCAGACCTGTACACTGGAGGATTGTCAGTGTTCTAGATCCTACAAGTCTGAACACTGATATCAAGGATTGACTTTTCCCTTTACACACTTTCCAAAGAACAATCCACTTGTTCTTTACCAAAGTATACTTGTGTAAAGGTGGTTGGATAAAAGGATACACTTGCATTTGATGTGACTTTATCTTTATTCCTTATCCAATACATTTAATGTTCTTGTCGGATCATTAAATGTATGCAACCATATTTGTACGGCACAAAATTCACTGGTGAATTTTGTTGCCTATAAATACAAAGTCATTTCCTTGACATAAATACTTTTAAGCATTCATTTTGCATTGAAGTGAATTTGTCTAAATACTCTCGATCTTAAACTGGGATACTTCACAACTTTAAGTATCTCGATTCTAAAGAGTTATTTGACAAATATAGATCATTTGTAACTCATAGGTTGTTAGGATACATACTTAATTGTATTATCTTGATTCCGCAACAACCTTGTGTTTTATTTAACATCATATATAAAATACCCATGAAAAATACATAATGTTCCACTTTATTTGTTTATTGCTTTAAGTCTTGTATTACTTTAATTATATACTTGCATTTATATTAAAGTAATACTAGTCCATTCTAGTGCTTATTAGACTTGTTGTATTTTGCACTTTCCTGGTTTAACCATCGAACTTAAGGAACTCACATGATTAAATATTAATAAATTCTTTATCTAAAATTAATAAAACTTTTATAAAAATAAAAACACCACATATAAATTAAACATTACATTACATAAATAAATTAAAACTAAAATTAAACATTACATAATTAAAATTAAAAATAAAATTAAAAATACTAATAATTAAGATTAAAAATAAAAACAAGAACATTAACGTTGACGATGGTTTTCTGGGAGCATCCAAATGTGTTCGATTAAAGCACCGCGAAGTCGATGGTGTGTCCCTCTATCGCGTAACTCACCTGTTAAGTCCCTTACTCGATGGTTTAACCCAAGAGTGTAGAATAACAAGTCAAGTATGCACTAGATTGGACTAGTATTACAATAAGTATAAATGCAAGAATATAAATAAAGTAATACAAGACTTAAAGCAATAAATAAGTAAATAAATAAATGGTGAGGCACAATGTAATTTTCAAGTGTATTTTATTTATTGATGTTAAATAAAATACAAGATTGTTGCGGAACCAAGATATTACAAGTATGTAAATATCCTAACAATCTATGAACTACAAGTGATCTATATTTGCTAAATATTCTCCTTGATTGAAATACTTAAAGGTGTGAAGTATAACTTTTGAGATCGAGAGTATTTTAGCAAATGCACCAAATTGCAAAAAGTGATTTAGACGAGGGAAATGACTTAGTATTTATAGGCAAAATGAATTAATATTTAATTCATTTTGCCGTACAAATATGGTTGCATGCATTTAAGGAAACAACTTTAATTCCTTAAATGCATTGGTTAAAGTACAAGGATAAAGTCATGTTGATGTGACTTGTCATCCTTTTAACCAACCACCTTTACACACGTAAGTACTTTTATCAATAGAAAAATAGACTGTCCGGGTAAAAGTGTGTAAAGGCAAAAGTCAAATTCCTCGTAATCAGTGTTCAGACTTGTAAGGTCTAGAACACTGATTAAAGGCTCCAGTCAGGAGATATGGTAAGACTGCCAGTGGGCTCCGCCATTTATCAGTCTTCTTTATTCAGACTTTAGTCTTCGACTTCAGTGAGAATGTTCTTCAGTGGGATGATCTTGACTGGAGTGAAGTCCAGTGAGCATATCTGTACAAGTAAACTGCTCACTGGTCTTCTCATAATTTCTGGACAAATCTTCAGAGGGCTCCAGTCTTCAAGTCTGGAGCGAGTCCAGTAAAACTGGACCTAACAAATTCCCCCTATTTGTTTAGAAATTATGCAAGGTTTTTCAAGCTTCTATCTATACAATTATGTGCTTGAAAAACACTTGATTTTGACTAAGTCTAAAATTTGTTACTGAAAAACACTTCATAGATCATCAGTGTTCCAGTTTTTCTTTTAATTCTAACTTAGACTTAATCTGATCACTTACTTGTGAATCAAAAATTGCAACTATATTTACATGACATCAACTGATAAAAAGTTACAATTTTGATTGAAAATAAATTATAAACAAGTAAATGATAAAAGAGTTAGGTCCTTCTCTTTTGAGCTTGTCCTGGTGCATCTTCAGTGGCCTTTCTCTTGGGTGATGGTGAATGTTATGGGTGAAGTTTCAGGTGTCAATATCCTGAAGGTCCAAGATCTTGATGTCCCAGGATCTTGACATAGTAGAATATTCTGATTACTTATTACTAATTTGCTAACGATATACTTCAAGTATTGTTGTTGTTTCCACGTGAGATAAGCATACAGGTTCTGGAATATTCGATATAACGCTAAGGAAAATACCTCTAACGGTAAAAAGAAGAATTCACACATGGGATAAGACTTCTACACGCAAAGAAGACTTGGTCTGCCAAGATATTCGGAGTTCAAGTCAAATTCTGCACGAGGAAAATGACTATAACGTTCACAAGACTGGTCAAGATACGCTCCAACGTTCAACTATGGAAGACCTGGAAGATCCCTACAACTTCGGATAGTTAGTTAGATCCTAGGTCTATAAATAACGAATAAGGCTGATCGATCTAGGCATCAATCTCACTTTATTTTCCGCTCACTATACACTTGTATTCACACACACTCTGCTCTTATTTTCATTATCACTTAGATACATCGATCAACCGAATTCCACCCTTTGTAAACATTTAACAATCATTAATAAAAGAACAAAGGCAGGACGATTGCTTCCTCCCGGGGTTTTTATGCCGGCGATCCTCAAAGGATTAAGGGCTTTTCCTCGATAACAAATCTCGGTGTTCTTGTTCTCTACTCTTTACTTTAATCGCATTACTTACTAGTTATTTATTTTGATCAGTATTATTTGCCTTTATTTTACTTACTTCGATATTTATAATCTTGATATTTATTGCTTAGCATTCTTATTCTTTGTTTAGTCGACATAATCGTTCTTTAAATCTTTTTCACTAAACGCATCTTTGAATCTCAAACATATTTTACAAGCCCTTAACCTCACGAACGAAAGTTTGGTTACATTATTAATCTGAGTCTTTATCGTAAATTATCTTGGGTAATTTTTGACCAAAACAA
>CM067169.1:97475383-97497883 GCA_034093135.1 Erigeron breviscapus
GATACGTGTATTATAACTGACCACTTACTTTTTAGAGTATTCCGGAAGATTGGTGAAAATTTAAAATCAATGATTATCTATGAATATATATCTGTTGAATATTACTTGATAAGGATCCTGGGCCTTAAAGGTAGGATACAGAAGCTTTAATTGTTCTACAGAATCTGTAATTGATAAACTCTGGAGGTAAAAGGTGCACGTATCTTATTCTTCGTTTGATTTGAGATATTAAGTCAAGTATAATAATTATCTGACACATGATATCATTTAATTGATCAGTCATTTTTACCCTTAATAACACTATTGATTTTCGAGTTCGAACAAAGACAATTTCAAAATTTACTAATTGACTCCGGTCAAAGCTTTTTCTAGAAGATTCAAAGTTATTTTAACAAAATAGATTTATTTAAATAACTTTGGGGACAATTGTTATGGGTGAAATTTCAGGTGTCAATATCCTGAAGGTCCAAGATCTTGATGTCCCAGGATCTTGACATAGTAGAATATTCTGATTACTTATTACTAATTTGCTAACGATATACTTCAAGTATTGTTGTTGTTTCCACGTGAGATAAGCATACAGGTTCTGGAATATTCGATATAACGCTAAGGAAAATACCTCTAACGGTAAAAAGAAGAATTCACACATGGGATAAGACTTCTACACGCAAAGAAGACTTGGTCTGCCAAGATATTCGGAGTTCAAGTCAAATTCTGCACGAGGAAAATGACTATAACGTTCACAAGACTGGTCAAGATACGCTCCAACGTTCAACTATGGAAGACCTGGAAGATCCCTACAACTTCGGATAGTTAGTTAGATCCTAGGTCTATAAATAACGAATAAGGCTGATCGATCTAGGCATCCAATCTCACTTTATTTTCCGCTCACTATACACTTGTATTCACACACACTCTGCTCTTATTTTCATTATCACTTAGATACATCGATCAACCGAATTCCACCCTTTGTAAACATTTTACAATCATTAATAAAAGAACAAAGGCAGGGACGATTGCTTCCTCCCGGGGTTTTTATGCCGGCGATCCTCAAAGGATTAAGGGCTTTTCCTCGATAACAAATCTCGGTGTTCTTGTTCTCTACTCTTTACTTTAATCGCATTACTTACTAGTTATTTATTTTGATCAGTATTATTTGCCTTTATTTTACTTACTTCGATATTTATAATCTTGATATTTATTGCTTAGCATTCTTATTCTTTGTTTAGTCGACATAATCGTTCTTTAAATCTTTTTCACTAAACGCATCTTTGAATCTCAAACATATTTTACAAGCCCTTAACCTCACGAACGAAAGTTTGGTTACATTATTAATCTGAGTCTTTATCGTAAATTATCTTGGGTAATTTTTGACCAAAATAGTGAAGATGGTGAGGAGTCTGGAGCACGCATTCCCAAAGCAACCTCCATCTGTTGCTTCCTTTTAAATGCCTTCTCAATCCTCTTCAAAAAATACTTTTCATCTGGAGATACATCAGTCCGTCCTTTGAATGTTAGGCCAATTTCTTTCAATTCTGACAGACCGAAGGCTTGGACTGAAGTATTATTCCTTTCATCATTGAAGTTCCCTTCCCTGGTAAGCTTGACATGAAATTTCCAGTAAACTTCATGATTTTCTGCAAGCTTAATTTCAGCACTAATGATTTTCCTGGCATTTGCGCTGAAGGTCATCATTTCTTCATATCTGGCCTTTGTCTTGGCTGCCTGAATCATTTCCTCAGTCTTTCCTTTGTTCAACATCCTTTTGCAATTCTGCCCTGTTTATTCTTTTGGAAACGTCCAAGGGAATGAAGGTACTGAGATCTGCATCTCTGGAGGCCTTGGTTTGTCTGGCAAGAGCCTTGGGCAAACCTTTAATCTTCTTCCTGTAGTTATTCTCTAGAGCAGCAGCATTTTGTCTTACCTATTTCTGGAGGTTCACCAGCTCCTCCTTCCTCTGGTCAATAAGATCCAGTATACTTACCCCATATGTTTCAGAATCATACATTTGTTCTTCTTGAGCATACATGGAGTGAATATGAACATCATCCATGATATCTAGACATTTATGAACTCTGGGATCCTCCTTCATCTTTTTATACACATCAACGTGAATGCCCAGTCTACCAGCATTGTAAGAATCCAGAGTCCCCATGTTAGCCATCTCCATCTTATGGGCCAGCAGTTCATCCCTTTGATTTTTATTGAATATGTCTATCATGATGTACTCCTGCTCCAGTCTTTTAGAATTATCATCATCAACATTTGGTAAAGTACTATCAACCTCTCCAATCTTACCTCCAAACACCACATGTTTTCTTATGACCCTTTTTAATGTGGTTGGGATGTCTGGGAATTCTTCAAACTGTGGCTCACTGGCATCAGTACCAGCTTCATCTTCTTCTTGAGTAATGGCATCAGTACCAAGTGCTTGTTGTGCTTCTTGTCCATTGGCATCAGTACCAGCCACTTCTTTTTCTTGTTGCACAATGGCTTCAGTACCAAAGGCCTTTTCGATTGCACTGACCACTTCTTCCTTCTTTTTCTTTACTAAACCTTCAGGAATTTCTTCAGTGGCAGTGGATCCTTCCCCCTTGGAAGGACCACCAGTTTGAGACTTGTGGGCCTTCCACAACTGCTCAAGCATGTGTCTATCAGACGACCCAAATGTTCTACTGCCACTGGAGTGGTAATATTAACAGTTTTCCTGAGAGCTAACACTTCCTGTTTAATAAATTCAACTTCCTTAGGCAAGTGCTTTGGCAACTCAGTACTAATCATGTTGACCACCTGAGGCAACAACCTATCTTGAACACTTCTAAGAACTGACCCATAAATTTCCTCAGTGATGTCCTTCAGCATATCAGCCCTGAACTTGCGAACAACTGCATCACTGTGTTGGAATTCGTCTGCCCAAGACACATATTAAATTGACGTGGCTAGTACGTGATGATCCAAGTCGGGTCATACCCAATAACAAGCTAGACAAACACTTACGATATTTATTTATATGATATGATCTTTAAATAAATATAAATACTTGAAACATTTAGAAAGTGGTTTTCTAAATAATTGCACTTGAGATATGTAAATAAATTATATGGATGATTTATTTTGAGAGAGATGTCAATAGTTTTATTTGGCAAGATGAGTTCCCACTGCGGCGCAGTGGGAGCGTGTCAAACCCACTGCGGCGCAGTGGGGGGTTTTGCACCCGAAGGCCAGGGAGTTCCCACTGCGGCGCAGTGGGAGTGTATCAGACCCACTGCGGCGCAGTGGGTTAATACCCATGTGATGGACTAAGGGGCCGGCCCCCTCCCTCCCCATGTGGGTATACATGCAATGTGACACTTGTTGTCCTGCATGTTACACAAGACACAAGACATAAGACTTAACACTCAACATAGAGTGTATCACACAACTCACACATTTTTGTAAGACAAAAACTCTCTCAAGAAAAAAGGTTTTTCTTCTTCCTTTTCTTCCATTGATTTCGGCCAAAGGGAGCCAAAAAGGGGAAGGCATTTTCAAGTTAAATCCTAGCACATATTTGGGTGTTTGTTGGAAGCTTGGGGTATACTAGCTTGAGGTTCTTCTAGGTTGGAGACAAGCCACTTCAAGATCATCATCTCCTTCATTCAACCTTCTCATTAGCTTGGAAGAAGGTAGTCTTCTAAACACCCTATGGTTGTTGTTTTGTATGTATGTTATTCATATACATGGATCCTTATTGTTTGGGTTTTCTTTTATAAGTTAAAATTTGATTTTAACTACATATAACATATTGAAATGGTTCAATTTTCCGCTGCGTTTTAATATTATAAGGATAATATTACTTTGATAAAAACCCAAAATCCCAACAATGGCATCTAGAGCCGGTTATATGGATACATACATCAAAAGTTGATATTTTGTTTGGACAAAATCCAATATTTTGGTCATTTGGTTATGGCCAAAATAAATACACAAAAAAGGAGGTCCCTTTTTTCTTGTGTATTTTAGTGTCACAACTTAGCCAAGAGACCTTGTGAATGTTTGTGATGTGTGGATGTGTTTGTTTAATTATTCAATGGTTGTAATAGTTAAATAGGATTTTATTCATTCATTTGGTTATGTAATCTATTTATTTCATTTGGTATGTAATAAGTAGATTAGTTGCATTTTTCATTATAAATGTAATCTCCAAGAAGGCATCAAAAGGTTTGGGGCTAAAAGTTGGAGGCTAATGAGAAGACCCGTAAGTTCTTACTGCGGCGCAGTGGGAGTATATTAGACCCACTGCGGCGCAGTGGGGATTATGTGGCCGAAGACAGTAAGTTCCCACTGCGGCGCAGTGGGAGTATGTCAAACCCACTGCGGCGCAGTGGGGGTTTTGCAACCGAAGACCAGTGAGTTTCCACTGCGGCGCAGTGGGAGTATATTAGACCCACTGCGGCGCAGTGGATTATCAAAATGAAGAAAATCATTCAAATCACATCACAAGAGGTCACTTGAAGCATTTGGATGCAAGATCAAGTGGGAGCTCAACTAACACAATATTTTGTGTTACTTTGTCCCTTAGGTTGAGACCTTTTGACCCACTTGTTTCGGCTAACAAGTGTGGTCAAAATAGTTGGCTAATGTTGTGCACTTATTATATTTATGTGGTTGTTTGTTTATTTTGTCATATGGATGCTCAAAACCAACAAACTTGATGACTACATAAAAGATTAAAATTGGTTTTAATATTGACATTAACTTGATAAATTAAAATGGGTTTTATTAAAAGTTAATGGTCACAATTATAAAAATGGATTTTATAAAAGAACCTTGAAATTTGGATTTCAAGATTCATTATGGTACATAGTTTTTAACTAGAATATAAAAACTCAAACGACCCTTTAAAAACAAGTTAAACGTCATCCTTTTATACAACACTTAATTATTTGGGAACTCTTTGTAGGATAAAGGTCACCTAACTACTTTGAGGGAACTTATAAGTTAAGGTAAATTTATTGTACTTATGGGATAAAGGTCACCTAACCACTAGTATAGATAAATTTACATGTGTGTATAAGTAGGACAACTTGATTTGGAAGCCATGTGATTAGGGTCACCGAAGCATGGTAACCAAAGGCGTTGATGGGATTAAACATGCCAACTTAATATAAGATATTAAACCGGTCCCATACCACTAGAAATTGCAAAGTGTTGCAATTGTCAAACGTTGACTACCTTGTTAATTTAGATCATGGGATAAAGGTCACCTAACCATCATTTAAATGTAACGTTGGATTCTAGGTTTTAATTATTAATTGTCCATGGGACATAAAAGGGTATTAACAATTAAAATTTATATTTGATATCGAAAATACTAATAAAGAACTTTGTTAATCTTGTAGATGGCCGCTAACAATGCAATTAACCCCAACCCAAACGTCCATAACTTTCACTAAGATCCATCCTTGAA
Organism: Erigeron breviscapus; assembly: GCA_034093135.1. Lineage (NCBI taxonomy): Eukaryota > Viridiplantae > Streptophyta > Magnoliopsida > Asterales > Asteraceae > Erigeron > Erigeron breviscapus. Next base: position 97,480,833 of record CM067169.1, read on the forward strand.
AAGGATCGTCTAAACCAAAACAACTTTGTGGATTGGTTTCGTAACTTAAGAATTGTTCTTAGGCACGAAAAGAAATCCTATATTTTAGACGATCCTATTCCTGATGAGCCCGAAGAAACTGATGTTGAGGCCTATAATGATTGGGTTAAATATGTCGAGGACTCCGTGCAAGTTAGTTGCATAATGCTAGCGAGTATGACTCCCGAACTCCAAAAGGAGTTCGAGCATCATGGGGCATACGACATGATTACCCAACTCAAGGAAATGTTCCAACAAAAGGCAAGGGCTGAACGCTTCGAAACGGTTCGAGCGCTTCATGCATGTCGCATGGATGATTCACAACCCGTATCAACATATGTTCTTAAAATGAAAAGCTACATTGATCGCCTCGAAAGGCTTAATTGTCCCGTCTCAAATGAGTTAGCTACGGATATGATCCTTAACTCATTATCTAAGAGATTTGAAACTTTCGTGTTAAATTATAACATGAATGGATGGGACAAGACCGTTTCCGAGCTTCATGGGATGCTCAAAACGGCCGAGGCGAGTATGGGAGGAAAAGTTCAACCCGTTCTCATGATCAATGAAGGCGGAAAGAAAAGGGCTTACTCCGGACCCAAGGCAAATGTTGCTAAGGGAAAGGGTAACAACAAAGGGAATTACAGAGGCAAAGGAAAGGGAAAAATGGATACCCAAAAAGCGAAGAAGCAAAAGGTTGCTGTCAATGACCCATGCTTTGAGTGTGGGGAGGTAGGACATTGGAAACGTAATTGTCCAACCTACCTCAAAGAGTTAAAAGCTAAGAGGGATGCAGGGCAAACCTCAGGTACAATATTTATGATATATATTGAGCTTAATACTATTCTTTCTTACATATGGGTATTGGATACCGGATGTGGAACTCATATTTGTAATATGTTACAGGGGTTCATAAGAAAGAAGCACATCAAGAAGGGAGACATTAGTCTCTTTATGGGCAATGGTGCATTGGTGCATGTTGAAGCCCAAGGAGACTATCTTTTGAAACTTCCAAATGGTTTGGAAATTGTATTGAACAATGTTTTGTATGCACCTAGTTTGACTAGGAGTATTATTTCTGTTTCCCGTTTAAGACATGTTGGATATGATTTTAATTTTGTTAACAATGATATCCATGTTTCTTTGAATGATGTATTTTATTTTAAAGCTATGCCTTTAAATGGTATTTATGAATTAGTTCATGAAAACCAAACATATGATAACTCAATGTACCAAGCTACCACCAAGAACTTAAATTAGATTTAAGTGAAACCTATATTTGGCATTGTCGTCTTGGCCATATAAATAAGAATCGCATACTAACACTTCAAAAGAATGGTCTTTTGAAAACAAAATCGAATGATTCATTTAATGTATGTGAATCTTGTTTACAAGGCAAGATGACTAAAGCACCTTTCAAAGGCACTAATGAAAGGGCAAAAGATTTATTAGGTATCATACATTCGGATGTATGTGGTCCTTTTAAGCCAATGACTAGGAATGGTGAAAGATACTTCATTACATTCACCGATGACTATAGTCGTTACGGTTATGTATACTTATTAAAACATAAGAGTGAAGCTTTTGAAATGTTCAAAATTTTCAAGAATGAAGTAGAAAACCAACTCAGTAAGACAATAAAAGTTCTTCGTTCTGATAGAGGAGGTGAATACCTAAGTGATGCTTTTCAAGATCATCTTAGAAGTTGTGGGATTGTCTCACAACTAACTCCACCTGGAACACCACAACATAATGGTGTGTCTGAAAGGAGGAATCGAACTCTATTAGATATGGTTCGTTCCATGATGAGCAGAAGCTCACTACCTCTATCATTTTGGGGATATGCCATAATCTCTGCTGCCCGAATTTTAAATATGGCTCCCACCAAGAAAGTGGAGAAAACACCTTTTGAAATATGGCTCCCACCAAGAAAGTGGAGAAAACACCTTTTGAAATATGGCATGGAAGAGTTCCATCTTTATCATATTTAAAGGTATGGGGTTGTGAGGCTTATGTAAGACATGATGCCTCAAACAAATTAGAGCCCCGATCCACTAAGTGTATTTTTGTAGGATATCCCAAAGATGATTTGGGATATTATTTCTACAATCCTAATGAGCAAAATGTATTTGTTGCTCGAAAGGCTGAGTTCTTGGAAACTAAATTCCTTATGGAAGGAACTAGTTCCAGAACAGTGGAACTTGAAGAAGATCAAGAACCACTGACAGATACACACTTGGGTGACACTAGCATTCAACAAAAGGATGTTGAAGATGATCAAAGGGTTGATCAAGACACACAAAACGTTCGTAGATCTGGTAGAGCTACTTATCCACCTGAGAGATATGGATTTCTCGTGGATGAATGCTACATGGTAGTTTCTGATGAACCTACCACCTACCATGATGCTATGTCCAAATCAGATTCGGACAAATGGCTAGAGGCCATGAACGCTGAGATGCAATCCATGTATGACAACCAAGTTTGGGAATTGGTTGTTGAACCTCCTAATTCCAAAGTAGTTGGAAGTAAGTGGGTGTTCAAGTTGAAACACGATATGCATGGAAACTTGAGTACTTATAAGGCTAGACTTGTAGCAAAAGGTTTCACTCAAACTCGAGGGGTCGATTATGATGAAACTTTTTCGCCTGTGGCAATGCTAAAGTCTATTAGGATATTATTTGCCATAGCCGCACATTATGACTATGAGATATGGCAAATGGATGTCAAAACCGCTTTTCTAAATGGATATCTTGAGGAAGATGTCTATATGGATCAGCCTGAAGGTTTTGTCGATCCAAAACATCCTAATAAAGTATGCAAGTTAAAGAAATCAATCTATGGATTGAAACAAGCATCAAGAAGCTGGAATCGTCGTTTTGATGAAGAAGTCAAGAAATTTGGCTTCATCAAAAACGCTGATGAAGCTTGTGTGTATAAGAAGGCTAGTGGGAGCATCATTACTTTTCTAGTATTATATGTCGATGACATTCTACTATTTGGAAATGACATTCCAACCTTGGAAGGTGTAAAAGCCTGGCTTGGAAGTTGCTTTTCCATTAAGGATCTTGGTGAAGCCGCCTATATTTTGGGAATAAGGATCTATAGGGATAGATCAAGACGCTTAATAGGTTTGAATCAAAGTGCATACATAGACAAGATCTTGAAAAGGTTCAAGATGGAAAACTCCAAAAAGGGTTTGGTGCCTATTCAAGAGGAACTATATTGAGTACTTCTCAATCTCCCAGCTCAAAAGTTGAGCAAGAGAGAATGAGTGGAATCCCATATGCATCTGCTATAGGATCCATCATGTATGCTATGATATGCACGAGACCGGACGTGTCATGCGCTTTAAGCATGACAAGTAGATACCAGCAAAATCCAGGTGATAGTCATTGGATGGCTGTCAAATATATATTGAAATATCTTAGAAACACTAAAGATATGTTCTTAATATATGGATCTGGTGAGGAGGAACTCGTTGTAAAGGGTTACACGGATGCGAGTTTCCAAACTGATCGAGATGATTCTCGATCACAATCGGGGTACATCTTCATTCTAAATGGAGGAGCTGTTTCTTGGAAAAGCTCAAAGCAAGATGTGGTTGCATTGTCCACTACAGAATCGGAATACATCGCTGCTTCTTTAGCAGCACAAGAAGCTGCATGGTTGAAGAAATTCATTGCCGATCTAGGGGTTGTTCCTTCCATTCAAGGACCCTAGAAATTCTTTGTGATAACGAGGGTGCGATTGCTCAAATCAAGGAACCTCGTGCACATCAAAAGACTAGGCACATTGAGCGGAGATTCAACTACATAAGGGATGAAGTTGAAAAGGGAAAGATATGTATTCACAAAGTTCACACCGATCAAAATGTTGCGGACCCACTCACGAAGCTCCTTGAAAGGCCTAAGCATGAGAGTCATACTTGTGCCATGGGACTTCGATATTCTAGTGATTGGATTTGATCTATTTTATGTATTTGGATATCGGAACACTTGTAGTTATTAACACATTTATATGAATATTGGTATTTTGCATTTAAATTGTGTTATGTTCCATTTTTGCATGTTTAAATCCATGAATAAGTTAATTATTCTAAATGTCCGTAGTCGATCATATTTGTGGGAACAAATATGAATGTAAGATTATTATGAACTTGGATTGGTAGATATTCAAAAGGTTTTGAATATAGAGCAAAGTGTTGCTACCAAGGTTCATAGATATTTGTGGGATACAAATATTGGACTGACCTGCAATCAAGCATTACTACATGGAATCTCTGTGATTGATCATAAGTAATCTTGAGTTAAAAGGCGAATATCATTGTATCCTCAGACCTGAGATACATATTGGGTCTTGATATTCACTGAATATTATACTTTGACTTAGTTCTTCGCTGTTCTGAAACATGGCAGTACATAAGACTAAGCTCAGGTATGATATAAGGTGATTGTGAGAGACGTATGTAGTCGAGATGGAATTTGTCCCTCTTATTCGTTGAGAGTAAGATGTCTAAGGCCTGCTACAAAGTTAAATCAATAGAGAATGATCACTCTGTGTCTCTAGGATTTAACATGACATCTGAGACAAAAGGATAAATGACCGATTCACCTAAATCATTTCAAGTAAGGGACTTGAAGAGGATGATGTTATTGAATGGCACTTCGTCATACGTATTAGGGGTAGCAAACCGTTGTTAGGCGGTATTTGCTGCTTGCGTCAATCTTCTATGAATCTTGTGCAAGTGGGAGATTGTTGGAATTCGTCTGCCCAAGACACATATTAAATTGACGTGGCTAGTACGTGATGATCCAAGTCGGGTCATACCCAATAACAAGCTAGACAAACACTTACGATATTTATTTATATGATATGATCTTTAAATAAATATAAATACTTGAAACATTTAGAAAGTGGTTTTCTAAATAATTGCACTTGAGATATGTAAATAAATTATATGGATGATTTATTTTGAGAGAGATGTCAATAGTTTTATTTGGCAAGATGAGTTCCCACTGCGGCGCAGTGGGAGCGTGTCAAACCCACTGCGGCGCAGTGGGGGTTTTTGCACCCGAAGGTCAGGGAGTTCCCACTGCGGCGCAGTGGGAGCGTGTCAAACCCACTGCGGCGCAGTGGGTTAATACCCATGTGATGGACTAAGGGGCCGGCCCCCTCCCTCCCCATGTGGGTATACATGCAATGTGACACTTGTTGTCCTGCATGTTACACAAGACACAAGACATAAGACTTAACACTCAACATAGAGTGTATCACACAACTCACACATTTTTGTAAGACAAAAACTCTCTCAAGAAAAAAGGTTTTTCTTCTTCCTTTTCTTCCATTGATTTCGGCCAAAGGGAGCCAAAAAGGGGAAGGCATTTTCAAGTTAAATCCTAGCACATATTTGGGTGTTTGTTGGAAGCTTGGGGTATACTAGCTTGAGGTTCTTCTAGGTTGGAGACAAGCCACTTCAAGATCATCATCTCCTTCATTCAACCTTCTCATTAGCTTGGAAGAAGGTAGTCTTCTAAACACCCTATGGTTGTTGTTTTGTATGTATGTTATTCATATACATGGATCCTTATTGTTTGGGTTTTCTTTTATAAGTTAAAATTTGATTTTAACTACATATAACATATTGAAATGGTTCAATTTTCCGCTGCGTTTTTAATATTATAAGGATAATATTACTTTGATAAAAACCCAAAAATCCCAACACACTGATGTTGCTTTCAACAGAATTCTGGTCAAGGATTGGCCTGCTTTCCACATTACCAACTCTGGTGGTCAACTTCTGAACTGCTTCTGTCAGATCTGCTAGTGGTTGAACAATTTTGGCTTGTACTGCAGTCTGTACAGAATTAACAATCTTTTCTTCCAATCCCTGGACTGCCACTTTAATATTTTCAGAATTTTGATTTGTGGCCATGATGAGCGTCCATATTGTGATAAAAACCCCTATTGAAAGGCTTCATTTCTATGTCCAAATGAGTTATTATTCCAGAACTATTGGTACTTAATGAATCATATGTTTACACAGGTTCACAGAAGATGCGAGAGAGGGTAAATGACATCAAGTGACTCAAGAAGGAAGCCTATGAAGTTACAAGACACAAGGAAGTGATTCGGGAGCCAAACGAAGACGCACAAGCTGCAGCAGGAGCAACCAGCGCCGCTGGCAGCCATGCCAGCGCCGCTAGTCAACACCCAGCGCCGCTCCCCACTCACCAGCGCCTCTGGTCACTCAAAGCCCAGACCCAACGCCGCTGTGTTATGGGTGAAATTTCAAGTACCAATATCCTGAAGGTCCAAGATATTGACATGCCAGGATCTTGACAAAGTTGAATATTCTGATTACTTATTAATACTTTGCTAACGTTATGTTTCAAATATTATTGTTATTTCCACATGAGATAAGTGTGCAGATTCCAGAATATTCGATATAAAGCATTGAAGAATATCTCTAACGGTGCAAAAAGGAAAGACACACATGATAAAACTCGGCAACACGCTAAGAAGACTTAGTCTGCCAAGATAATCGGACTTCAAGTTGATTTCAGCATGAGGAGAAAAGCTTCAACGGTCACTTGACTAAGCAAGATCCTCAACAACGTTCAAATACTGAAGACCAGGAAGATCCCTACAATATCGCATAGTTAGTTAGATCTTAGGTCTATATAAAGAATGAGGCTGATCGATCATAGGCATCCTATCTCTTGCTTACATACTGCATACTACACTTGTATTCGCACACACTGCTCTCATCATCTTCATCTCCATTCTCACACTTAGATACATCGATCAACCGAATTCCACCCTTGTAATCATTTTAAACACAATTAATAAGAGAACAAAGGCAGGGACGATTGCTTCCTTCCGGGGTTTTTATGCCGGCGATCCTCAAAGGATTAAAGGCTTTTCCTCGATAACAAATCTCGGTGTTTTTGCTCTTTACTCTTTACTTTATTAGCATTACTTATTAGTTATTACTGTGATTAGCATTATTCGTCTTTATTTACATTATTTTGATACTTACAATCTTGTTTTTCATAGATCTTGACCCTATTTCTTGTTTAGTCGACATAATCTTCTGTCAAAACTCTTTTATTAAACGCATCTTTGAAACTCAACATATTTTACAAGCCCTTAACCTCACGAACGAAAGTTTGGTTACATTATTAATCTAAGTCTTCATCGTAGATTATCTTAGGTAAATTTTTGACCAAAACAATTTGGCGCCCACCGTGGGGCAAAAGGTGCTTTCGGTTAGTTAAAATTCTCAATTTTAATCAAAGAAAACTAATTTTCCGAAATTAATTCCGAAAATGTCGACTCAACCAACTAACTCCTCGCAAACTACTCCTGCTGTTCTTCTTCTATGATTGGTCATTCTGCAGGAAATAAATCATATCGAAGAAGCAAAAACAACACAGGTCGATCCAATCAAAGCAAGGACAAAGGACCTGCTGATCAAAGTAACGAATTCAATGTTATTGATGAGATCCCAGTGAGAAATCAAACAAGCACTGAACCAGGACGAGCGGAACAATCAAGCTTTTACAATAAACAATGCTACCCAGATCCATTTAATATCGGATCTGAAGACGCTGCTAGAAATCTTAATACTGATGAAATGCCTAACTTGTTTGAAATTTTGCAGAGACTCACTAAAACTGTTGAAGCAAATCAAGAGTTAAATCAGACTCAATTTAGGATTTTGGAATCTAAAATTACGGAATAGGGCCACCAATTACCCAAGAAATTTGTTTTCAACTCCAGGAGCATCTGCAGCCCCTAGATCTGCGCCGTTTAGCACACCAATCCCAACTGCAACCCAGAATTTTGGGAGTAACATTCCTCAAAATACTCATGCTGCTGGGACATCTGCTACTTTGGGCGCAGGTTTACATAACTCTAATAATTTTTCTGGATCGTTTGCTTTTACTGATCCATCGCAGGGACAAGGAGCAAATGAATATATCACAAGAGAATTTCAGAGGCTTAAAGATATGATCTCTAGTGTTCCTGGATTTTGCAATCCAATTCCTGAGGTCAATCCTGCATCTTATCTCATCAACAGATATGGTGACAAGATAGCAAATGTAGAAATTCCAAAGAAGTTCCAAGTTCCAAACATGAAGCCATATGATGGAACTACTGATCCACAAGAACATATTGCATTATATTTGGAAAAGATGGAAACTGTGCCCATTCCATCCAATATGAAGGAAGCATGCCTATGTAGAAGCTTTGGCTCCACACTATCAGGATCAGCCTTAAAATGGCTGCATAGTTTGCCTCCTCTATCCATAAACTCTTTTGCTGATTTAACTAATTTATTTTATAGTCAATTTTCATGCAGTAGGACTTTTGAAAAATTGACTGATGACCTATATAAACTTACTCAAAAACCACATGAATCACTTAGAGATTTTATGACTAGATTTACGAAAGAATCTCTTAATATTCCTAAATTAGATATGTTAACTGCTATACAAGCTTTGCAGAGAGGTCTCCACAAAGGATCCAAGTTCCAAGAAGATCTTATGATGACACCATGCAAGAACTTGGACGAAGCAAAAGCGAGGGCTGCAAGATTCATAAGGCTAGAAGAGAATGAATTGACGTCTGCAAAGTTGGAAGCTTTGTCTTATGATCGCCCAAATCGTAAAACTGAACTCCAGTGTTCAAGCCAAGACATAAACCCTACACAAGACATGTCGATAATCAAGTCAATGCTGTTGAAGAAGATGATGGGGTTGAACATCCTGCGCTGTCAACATATTGTTTTTCTGTAGGTACACCTGGCCTTATAATGGCACTGCGAGATCTTGGAGATGAAGTAAGATGGCCACAAAAGAAAAACGATACATACTACAAGAAGAAAGACCCTAGCCAGTGGTGTGCATATCACGAACATTTTGGTCATATCACTGAAGATTGCAAGATGCTGAGAAGAGAGATCTGCATACTCCTAGCTAAAGGATATTTGACAGAACTGCTTGGAAGAAAGAGAGCCAAAGATGTTGAAGGCATGGATTTCTCCAAGCCTAAACAAACCCAAAAGGCAGATTCTCCACCAGCAAATGCAAAAGTAATTAACACTATCTCTGGCGGATCAGAAGTCTGTGGGACTACATATTCAGCAGCAAAAAGATTTTCAAAACAAAGAAAGTCAGATAAAGGAGAGAAGAGTGTGAAGAGAGCTTCAATTTCAGACTCAGATATTATTTCTTTTGAAGACGACGACTTCGACGACATCCTGGAGCCTCATCATGATGGTTTGGTTGTTACCTTATTTATTGCTAACCATTATGTTCGCAGGATTTTAATAGATACTGGAAGCTCAGTAAACATCATCAAATTAGAGACATTGAGGAGAATGGATATCTCTTAAGACAATATTATTGGCAAAGTATCACCACTAATTGGCTTTAGTGGCGAAACCAAATATACTGTTGGTGAAATCAAGCTGCCTGTATATATTGAAGGGCTCAATTCCATGCAAAAGTTTTGTGTGGTCGATACTCTTCCAGGTTGCAATATAATTTTAGGAAGACCATGGATTCATGAAATGAGGGCAGTACCATCAACATATCACCAATGTGTTAAAATTCCAACACCTTGGGGAGTGGTTACTGTTAAAGGAGATCAACAAGAGGCTAAAGAATGCTACACATCCAGCATGAAGTCAGCAGCAAAGCCATCCTCACAATAGCAATTACAGAAGAGGATCTTCGATGTTGATGAACCGGAGGAGCAAGATGTTAAAGAAGTTATTCTGGTTCCTGAAGATCCTAATATTAAAATATTATTAGGCGCAAAGGTTTCAAAAGAATTGGAAGTCAAACTCACTGACTTTCTGAGGAAAAGAATGAAGACTTTTGCTTGGAAGCAGGAGGATATGACAGGAATATCCAAAGATGTGATTACACACAAGCTTGGAATTGATAAAAGTTCAAGCCAATTCAACAAAAAAAAGAAAATTCGCTCCAGAAAGGAATGATATTATCCAAGAAGACGTTGAAAGATTATTAAAAGAAAAAATGATTAGGGAAGTAAAATTCCCTGAATGGCTAGCAAATGTAGTAGTGGTGCAAAAGAAAAATGGAAAATGGAGAGTTTGTGTAGACTTCACTGATCTTAATAAAGCCTGCCCAAAAGATCCATTCCCACTGCCACACATAGACGCAATGGTGGATGCAACTTCTGGACACGAGATGCTCACATTCATGGATGCTTCTTCTGGATTTCAGCAGATTCAAATGGAACCTGAAGATCAGGAAGCCAACAGGTATTTATTGTTATATTGCAATGCCTTTTGGTCTTAAAAATGCAGGTGCAACATATCAAAGGTTAGTCAACATGATGTTCAAAGACCAACCGGGGGATACAATGGAAGTATATATACACGACATGGTGGTGAAATCAAAGAAAGCTGAAGATCACTTGAAGGATCTTGAAGTGGCCTTCAACATCTTGGACAAGTACAATATGAAGCTGAATCCTGCAAAATGCAATTTTGGAGTTGGCGCTGGAAAGTTTATGGATATATGGTCACCAAGAGAGGAATAGAAGCAAGTCCAGATCAGATCAAAGCCATCTTGAACCTAAAGTCTCCATCAAATGCAAAAGATATTCAAAGACTGACCAGAAGGCTAGCAGCTTTGAATAGATTTATCTCAAGATCTTCTGATAGATGCAAGGAGTTTTATGACATCTTGAAGAAGAATAAAAAGTTCGAATGGGGAGAAAAACAAGAAGAGGCTTTCCAAGATTTGAAGAAATATTTATCTACTCCACCGCTGCTGGTAAAACCTGAAGATGGTGAACCTCTATATCTTACATGGCAGTATCCTCAAATGCAGTAAGTGCTATCTTGGTAAAAGAAACAGAAGGTTAGCAGAATCCAATCTACTACGTAAGTAAAAGTTTAATTGATGCTGAAACCAGGTACTCTCATCTTGAAAAACTTATACTTGCATTAGTTATGGCATCTACTAAGCTTATACATTATTTTGAAACGCATGCTATACATGTTAGGACTAATTACCCTATAAAATGCGTACTAAGAAAACCTGAAGTATCTGGTATAATGGCTAAGTGGTCTGTGAAATTAAGTGCCTTTAATTTAATTTATGAACCTAGGACTGCTATAAAATCTCAAGCCTTAGCCGACTTTGTGGCTGATTTTAGTACTGACTTGCAACCTGAAGTAGATTTAGAAGTAAAAATGCTAGAAGAAACTACTGAAAAATGGATTTTATATACTGATGGTGCAGCTAATGTTAAAGGAATAGGATTAGGTATCGTACTAAAATCGCCACAGGGGGATATCATACCCCAAGCAGTGAATTGTCATTTTATAGCCACTAATAATGAAGCAGAATATGAAGCTTAATTTCTGGTATGCAATTAGCTAAAGATATGAACATTAGAAACCTTAAAGTATATGTAGATTCATTACTCTTAGCTAATCATTTTAATGGTACATATGCTGCAAAAGGTGAAAAATTGATGCAATATTTAGAAATAGTTAAAAAATTGGCTGAAAACTTTGATTTATTCGATATAGAACAAGTGCCTAGAGAAGAGAACACTGAGGCTGATGCTTTAGCAAATCTAGGATCAACACTTAGGATGTCACCAGAAACTAAGATTCCTATAATTCATGTTTTACATCCTGCTATAGAAAAAGAATCAACCAATATATTGGCTATTTAAGATTCGTGGATTACACCAATAATAGAATATATAAATAATGGGACAATCCCTAAGGATGAACACCCAAAGGATTTTCGCATGAAAACAACACATTATTCTATAATAAATGGTATTTTGTATAGAAAGTCTCTTGCAGGACCATATCTTAGATGTTTAGAATGTCTTGAGACCATTGAGGTACTCAAAGATATCCACGAAGGAGAATGTAGAAATCACACAGCTGGAAGATCTTTATACTCCAAAATCTTGAGGACAGGTTTGTTTGATCAAAAAATCGCACTATGACTCAACCGGAGGTGTGAGTAGGTTTGGTGGTGTTTTCTTGGCGATTCCCTTCCGGTCAAAGGGTCGAAGACCGCTTTACGTCTATTGTTGTTGATCCTAAGTTGTTTCGTGCTACATAGGGTTTATGAGATTTGTTTAGGGTTTATTCGTAGGTCGAATAAACGATGATGATTGAAGGGTTTAATATCTTGCGTATCGTGTATATATGATGATGTGCCATATGGCTTCTTCCTCTATTTATATAGAGGGTAGGTAACTTGAAGAGGAGGGTAAGAGAATTAGAGCAAATCTCTTTCTCTTTGATGAATATTATTTCCTTCTGTAGGAGATTCGTGGTGATCTTTGTTACAAAGCCGTGTCCGATGTATTCGGAACTTAAGTATTGTTTTAATCAGATAATCATAGAAAGGATCTATATTGATATTTCTTATATGTTGCTCGGAGCTGGGCATTGTTATCCTGAGCTTCGGATTAGTTATACTGAATGGAGGTAGAGCTCCGTATAGGGTATATCATCAAGCCCCCCAGTCTGATGGGAGATTCTATCTGTAGAATATCGCATTAGACTTCTAAAATAAAACAAAAAAAATAAAAAATAAAAAAAAAATAAAAAAAAAAAAAAAAAAAATATGAAAAAAACAAAAAATTCGAATGGGGAGAAAAACAAGAAGAGGCTTTCCAAGATTTGAAGAAATATTTATCTACTCCACCGCTGCTGGTAAAACCTGAAGATGGTGAACCTCTATATCTTACATGGCAGTATCCTCAAATGCAGTAAGTGCTATCTTGGTAAAAGAAACAGAAGGTTAGCAGAATCCAATCTACTACGTAAGTAAAAGTTTAATTGATGCTGAAACCAGGTACTCTCATCTTGAAAAACTTATACTTGCATTAGTTATGGCATCTACTAAGCTTATACATTATTTTGAAACGCATGCTATACATGTTAGGACTAATTACCCTATAAAATGCGTACTAAGAAAACCTGAAGTATCTGGTATAATGGCTAAGTGGTCTGTGAAATTAAGTGCCTTTAATTTAATTTATGAACCTAGGACTGCTATAAAATCTCAAGCCTTAGCCGACTTTGTGGCTGATTTTAGTACTGACTTGCAACCTGAAGTAGATTTAGAAGTAAAAATGCTAGAAGAAACTACTGAAAAATGGATTTTATATACTGATGGTGCAGCTAATGTTAAAGGAATAGGATTAGGTATCGTACTAAAATCGCCACAGGGGGATATCATACCCCAAGCAGTGAATTGTCATTTTATAGCCACTAATAATGAAGCAGAATATGAAGCTTAATTTCTGGTATGCAATTAGCTAAAGATATGAACATTAGAAACCTTAAAGTATATGTAGATTCATTACTCTTAGCTAATCATTTTAATGGTACAATCCCTAAGGATGAACACCCAAAGGATTTTCGCATGAAAACAACACATTATTCTATAATAAATGGTATTTTGTATAGAAAGTCTCTTGCAGGACCATATCTTAGATGTTTAGAATGTCTTGAGACCATTGAGGTACTCAAAGATATCCACGAAGGAGAATGTAGAAATCACACAGCTGGAAGATCTTTATACTCCAAAATCTTGAGGACAGGTTTGTTTGATCAAAAAATCGCACTATGACTCAACCGGAGGTGTGAGTAGGTTTGGTGGTGTTTTGTTGGCGATTCCCTTCCGGTCAAAGGGTCGAAGACCGCTTTACGTCTATTGTTGATCCTAAGTTGTTTCGTGCTACATAGGGTTTATGAGATTTGTTTAGGGTTTATTCGTAGGTCGAATAAACGATGATGATTGAAGGGTTTAATATCTTGCGTATCGTGTATATATGATGATGTGCCATATGGCTTCTTCCTCTATTTATATAGAGGGTAGGTAACTTGAAGAGGAGGGTAAGAGAATTAGAGCAAATCTCTTTCTTCTTTGATGATATATTATTTCCTTCTGTAGGAGATTCGTGGTGATCTTTGTTACAAAGCCGTGTCCGATGTATTCGGAACTTAAGTATTGTTTTAATCGGATAATCATAGAAAGGATTTATATTGATATTTCTTATATGTTGCTCGGAGCTGGGCATTGTTATCCTGAGCTTCGGATTAGTTATACTGAATGGAGGTCGAGCTCCGTCTTGGGTATATGCATTAGTAATTTACCTGTACGAAGGTGACTTCGTTTTCTGCTTCGGGTACGGAGGTAGAGCTCCGTATAGGGTATATCATCAAGCCCCCCAGTCTGATGGGAGATTCTATCTGTAGAATATCGCATTAGACTTCTAAAATAAAACAAAATAAAATAATTATCATACCTTCGTAGCTCAAAAAATGTCCTTGAATCTGCTGATGCTGCGGTTGTTCTGAGCCTTCTGATAAGGGTAATGTTAGGTCCAGTTTACTAATAAACTGGAGAGTCTCCAGATGCAACTGGAGACAAGATGAATTGTCCAGAAATATATGAAGTCTAGTTGCAACGTACAGTATACACAACTGAAGACTTCCTCCAAATGAAGACCTGACCAATGCAACTGAAGACATTCCAACTGAGTCGAAGACATCAAGTGGAAGATAGAAAACATTCATGGCAGCGAAGCCCAGTAGATGTTTTACCCTGGTCAACACTGGAGAGCATCAGTGTAAAGCATTTACAAAGCTTTACACTGATTACAAGGAGGACCTTTTACCTTTACATCCTTTTACCCGGACAATAACTTTGTCTGTGTATAAAGTACAAAAGGTGTAAAGTGGTTGGATAAAGTAACTCTTTGTCTTACTTTATCAAGCATTCTAAGGAATTAAATAATAATTCCTTAAATGCTGTCAACCATATTTGTACGGCAAAGTTGGGATCCCAATACCAACCTTTGCCTATAAATAGAGGTCCTTGCACATCCAAGAATTTAACTTTGCATATTCAGAAATTTGCAATATTCTTGGTGACTTGTGCAATATTCTCTCAATCGCAAAAAGGAACATTTCACAACTTTAAGTGTTTCGATTGTTAAGAGAATTTCCAAGTTTAGATCAATTGTATTTCATAGGTTGTTAGGATATTTACATTCGTGTATTATCTTGGTTCCGCAACAACCTTGTATTTTGTTTATACAATAAATAAAATACACTTGAAAAATACATATTGTCTCACCATATTTACTTTACTTGTATTTACTTTATTGCATTGTTATTTACTTATTTACATTGTCACCTTAATAAGTAAATTTCCAGATTAACCTGGTATCCACACACTGCAACTGGTCACGTCCAGATACAGTGTGTGCATTGCAAAGAAAACTCACCATCGACATAGATGTGTCTTCAGTAACCATCTTTAACTAGTTGGGACTTATAAGTGGTATCAGAGCGGGCAGGTTGAATTGAATCAATTCCATAACCTAGGTCTGCTAAGATGTCTAATGGAGGTGAGAATGGTTCTGGTCCTAATAATGAAACTATTCCTAACACACCACCTGGTCAAACTGTGAATAATAACCCTCCTCCTCCTCCTTCAGCCCCCAATCATGTCCATGTCCATTACTCTAACACTCCTGTTCCCAAATTCGATGGTAACAGTGATACTTTTGGGACATGGAAAGCTAGAATGCTCTTGCATTTTGGTGGAATAGACATGTATATGTTGAAAATCCTTAAGGATGGACCATATATACCTATGTCCAGTGGGGTGAGTCCTCTTCTAGACCCAACTGGGAGAAGAGGTACTAGGGAAAAAGCTGAAGACCATTGGTCTGATGAGGATCGCAGACTGGTTGACCTTGATACCAGACTGAAAAACATGATCCTTGGCGCTGTCCCTGAAGAGCTAATTCCAACACTTGTGTTATATCCCAGTTCCAAGTCCATGTGGGATGAATTAGTTCTCCAGTTTGAAGGAGGAAACGACACCATTGCCACCAGAAAGGTTGCACTTAACAAGAAGTATGAATCCTTCTTTGCCTTGCCAAATGAAAGCCTAACTGGTACGTATACCAGATTTACCAGTTTGATTAATCAACTGAGAGGCTTGGGCGTTGAGAAGGATAAGGATATTCTTCTTGAAAGGTTTTGTGATATTCTTCCATCCAAATGGGCACACATGGTTCTTGTCCTAAGACAAGGTAAGACCCTGCACAGTCACACTCTTGCATCCCTCTATGGAGCCTTCAGATTCACTGAAGATAATAATGCTACAAGACTGGTGGCTGAGCAGGACGCCTTGAACCATGCTCAGAGTTCCAAGGTCGCCAGCTCAACTGGGCAACCTTGTGCTGCTTTAATGTCTGCTGAGAATGTCCAGTCACATTCTATGAAGGAGATGTTAAACAGTTTCCTGAACTCTGGCCTGACCTCTGAAATTAGTGATGGTTGTGATGAAACTGACGATGATGATCTGGTCGCCATGATTGCTAAGACCTTTAACAGGTTTAAGCATAAATCTAATCGATTTAATGGCCCAAACAATGCTTCTAGCTCCAACTCTCTAGATAAGGCCAATCTTACATGCTATAAGTGTGGTAAGAAAGGTCATTTTATGAAGGAATGCATATCTAGTCAGTCAAACAACCAAACTGGTTCCCCTGTCCCTAATTTTGATAAATCTGATGATTATAAGGCTAAATACAAGAAGCTTAAGGCTCAGATTGCTCTTCTGTCACTGGAGAAAGAGAAAAACAAGTGTTTAGTGGCAAAGACTGAAGAAAAATGGGAACTCTCTGATGACTCATCAGATGATGATGAAGAGATAAGGGATATGTGTTTCATGGCTTTGGAAGATCAACAACACATGGTGAAGGATGATGTCATTGCTGGTAGATGGGTGGACATCATTTTAAAAAAGGTGTGTGATTATGATAAAGAAATTGATACAGAACTAAAACTGGACATTGCTCAATCTCTTAATGATGATTTATTGTTTGTAGAAACTGTTAGAACTGACTGTGAAAGATATTTGGAAACAGTTCTAACTGAGCTTAATAATTTGAAACCATTAATGAATGATTTGCAAAGTGTCCAGTTG
>CM067169.1:97502883-97509262 GCA_034093135.1 Erigeron breviscapus
CAGGGGTTGTATGACAATTAGGTTACCCTAATTGTCATTCTCCAGATCTGATGCGTGTGAGAAAACCCCCAAGCAGCCCCTTCTCTCTCTCAAAGCAATTCCCTCCAAGATCTATTCGTTTCGTGGTGTTTCGAGCAAGATTTGATTAAGATCTTTCATCCTTATGATCATCTACAGGTAGTCGGAAACACAAACAAGATGAATTAACCTTGCGTATTGCTTGGTGTGCTCGTCACGAGGTAAGATAACATCTTTTGTCACCTGGTGGTACAACAAAACACGTTTTCATAAGTAAAACCTTTCAAATGGATATGTATGCTCAAAGTAAAGTTAAAGGGTGATATGGGAGGTTGTTGTGGGATATCATGCTTACTTTTATGATATATGAGATGTGTTTGCAGGTTGCAAAGGCATAAGGTAAGTACCCATGCTATGATGTGAGGTTATACTTATGAAATGTGATTATGATATGATGTTATGCTTATGCTATTTGATCACGAAATGACGATATGCTTAAGGAATGATTGCATGTGTGGCTTCATCATTTAGTCACTAGTCCTTTGATTAGGTTTGCCATGTTCACGTGCACGTTAAGGGCCCTAAAGAAATGATGTTATGTGATTGACTTAGGTGAAAGTGTAGCCTATGTTGATATTAAGTAAAGAAAGAAACATGTGACTAGTTTAGGTGAAAGTGTAGCCTAATCTAGTATAAAGATAATAAGTCTCGAGCAATAAATAAAGTTGTGTTAAGCTTAACCCGTGCTAGTTGTAAAGCTAGTGCGTACGTGGTCACTTGAGTTGCTCCTTGTGGCATAGTTATGTTTGTTTATTCCGGGTGGAGTAACTAACCACCAATGCGTAAAGGCATAAATGGTTTATTCAGTTGGAAATGACTTTGTCTTTCCTTAACGACGCTGATGGACCCCTTTATGGTTACCCATCATGTCGGGTGTGAGGACTCCTTGTATGGTCTATGACCGCCTACACACAACCTCACATCCCTATGTAAGTGGCATAAGTCACTTAGCCTACGTCTAGGCAAAGAAACAAAGAAAAGATACAAAGTAAAGAAAGTTACGTAAGAAAAGTTAGGCACACTTAGGATTATGATGTTCCTAATGTGTTATGCTATATGATGCTTATGATGTTCATGATGTTTCTTATGTTATGATGTTTATGATGCTCATGTGATATTAACATATAACGATGATTTGATTTTGTTAATATATCTAATCGGCAAATGTTTCCAAATATGTTATTCTTACTTAGCTATTTTATTAGCTAACACTTGCTCTTTGAAAATGTTGTGCCATCAGATTAGGTGAGTTTGGAGCTAGAGAAAGGATAGCTCGGTTAGGATGGGTAGAGACATTAAAGACGATAGCATTTATGCTCTTAATGCTTAGACTACCCTTAGCCTTTTGTTTGGCTACTTCATTTACGATATTATGATTTAAGACCATGTAATAATGCTTGGCATTTATGTTGGTGCCAAGACTTGGATTTTCTTTTATTATTTCGATGATGCATTTAGTAACACCAAATGTTTTCAAATGTTTCATCCGGTTACGGATGGGCAGATTTATATGAGATCCTTTTCCGCTATTATTAAACACCGTTAGGCGAAATTTTTTTGGAAATCCATATTTTTAAACGACGGGTGTTACAAGTTGGTATCTGAGAAATGGTTTAAGTGAACCAATGACTATAGGTATGCCATCGGAATTGGACTTAAACCGATAGAGGATAAGTAGGCTTAAGTAGGTATGCTTAGTCTTTGAGATGAAATGCCTTAAGACGGGTTGGGATGAGTGAGAGTGTAGGATTAAGGCTATATGATTAATGTTTGTTGATATGTGAATGTGTCTTTTAGCCTTTATTCTTCCGTATCTCGCTTCTCCGTCGCTAAATTATCTTATTGCTACGATAGACGGTCCCAGAAGTAATGTGTCATTTCCCTAACTGAAATTAATAACCGTGTGATATAACTTATGTGTGAAGTAGGTGAGGTGAATGGAAGTGGGGAATTAGGTTAAATGGTATTCCATCAATGTTGTCTAGCCCATGGGGTTAGTGACAAGGACCGCAAGGGAGACATAGTATGTGTGCTGAAATCACGTGAAAGGAATTGATGGAAAAGGATGATACACAAATGTGGGAACGAACGCGCGTGTGAAAAGATACAATTACAATTATGGTCCGGAACATAATTGCAAGCGTATCACGACACGAATGTGTTTGTATGGCCATGCTTGTGTTAATCGGAGTAGAAAGTAATGAAGTTGGTAAAGATCTCTATGAGGTGTTGTACTGTGTTGTGGAGCCCACGGGCTTAAAGGACATGGACTTAAAGTTTGATGAGTATAGTTGATGCTGGATACTTGAAGGATTATAAGTAGGTGATGCATAGAAGGGTTACCGGACACACGAATGGAAGGATACAGTTACAATTCCGGTCACGAACGTAATTGTAAATGTATCACGACATGTGTGTGTTTGTGAGACTGTGTCTGTGTTGATCCGAATAAAGTGAAGATGAGATTGATGGAATCATTAAATGGTATCATATTTAACCATGTGAAGAGTAGACGTGCATCTATGGATTAAAGTCATCAAAAGTGATGTTAAAAAGGTTAATCTTATATCTCCAGGTCGAATTAATGGTTTGTGTATGTAAGGAATTCAATTTAAGGATTTAAAAGTTGGGTTTTGGTCGAACTGGGTGATATGCGGTGCATGAGCCTTTCATGCGGCGCATATCTTCCAATTTTGAAAGATTGAATTCTGAAGGGAGCCCGATATGCGGCGCATGAACCATTCATGCGGCGCATATCCTCCAGTTTTGTAAAATGGGTTCCAGTTGAGTGCCCGATATGCGGCGCATAGAGGTTCTATGCGGCGCATAGAATATGTGCTCAGAACTTGGGTGTTTTCTGTGACAAACTTACATGATATATGCGGTGCATATGTATTCCATGCGGCGCATAGGTGCCCAAATATGCATTTATGCGGCGCACACATGTTCCATGCGGCGCATACTTTGGTCTGTCTTGGATTTACGACTCATTTAGTTTTGATTTCACTACAGGATGATATATGACGATTGGGACGAGTATCTACAGGTGGAGATTCTTCCTTATATTGCATGAGTGTAAAGGTGATATTGATATCTTATATTTGTACAAGATGTTATGTACGAATGCTTCTCAAGATAAAGAGTTTTGGCCTTAAGAAAAATTAAGAAGTGGATGATGGAGTTATTTATGGTTTCTTAAAGCACAAGGAGTAAAAGGTTTTCAGGAGCATTTGATTCCGAATTGATCATGTTTCTCGCCTATGTGATCCACTATGCAAGGCAAATATTATATTTCTAAAGTCGAGCCTACTCGTAGTTTTGAGATGTTTTATTAATGTTCACGGCTTTGTTGCGATCGCGAGGTCGAGCCTTCAAGTGATGTGTGTCTAGTGTTACTTTTATGCAAACGCATCTTCCGTCTTGTTCTCACTTATAAGAAGAAGTTAATGTTTTCGATAGTGGGATGTATATTTTTCTATAAGATAGATTTACGGTTTTTGCTACCACTTGTTGATGATGAAAGTTCTGCTAATGTTATTTCTACTCTCATTATGACCCTATTGAGTTTCTCGAACTACCTGCATGCTAACGAATGGTCCTTACCATGTCATGAACTTAAGGGATAAAGTTTAAAGTTTTCTCTAGATCGAAATCTTTGCTGAATATTAGTCATATCCATCCATATATTTCGTCCATACCTGGACTTGTTGAGTATTGATTGATAAGAAACGTTTTTGTTGTTAGATTGGCGATTTCGGGTCATTCGGTGATTGTTATTGCAATCAATATGTATCTTGCGATTTCCTACAGGTATGAAGTTGTTTCTAGAGTCATTTTAATGTTCAAATAAAACCAATATAGGGTTCACATCTGGTCTTGAGATTTGATATGGATTCGATTGCCTGTGTGAGTCGATTTAGGTCATTTGGGTGTCAAATCGATTGTAAAATGAGTATAATGAATCCATGAATCAATTGAGGATTTCATAATGATAACTAAGTCATAATTTGATGTGTATGAACTGAAGAGGTCGTGGTGGCTTGACATGGATGTTTGATGGTGGAAATTGTTTGCAAAACAAAGGGTTTATTGGTCTGAAAATTCAGTCATATTGAAAAAATCATATCTTCTTTATATGAACGACTTAGGAGATGACTCTTACTTTTCTGAAAACCTCTATGTGTCCCCTAAATTCGATATGAACAAAGTTTCCTGTGATTTTGCCCAGAGATATGCGAAAAATGTCGATTTCTAGAAATGGTCAGGTTTCGGACGAATTCTGCAGACTTGTCTTGCAAACGTCGTAACTTATTCATTAGAGATCTTCAAGGGTCAAACCTTACATTTTTGAAAAGGTCTTTGAGTTTTCTACATTTGTTAAGAACTGAGTTTTGTCTCATTCGGTCATCTTATGACCCAAAGGTTGTACTTGAGGAGGCTTATGAACCGTGGTGACATGCTTATGTGGATGCCGCCTGAAATGTGATACGACCTATTATGATACGAGGTGTAGCAAATCTTATATGTTGACGTGTGATAGGGTTAAAAGCCAAGACTAGACACCGAAAGTTTGTTATATAATAATTATTTAATGATCCTTTGACGGAAGTGAGAAGTCACCTTATCATGGACTAAGAGACAAGGTTGCGTGGGAAGCTAAAGGTAAGGATATGGTATGAGCCATTAGTAGACAGGTGGTCCAAGAATGCTTAAATCTTGGTGAGCTATTGCACCATTTCATAGGACACAAAGGAAAAGATGTAAGTTGAAGAGGTTCTCTTAAAGTGTGAAAGTTAATTGTGGAATGTTTTAAATCGAGACAGCCGTTATGTGAATAATTTATTTAAAAGATGATTCAGCAAGTATGAAGGAAATGGTGAACCCAAGTGATGTCTGCCACCCCTAAGTTGATGGGAAAGAGAATGAATGACTTAGAAACTTGGGAAAATCATATGATTGTGCGATGGTGCATCGAGATTTATTGTTGTGTTCATGTGCAACAATGATTATGCCATAGGCATTGGATGTCACTTCATGATACGATAAGCTTGAAAGGAAAGTTGTGGAGCCAAAGATCATGAAAATAATAGTTCATGAAGTTGGAATCGTTAAAGAAGAGTTCGGATTAGCTCAAAATTGACCGAAGGTTATGTGGTGAGCAAAGAAAGCTTCTTATGAACAAGTGGGTATTATGGTTTAACCATAAGACTCTATGGAGGGATATGTTATGCATCGAAAGTTATGGCGAGTCGACCCTTTGTTCAAATGAATTATGTGAGTTATGGTAGCAAGTTAATAAGGATACGTGTATGAGGGGCTTAAACGCCAAATGAATAGCCTTCGCCAAATGTAATGTGGGTACTACTTATGAAGGTTGAATAAATGAGTTGATTACTTGGTTTGACTTAAATATTGAACCAAAGAAATGACGAAACGGTCGAAATGTAAAGTAAAAGTAGAAAAGACTATTTAAGGAGCTAAATGAGTTTGGCCATGCTAAGTTAAAGAGCAACTCAAGGAAATCCTGAAATGATATGATAAAGTGAGGTATGCGGATAAGTCATTTATATATGAGTGGCGAAATGATTCTGAGGACAGAATCCTTTTAAGGGGGAGGTGTTAGGTCCAGATTTAGTCCAGATTTACTGGACTCGCTCCAGACTCGACTACTGGAGCCTTACTGAAGATCTGTCCAGAAACGTGTTCTACTGGACCTACTCAAGACTTGGAATCAGGGCTATACTTAGTTGAGAGGCTTTGGATTTCCGTTTTCGGCAATTTGAGAACATTTCTTATGGATGAAGCCCATAAGTCGGCTTATTCGGTCCATCCGGGATCGGATAAGATGTACTTTGATTTAAAAGATTTCTATTGGTGGCCGGGCATGAAACGTGACGTGGCTAAATATGTGAGCGAGTGCCTTACTTGCTTACAAGTGAAAGCCGATCATAAGAAGCCACCCGGGTTGTTGGTGCAACCGGTGACACCCGAATGGAAATGGGAACGGATTGCAATAACTTCTTCACGAAACCGAAGACAAGAAGTGGTTGTGATACTATTTGGGTGATCGTGGATCGGTTGACAAGTCGGCTCACTTATTAGCCATTTGTGAGACCGATAAGTTTGACACCATGGCGCGCTTGTACATTAAAGAAGTGGTGTCTAAACATGGAGTTCCGGCTTCTATCATCTCCGATAGAGATACCCGGTTAACTCAAATTTTTGGGAAGCCTTTCAACGAGCAATGGGTACTCAACTTGACATGAGTACGGCGTTTCATCCTCAAACGGATGGACAAACC
>CM067169.1:97510262-97531542 GCA_034093135.1 Erigeron breviscapus
GGTAAATTTTTGACCAAAACAATTTGGCGCCCACCGTGGGGCAAAAGGTGCTTTCGGTTAGTTAAAATTCTCAATTTTAATCAAAGAAAACTAATTTTCCGAAATTAAATCCGATAATGTCGACTCAACCAACTAACTCCTCGCAAACTACTCCTGCTGTGTCTTCTTCTATGATTGGTCATTCTGCAGGAAATAAATCATATCGAAGAAGCAAAAACAACACAGGTCGATCCAATCAAAGCAAGGACAAAGGACCTGCTGATCAAAGTAACGAATTCAATGTTATTGATGAGATCCCAGTGAGAAATCAAACAAGCACTGAACCAGGACGAGCGGAACAATCAAGCTTTTACAATAAACAATGCTACCCAGATCCATTTAATATCGGATCTGAAGACGCTGCTAGAAATCTTAATACTGATGAAATGCCTAACTTGTTTGAAATTTTGCAGAGACTCACTAAAACTGTTGAAGCAAATCAAGAGTTAAATCAGACTCAATTTAGGATTTTGGAATCTAAAATTACGGAATAGGGCCACCAATTACCCAAGAAATTTGTTTTCAACTCCAGAGCATCTGCAGCCCCTAGATCTGCGCCGTTTAGCACACCAATCCCAACTGCAACCCAGAATTTTGGGAGTAACATTCCTCAAAATACTCATGCTGCTGGGACATCTGCTACTTTGGGCGCAGGTTTACATAACTCTAATAATTTTTCTGGATCGTTTGCTTTTACTGATCCATCGCAGGGACAAGGAGCAAATGAATATATCACAAGAGAATTTCAGAGGCTTAAAGATATGATCTCTAGTGTTCCTGGATTTTGCAATCCAATTCCTGAGGTCAATCCTGCATCTTATCTCATCAACAGATATGGTGACAAGATAGCAAATGTAGAAATTCCAAAGAAGTTCCAAGTTCCAAACATGAAGCCATATGATGGAACTACTGATCCACAAGAACATATTGCATTATATTTGGAAAAGATGGAAACTGTGCCCATTCCATCCAATATGAAGGAAGCATGCCTATGTAGAAGCTTTGGCTCCACACTATCAGGATCAGCCTTAAAATGGCTGCATAGTTTGCCTCCTCTATCCATAAACTCTTTTGCTGATTTAACTAATTTATTTTATAGTCAATTTTCATGCAGTAGGACTTTTGAAAAATTGACTGATGACCTATATAAACTTACTCAAAAACCACATGAATCACTTAGAGATTTTATGACTAGATTTACGAAAGAATCTCTTAATATTCCTAAATTAGATATGTTAACTGCTATACAAGCTTTGCAGAGAGGTCTCCACAAAGGATCCAAGTTCCAAGAAGATCTTATGATGACACCATGCAAGAACTTGGACGAAGCAAAAGCGAGGGCTGCAAGATTCATAAGGCTAGAAGAGAATGAATTGACGTCTGCAAAGTTGGAAGCTTTGTCTTATGATCGCCCAAATCGTAAAACTGAACTCCAGTGTTCAAGCCAAGACATAAACCCTACACAAGACATGTCGATAATCAAGTCAATGCTGTTGAAGAAGATGATGGGGTTGAACATCCTGCGCTGTCAACATATTGTTTTTCTGTAGGTACACCTGGCCTTATAATGGCACTGCGAGATCTTGGAGATGAAGTAAGATGGCCACAAAAGAAAAACGATACATACTACAAGAAGAAAGACCCTAGCCAGTGGTGTGCATATCACGAACATTTTGGTCATATCACTGAAGATTGCAAGATGCTGAGAAGAGAGATCTGCATACTCCTAGCTAAAGGATATTTGACAGAACTGCTTGGAAGAAAGAGAGCCAAAGATGTTGAAGGCATGGATTTCTCCAAGCCTAAACAAACCCAAAAGGCAGATTCTCCACCAGCAAATGCAAAAGTAATTAACACTATCTCTGGCGGATCAGAAGTCTGTGGGACTACATATTCAGCAGCAAAAAGATTTTCAAAACAAAGAAAGTCAGATAAAGGAGAGAAGAGTGTGAAGAGAGCTTCAATTTCAGACTCAGATATTATTTCTTTTGAAGACGACGACTTCGACGACATCCTGGAGCCTCATCATGATGGTTTGGTTGTTACCTTATTTATTGCTAACCATTATGTTCGCAGGATTTTAATAGATACTGGAAGCTCAGTAAACATCATCAAATTAGAGACATTGAGGAGAATGGATATCTCTTAAGACAATATTATTGGCAAAGTATCACCACTAATTGGCTTTAGTGGCGAAACCAAATATACTGTTGGTGAAATCAAGCTGCCTGTATATATTGAAGGGCTCAATTCCATGCAAAAATTTTATGTGGTCGATACTCTTCCAGGTTGCAATATAATTTTAGGAAGACCATGGATTCATGAAATGAGGGCAGTACCATCAACATATCACCAATGTGTTAAAATTCCAACACCTTGGGGAGTGGTTACTGTTAAAGGAGATCAACAAGAGGCTAAAGAATGCTATACACATCCACATGAAGGTCAGCTCTCGACTTCAGAATTAGTCCTCTTCTTTTCTTTGGTCTCGCATTTTTTTTCTTACCTCCCAACCATCACATTTTTTTTTTCCCTCCCCTTCAGCTAGAGAATGCTATACATCCACCATGAAGTCAGCAGCAAAGCCAACTTCACAATAGCAATTACAGAAGAGGATCTTCGATGTTGATGAACCGGAGGAGCAAGATGTTAAAGAAGTTATCCTGGTTCCTGAAGATCCTAATATTAAAATATTATTAGGCGCAAAGGTTTCAAAAGAATTGGAAGTCAAACTCACTGACTTTCTGAGGAAAAGAATGAAGACTTTTGCTTGGAAGCAGGAGGATATGACAGGAATATCCAAAGATGTGATTACACACAAGCTTGGAATTGATAAAAGTTTCAAGCCAATTCAACAAAAAAGAAGAAAATTCGCTCCAGAAAGGAATGATATTATCCAAGAAGACGTTGAAAGATTATTAAAAGAAAAAATGATTAGGGAAGTAAAATTCCCTGAATGGCTAGCAAATGTGGTAGTGGTGCAAAAGAAAAATGGAAAATGGAGAGTTTGTGTAGACTTCACTGATCTTAATAAAGCCTGCCCAAAAGATCCATTCCCACTGCCACACATAGACGCAATGGTGGATGCAACTTCTGGACACGAGATGCTCACATTCATGGATGCTTCTTCTGGATTTCAGCAGATTCAAATGGAACCTGAAGATCAGGAAGCCAACAGGTATTTATTGTTATATTGCAATGCCTTTTGGTCTTAAAAATGCAGGTGCAACATATCAAAGGCTAGTCAACATGATGTTCAAAGACCAACTGGGGGATACAATGGAAGTCTATATAGATGACATGGTGGTAAAATCAAAGAGAGCTGAAGATCACTTGAAAGATCTTGAAGTGGCCTTCAACATCCTGGACAAATACAATATGAAGCTGAATCCTGCAAAATGCAATTTTGGAGTAGGCGCTGGAAAAATTTTGGGATATATGGTCACTAAGAGAGGAATAGAAGCAAGTCCAGATCAGATCAAAGCCATCTTGAACCTAAAGTCTCCATCAAATGCAAAAGATATTCAAAGACTGACCAGAAGGCTAGCAGCTTTGAACAGATTCATCTCAAGATCTTCTGATAGGTGCAAAGAATTTTACGACATTCTAAAGAAGAATAAAAGATTCGAATGGGGAGAGAGACAGGAAGAGCTTTCCAAGATTTGAAGAAATATTTATCTACTCCACCGCTGCTGGTAAAACCTGAAGATGGTGAACCTCTATATCTTACATGGCAGTATCCTCAAATGCAGTAAGTGCTATCTTGGTAAAAGAAACAGAAGGTCAGCAAAACCCTATTTACTATGTAAGTAAAAGTGTAATTGATGCTCAAACCAGGTACTCCCATCTCGAAAAACGTATACTTGCATTAGTTATGGCATCTACTAAACTTAGACATTATTTTGAAACGCATGCTATACATGTTAGGACTAATTACCCTATAAAATGCGTATTAAGAAAACCTGAAATATCTGGTAGAATGGCTAAATGGTCTGTGAAATTAAGTGCTTTTAATTTAATTTATGAACCTAGGACTGCTATAAAATCTCAAGCTTTAGCCGACTTTGTGGCTGATTTTAGTACTGACTTGCAACCTGAAGTAGATTTAGAAGTAAAAATGCTAGAAGAAACTATTGAAAAATGGATTTTATATACTGATGGTGCAGCTAATGTTAAAGGAATAGGATTAGGTATCGTACTAAAATCGCCACAGGGGGATATCATACCCCAAGCAGTGAATTGTCATTTTATAGCCACTAATAATGAAGCAGAATATGAAGCTTTGAATTTCTGGTATGCAATTAGCTAAGATATGAACATTAGAAACCTTAAAGTATATGTAGATTCATTACTCTTAGCTAATCATTTTAATGGAACATATGCTGCAAAAGGTGAAAAATTGATGCAATATTTAGAAATAGTTAAAAAACTGGCTGAGAACTTTGATTTATTTGATATAGAACAAGTGCCTAGAGAAACACTGAGGCAGATGCTTTAGCAAATCTAGGATCAACACTTAAGATGTCACCGGATACTAAAATTCCTATAATTCATGTATTATACTCCGCTATAGAAAAAGAATCAACTAATATATTAGCTATTCAAAAAATCGACTTTCATGGATTACACCAATAATAGAATATATAAATAATGGGACAATCCCTAAGGATGAACACCCAAAGGATTTTCGCATGAAAACAGCACATTATTCTATAATAAATGGTATTCTGTATAGAAAGTCTCTTGCAGGACCATATCTTAGATGTTTAGAATGTCTTGAGACCATTGAGGTACTCAAAGATATCCACGAAGGAGAATGTGGAAATCACACAGCTGGAAGATCTTTATACTCCAAAATCTTGAGGACAGGTTTGTTTGATCAAAAAATCGCACTATGACTCAACCGGAGGTGTGAGTAGGTTTGGTGGTGTTTTGTTGGCGATTCCCTTCCGATCAAAGGGTCGAAGACCGCTTTACGTCTATTGTTGTTGATCCTAAGTTGTTTCGTGCTACATAGGGTTTATGAGATTTGTTTAGGGTTTATTCGTAGGTCGAATAAACGATGATGATTGAAGGGTTTAATATCTTGCGTATCGTGTATATATGATGATGTGCCATATGGCTTCTTCCTCTATTTATATAGAGGGTAGGTAACTTGAAGAGGAGGGTAAGAGAATTAGAGCAAATCTCTTTCTTCTTTGATGATATATTATTTCCTTCTGTAGGAGATTCGTGGTGATCTTTGTTACAAAGCCGTGTCCGATGTATTCGGAACTTAAGTATTGTTTTAATCGGATAATCATAGAAAGGATTTATATTGATATTTCTTATATGTTGCTCGGAGCTGGGCATTGTTATCCTGAGCTTCGGATTAGTTATACTGAACGGAGGTCGAGCTCCGTCTTGGGTATATGCAATTTACCTGTACGAAGGTTCTTCGTTCTGCTTCGGATACGGAGGTAAAGCTCCGTATATGGTATATCATCAAGCCCCCCAGTCTGATGGGAGAGTCTATCTGTAGAGTATCGCATTAGACTTCAAAAACAAAAAAAAAAATAAATATACCTTCGTAAGCTCAAAAAGATGTGCTCCGTAGCTCCGCATGATGCTGGGGAAGGTTTGGAGCTGATAGTTGTTAGGACCAGTTTACTGATAAACTGGCCAGTCTCCAGTTGCATCTGGAGACCTGAAGAAATTGTCCAGAAATATATGAAGTCCAGTTGCAACGTACAGTTAACACAACTGAAGACTTCCTCCAGATGAGACCTGACCAATGCAACTGAAGACATTCCAACTGAGTCGAAGACAACAAGTGGAAGATAGAAAACATTCATGGCAGCGAAGCCCAGTGAATGTTTTACCCAGATCAAACTGGAGAACCATCAGTGTAAAGCATTTACAAAGCTTTACACTGATTACAAGGAGGACCTTTTACCTTTACATCCTTTTACCCGGACAATAACTTTTGTCTGTGTATAAAGTACAAAAGGTGTAAAGTGGTTGGATAAAGTAACTCTTTGTCTTACTTTATCAAGCATTCTAAGGAATTAAATAATAATTCCTTAAATGCTGTCAACCATATTTTTACGGCAAAGTTGGGATCCCAATACCAACCTTTGCCTATAAATAGAGGTCCTTGCACATCCAAGAATTTAACTTTGCATATTCAGAAATTTGCAATATTCTTGGTGACTTGTGCAATTCTCTCAATCGCAAAAAGGAACATTTCACAACTTTAAGTGTTTCGATTGTTAAGAGAATTTCCAAGTTTAGATCAATTGTATTTCATAGGTTGTTAGGATATTTACATTCGTGTATTATCTTGGTTCCGCAACAACCTTGTATTTTGTTTATACAATAAATAAAATACACTTGAAAAATACATATTGTCTCACCATATTTACTTTACTTGTATTTACTTTATTGCATTGTTATTTACTTATTTACATTGTCACCTTAATAAGTAAATTTCCAGATTAACCTGGTATCCACACACTGCAACTGGTCACGTCCAGATACAGTGTGTGCATTGCAAAGAAAACTCACCATCGACATAGATGTGTCTTCAGTAACCATCTTTAACTAGTTGGGACTTATAAGTGGTATCAGAGCGGGCAGGTTGAATTGAATCAATTCCATAACCTAGGTCTGCTAAGATGTCTAATGGAGGTGAGAATGGTTCTGGTCCTAATAATGAAACTATTCCTAACACACCACCTGGTCAAACTGTGAATAATAACCCTCCTCCTCCTCCTTCAGCCCCCAATCATGTCCATGTCCATTACTCTAACACTCCTGTTCCCAAATTCGATGGTAACAGTGATACTTTTGGGACATGGAAAGCTAGAATGCTCTTGCATTTTGGTGGAATAGACATGTATATGTTGAAAATCCTTAAGGATGGACCATATATACCTATGTCCAGTGGGGTGAGTCCTCTTCTAGACCCAACTGGGAGAGAGGTTTTTTTTTTGTTCCTTTTTTTTTGTGTTTCTCTGGCATTAGTCCTCTTCTAGACCCAACTGGGAGAAGAGGTACTAGAGAAAAAGCTGAAGACCATTGGTCTGATGAGGATCGCAGACTGGTTGACCTTGATACCAGACTGAAAAACATGATCCTTGGCGCTGTCCCTGAAGAGCTAATTCCAACACTTGTGTTATATCCCAGTTCCAAGTCCATGTGGGATGAATTAGTTCTCCAGTTTGAAGGAGGAAACGACACCATTGCCACCAGAAAGGTTGCACTTAACAAGAAGTATGAATCCTTCTTTGCCTTGCCAAATGAAAGCCTAACTGGTACGTATACCAGATTTACCAGTTTGATTAATCAACTGAGAGGCTTGGGCGTTGAGAAGGATAAGGATATTCTTCTTGAAAGGTTTTGTGATATTCTTCCATCCAAATGGGCTAACATGGTTCTTGTCCTAAGACAAGGTAAGACCCTGCACAGTCACACTCTTGCATCTCTCTATGGAGCCTTCAGATTCACTGAAGATAATAATGCTACAAGACTGGTGGCTGAGCAGGACGCCTTGAACCATGCTCAGAGTTCCAAGGTCGCCAGCTCAACTGGGCAACCTTGTGCTGCTTTAATGTCTGCTGAGAATGTCCAGTCACATTCTATGAAGGAGATGTTAAACAGTTTCCTGAACTCTGGCCTGACCTCTGAAATTAGTGATGGTTGTGATGAAACTGACGATGATGATCTGGTCGCCATGATTGCTAAGACCTTTAACAGGTTTAAGCATAAATCTAATCGATTTAATGGCCCAAACAATGCTTCTAGCTCCAACTCTCTAGATAAGGCCAATCTTACATGCTATAAGTGTGGTAAGAAAGGTCATTTTATGAAGGAATGCATATCTAGTCAGTCAAACAACCAAACTGGTTCCCCTGTCCCTAATTTTGATAAATCTGATGATTATAAGGCTAAATACAAGAAGCTTAAGGCTCAGATTGCTCTTCTGTCACTGGAGAAAGAGAAAAACAAGTGTTTAGTGGCAAAGACTGAAGAAAAATGGGAACTCTCTGATGACTCATCAGATGATGATGAAGAGATAAGGGATATGTGTTTCATGGCTTTGGAAGATCAACAACACATGGTGAAGGATGATGTCATTGCTGGTAGATGGGTGGACATCATTTTAAAAAAGGTGTGTGATTATGATAAAGAAATTGATACAGAACTAAAACTGGACATTGCTCAATCTCTCAATGATGATTTATTGTTTGTAGAAACTGTTAGAACTGACTGTGAAAGATATTTGGAAACAGTTCTAACTGAGCTTAATAATTTGAAACCATTAATGAATGATTTGCAAAGTGTCCAGTTGGCTCTCAAGGAGTCAGTTTTGAAAAATGAGGCTTTGGAACTTGATAATAAAAAATTACAATCTGATCTTGAAAAGGAACAAAAAATTATCAAGTCATGGGTAAGATCATCTTACAGGAATTATGATGCATTTTCAAATACCATCAAGTCATGGGTAAGGTCTTGTTTTTCTTGAACCAGTTGTTCAGTTACCAAAACTTGTGCTTTAAAAGCCAGTTCAATATCTTGAAGTTCTTTTAATTTTGATCGTAAAATTGAAAGTTCAGTGAAATCTGTTTCATAACCTTTTGACATGTCAGATCTGACAGTTTCAACAAAAATTAAATCAGAATTAAGAGCTTCAGCAATGTCCAATTTTAATTCAGGATCAACCTCCTTATCATAATCACTAACCTTTTTAATGACAATGTGCACCCATCTTCCAGATGTGACATCTTCCTTCACCAGATGCTCTTCATCAGCCAGAGCCATGTAGCAACAATCTCTTTCCTCTTCTTCATCAACTGATGAATCATCAAAGGGAACCCATTTTTCTTCAGCAACCATGCACTCATTATTATCTTTTTCTGCAGACATGAGAGCAATTTGTGCCTTAAGCTTTTTGTATTTCAATTTGTAGCTATCATCAGGCTTATGGTAAGAAACAGATGGACCAGAATGGGAAACAAACTGACTGGACTTGCACTCCTTCATGAAATGACCTTTTCTGCCACACTTAAAGCATGTCAGATTAGCCTTATCAGTAGAGGAACTGGGTGCATGTTGTCCAGTGGGCCTATTTGCTCTTGCTTTAAAACGGTTAAACGTTTTAGCAATCATGGCAACAAGGTCATCACTGTCAGTTTCATCACAGTTTGGAGAGATATTGTTAGTGACTCCAGATTCCATTTGTTCAGATATCATCTTCTTCATAGAAAATACATTCTCGGAAGACATTAATGCCGCACATGGTGGTTCAGTATGGCTAACCACTGGGGAACTACTGGAAGCATGATTTAAAGCATCTTTTTCAGCCTCAATCCTCTGGGCTTGATTTTCTTCAGTAAATCTGAAGGCTCCATACAATGTTAACAGAGTATGGGTGTGCAAGGTTTTACCTTGTCTCAAGACCAGAATCATGTGAGACCATTTGGTGGGGAGAATATCACAAAATTTCTCCAGAAGTATATCCTTGTCTTTCTCAACCCCAAGACCTCTCAACTGGTTTATGATGCTCATAAATCTGGTGTAAGTACCAGTGAGAGTGTGACACCCGGCAAATTCGGGGTCCGTTTGACTCGGGAGAAACCACTTTCTTTGACCATACAATATGATGATTAATAATGAATATGTATATACATATATATATAAATATATCTATACTCGTATGTGAAACTATGTGTTAGTTTATTTTTATAATATATTATATATATATATATATATATATATATATATATATATATATATATATATATATATATATATATATATATATATATATATATATATATATATATATATATATATATATATATATATATATATATATATATATATATATATATATATATATATATATATATATATATATATATATATATATATATATATATATATATATATATATATATATATATATATATATATATATATATATATATATATATATATATATATATATATATATATATATATATATATATATATATATATATATATATATATATATATATATATATATATATATATATATATATATATATATATATATATATATATATATATATATATATATATATATATATATATATATATATATATATATATATATATATATATATATATATATATATATATATATATATATATATATATATATATATATATATATATATATATATATATATATATATATATATATATATATATATATATATATATATATATATATATATATATATATATATATATATATATATATATATATATATATATATATATATATATATATATATATATATATATATATATATATATATATATATATATATATATATATATATATATATATATATATATATATATATATATATATATATATATATATATATATATATATATATATATATATATATATATATATATATATATATATATATATATATATATATATATATATATATATATATATATATATATATATATATATATATATATATATATATATATATATATATATATATATATATATATATATATATATATATATATATATATATATATATATATATATATATATATATATATATATATATATATATATATATATATATATATATATATATATATATATATATATATATATATATATATATATATATATATATATATATATATATATATATATATATATATATATATATATATATATATATATATATATATATATATATATATATATATATATATATATATATATATATATATATATATATATATATATATATATATATATATATATATATATATATATATATATATATATATATATATATATATATATATATATATATATATATATATATATATATATATATATATATATATATATATATATATATATATATATATATATATATATATATATATATATATATATATATATATATATATATATATATATATATATATATATATATATATATATATATATATATATATATATATATATATATATATATATATATATATATATATATATATATATATATATATATATATATATATATATATATATATATATATATATATATATATATATATATATATATATATATATATATATATATATATATATATATATATATATATATATATATATATATATATATATATATATATATATATATATATATATATATATATATATATATATATATATATATATATATATATATATATATATATATATATATATATATATATATATATATATATATATATATATATATATATATATATATATATATATATATATATATATATATATATATATATATATATATATATATATATATATATATATATATATATATATATATATATATATATATATATATATATATATATATATATATATATATATATATATATATATATATATATATATATATATATATATATATATATATATATATATATATATATATATATATATATATATATATATATATATATATATATATATATATATATATATATATATATATATATATATATATATATATATATATATATATATATATATATATATATATATATATATATATATATATATATATATATATATATATATATATATATATATATATATATATATATATATATATATATATATATATATATATATATATATATATATATATATATATATATATATATATATATATATATATATATATATATATATATATATATATATATATATATATATATATATATATATATATATATATATATATATATATATATATATATATATATATATATATATATATATATATATATATATATATATATATATATATATATATATATATATATATATATATATATATATATATATATATATATATATATATATATATATATATATATATATATATATATATATATATATATATATATATATATATATATATATATATATATATATATATATATATATATATATATATATATATATATATATATATATATATATATATATATATATATATATATATATATATATATATATATATATATATATATATATATATATATATATATATATATATATATATATATATATATATATATATATATATATATATATATATATATATATATATATATATATATATATATATATATATATATATATATATATATATATATATATATATATATATATATATATATATATATATATATATATATATATATATATATATATATATATATATATATATATATATATATATATATATATATATATATATATATATATATATATATATATATATATATATATATATATATATATATATATATATATATATATATATATATATATATATATATATATATATATATATATATATATATATATATATATATATATATATATATATATATATATATATATATATATATATATATATATATATATATATATATATATATATATATATATATATATATATATATATATATATATATATATATATATATATATATATATATATATATATATATATATATATATATATATATATATATATATATATATATATATATATATATATATATATATATATATATATATATATATATATATATATATATATATATATATATATATATATATATATATATATATATATATATATATATATATATATATATATATATATATATATATATATATATATATATATATATATATATATATATATATATATATATATATATATATATATATATATATATATATATATATATATATATATATATATATATATATATATATATATATATATATATATATATATATATATATATATATATATATATATATATATATATATATATATATATATATATATATATATATATATATATATATATATATATATATATATATATATATATATATATATATATATATATATATATATATATATATATATATATATATATATATATATATATATATATATATATATATATATATATATATATATATATATATATATATATATATATATATATATATATATATATATATATATATATATATATATATATATATATATATATATATATATATATATATATATATATATATATATATATATATATATATATATATATATATATATATATATATATATATATATATATATATATATATATATATATATATATATATATATATATATATATATATATATATATATATATATATATATATATATATATATATATACATATTTGTAAACATTCGGTACCTTGAACAAGTACCGGGAGGCAAACTATAACAACGTGTCAGTTTCGTATCATGAGCTTATATAGATGTATACTCCTTACATTCCTAGCATTGTTGTTTAACAATGGCTACCTTCATTGTGGTAAAACAATGGTTAACTTATGGCTTGTGGTTCATGGCTAAACATTTTATTTAAAACCTAAGGAACTCACCAACTTTATGTTGACACAATTTAGTATGTATTGCAGGTGATTAGATGTTGTCATGCTCGGATTGCTACTTGTTGTTCGCTTGTTCTTGTTGAATAAAGACCCTACCCACCATGCCTTCTAGTGCTCCATCTTTTGCTAAAGGATATGGATTCGTAGTTCAAATGTGTTTTTCTTAATCTTTTCAAATCAAGACTATTTCAATTTCTTGTAATGTATTTGGATCTTTGAATAAATATGTTTTATAAAATGCAAGTTCTCAAAACGACTACGTTTTAGTCGTTCATTATACTCTTGTGTTGTGATATTATTAAAGTCACGCCCCACCCGTTGACCCGTATTTTGGGGGTGTGACAGAGAGACTCGTTGGGAAGAGCAAAAAATGACTCATACTTCTTGTTTAGGGAGACCTTTCTGGTAACAACAGTGTCATCACCTCCTTCATACTGGTTGACTAGTTCATCCCACATGGTTTTAGCACTGGGATAGAGAACTAGTGTGGGAATAAGAGTTTCTGGAACGGCCCCGAGGATCATGTTTTTGAGAATGGTATCTGTTTGGGGTCAGATTTTCTATAACTATGATCCTGATTAAAGATATTACTAACACATGTTTTTGTTGTACACGATAATGCTTTTATGTTTTGCAGGATCCTGAACTAAGGATCATCATCCAGGATATTCAGGAATTAGCTAACGGTCGAAAATAAATATCTACACTTATTCAACCTCGTCAGCAAGAAAAGAAACGTGCAAATCCTTGAATATCGCACAAACTCAAAGAATAAACGTGTCAAGGAAGACTCAACGTCCACTTTTGATCTTCAGCACGTTGAATAGTATCACGCGGAGGATCCCAGATTTTTTGGATAGTTAGTTAGGAGTTTACTATATAAATAAGAGGTGATTGATCGAGAATAGGATAGCTGCTCACACATGCAACATCCCAAACTTTTCAAGTTTGACTATTTGACTATTCCGTTAGTAAACGTCAGGTTCGTTAAGTTATGTGCCTTAAACGGGGTCATGTGATTAAAATGCTTATGCGTTTAATATAATATGATTAAAGTATGTTAAAGAAATTAAATAAAGTAAAGTCATGAAAGTTAAGTGCTCGTTAAGTCGTGAAGTGTTCCGGTGAGAAAGTTAAGCCAAGAAAGTGACGTTTAAAGAGTCGAGGGGCTTAAGATGGAATTTATTAATGATGGCCAGGGGTCGTATGACAATTAGGTTACCCTAATTGTCATTCTCCAGATCTGATGCGTGTGAGAAAACCCCCAAGCAGCCCCTTCTCTCTCTCAAAGCAATTCCCTCCAAGATCTATTCGTTTCGTGGTGTTTCGAGCAAGATTTGATTAAGATCTTTCATCCTTATGATCATCTACAGGTAGTCGGAAACACAAACAAGATGAATTAACCTTGCGTATTGCTTGGTGTGCTCGTCACGAGGTAAGATAACATCTTTTGTCACCTGGTGGTACAACAAAACACGTTTTCATAAGTAAAACCTTTCAAATGGATATGTATGCTCAAAGTAAAGTTAAAGGGTGATATGGGAGGTTGTTGTGGGATATCATGCTTACTTTTATGATATATGAGATGTGTTTGCAGGTTGCAAAGGCATAAGGTAAGTACCCATGCTATGATGTGAGGTTATACTTATGAAATGTGATTATGATATGATGTTATGCTTATGCTATTTGATCACGAAATGACGATATGCTTAAGGAATGATTGCATGTGTGGCTTCATCATTTAGTCACTAGTCCTTTGATTAGGTTTGCCATGTTCACGTGCACGTTAAGGGCCCTAAAGAAATGATGTTATGTGATTGACTTAGGTGAAAGTGTAGCCTATGTTGATATTAAGTAAAGAAAGAAACATGTGACTAGTTTAGGTGAAAGTGTAGCCTAATCTAGTATAAAGATAATAAGTCTCGAGCAATAAATAAAGTTGTGTTAAGCTTAACCCGTGCTAGTTGTAAAGCTAGTGCGTACGTGGTCACTTGAGTTGCTCCTTGTGGCATAGTTATGTTTGTTTATTCCGGGTGGAGTAACTAACCACCAATGCGTAAAGGCATAAACGGTTTATTCAGTTGGAAATGACTTTGTCTTTCCTTAACGACGCTGATGGACCCCTTTATGGTTACCCATCATGTCGGGTGTGAGGACTCCTTGTATGGTCTATGACCGCCTACACACAACCTCACATCCCTATGTAAGTGGCATAAGTCACTTAGCCTACGTCTAGGCAAAGAAACAAAGAAAAGATACAAAGTAAAGAAAGTTACGTAAGAAAAGTTAGGCACACTTAGGATTATGATGTTCCTAATGTGTTATGCTATATGATGCTTATGATGTTCATGATGTTTCTTATGTTATGATGTTTATGATGCTCATGTGATATTAACATATAACGATGATTTGATTTTGTTAATATATCTAATCGGCAAATGTTTCCAAATATGTTATTCTTACTTAGCTATTTTATTAGCTAACACTTGCTCTTTGAAAATGTTGTGCCATCAGATTAGGTGAGTTTGGAGCTAGAGAAAGGATAGCTCGGTTAGGATGGGTAGAGACATTAAAGACGATAGCATTTATGTTCTTAATGCTTAGACTACCCTTAGCCTTTTGTTTGGCTACTTCATTTACGATATTATGATTTAAGACCATGTAATAATGCTTGGCATTTATGTTGGTGCCAAGACTTGGATTTTCTTTTATTATTTCGATGATGCATTTAGTAACACCAAATGTTTTCAAATGTTTCATCCGGTTACGGATGGGCAGATTTATATGAGATCCTTTTCCGCTATTATTAAACACCGTTAGGCGAAATTTTTTTGGAAATCCATATTTTTAAACGACGGGTGTTACAAGTTGGTATCAGAGAAATGGTTTAAGTGAACCAATGACTATAGGTATGCCATCGGAATTGGACTTAACCGATAGAGTATAAGTAGGCTTAAGTAGGTATGCTTAGTCTTTGAGATGAAATGCCTTAAGACGGGTTGGGATGAGTGAGAGTGTAGGATTAAGGCTATATGATTAATGTTTGTTGATATGTGAATGTGTCTTTTAGCCTTTATTCTTCCGTATCTCGCTTCTCCGTCGCTAAATTATCTTATTGCTACGATAGACGGTCCCAGAAGTAATGTGTCATTTCCCTAACTGAAATTAATAACCGTGTGATATAACTTATGTGTGAAGTAGCTGAGGTGAATGGAAGTGGGGAATTAGGTTAAATGGTATTCCATCAATGTTGTCTAGCCCATGGGGTTAGTGACAAGGACCGCAAGGGAGACATAGTATGTGTGCTGAAATCACGTGAAAGGAATTGATGGAAAAGGATGATACACAAATGTGGGAACGAACGCGCGTGTGAAAAGATACAATTACAATTATGGTCCGGAACATAATTGCAAGTGTATCACGACACGAATGTGTTTGTATGGCCATGCTTGTGTTAATCGGAGTAGAAAGTAATGAAGTTGGTAAAGATCTCTATGAGGTGTTGTACTGTGTTGTGGAGCCCACGGGCTTAAAGGACATGGACTTAAAGTTTGATGAGTATAGTTGATGCTGGATACTTGAAGGATTATAAGTAGGTGATGCATAGAAGGGTTACCGGACACACGAATGGAAGGATACAGTTACAATTCCGGTCACGAACGTAATTGTAAATGTATCACGACATGGTGTGTGTTTGTGAGACTGTGTCTGTGTTGATCCGAATAAAGTGAAGATGAGATTGATGGAATCATTAAATGGTATCATATTTAACCATGTGAAGAGTAGACGTGCATCTATGGATTAAAGTCATCAAAAGTGATGTTAAAAAGGTTAATCTTATATCTCCAGGTCGAATTAATGGTTTGTGTATGTAAGGAATTCAATTTAAGGATTTAAAAGTTGGGTTTTGGTCGAACTGGGTGATATGCGGTGCATGAGCCTTTCATGCGGCGCATATCTTCCAATTTTGAAAGATTGAATTCTGAAGGGAGCCCGATATGCGGCGCATGAACCATTCATGCGGCGCATATCCTCCAGTTTTGTAAAATGGGTTCCAGTTGAGTGCCCGATATGCGGCGCATGAACCATTCATGCGGCGCATATCCTCCAGTTTTGTAAAATGGGTTCCAGTTGAGTGCCCGATATGCGGTGCATGAACCATTCATGCGGCGCATATCCTCCAGTTTTGTAAAATGGGTTCCAGTTGAGTGCCCGATATGCGGCGCATAGAGGTTATGCGGCGCACACATGTTCCATGCGGCGCATACTTTGGTCTGTCTTGGATTTACGACTCATTTAGTTTTGATTTCACTACAGGATGATATATGACGATTGGGACGAGTATCTACAGGTGGAGATTCTTCCTTATATTGCATGAGTGTAAAGGTGATATTGATATCTTATATTTGTACAAGATGTTATGTACGAATGCTTCTCAAGATAAAGAGTTTTGGCCTTAAGAAAAATTAAGAAGTGGATGATGGAGTTATTTATGGTTTCTTAAAGCACAAGGAGTAAAAGGTTTTCAGGAGCATTTGATTCCGAATTGATCATGTTTCTCGCCTATGTGATCCACTATGCAAGGCAAAGATTATATTTCTAAAGTCGAGCCTACTCGTAGTTTTGAGATGTTTATTAATGTTCACGGCTTTGTTGCGATCGCGAGGTCGAGCCTTCAAGTGATGTGTGTCTAGTGTTACTTTTATGCAAACGCATCTTCCGTCTTGTTCTCACTTATAAGAAGAAGTTAATGTTTTCGATAGTGGGATGTATATTTTTCTATAAGATAGATTTACGGTTTTTGCTACCACTTGTTGATGATGAAAGTTCTGCTAATGTTATTTCTACTCTCATTATGACCCTA
Source organism: Erigeron breviscapus (assembly GCA_034093135.1). Taxonomy (NCBI): domain Eukaryota; kingdom Viridiplantae; phylum Streptophyta; class Magnoliopsida; order Asterales; family Asteraceae; genus Erigeron; species Erigeron breviscapus. The sequence continues at coordinate 97,528,729 of CM067169.1, forward strand.
TTGAGTTTCTCGAACTACCTGCATGCTAACGAATGGTCCTTACCATGTCATGAACTTAAGGGATAAAGTTTAAAGTTTTCTCTAGATCGAAATCTTTGCTGAATATTAGTCATATCCATCCATATATTTCGTCCATACCTGGACTTGTTGAGTATTGATTGATAAGAAACGTTTTTGTTGTTAGATTGGCGATTTCGGGTCATTCGGTGATTGTTATTGCAAGCAATATGTATCTTGCGATTTCCTACAGGTATGAAGTTGTTTCTAGAGTCATTTTAATGTTCAAATAAAACCAATATAGGGTTCACATCTGGTCTTGAGATTTGATATGGATTCGATTGCTGTGTGAGTCGATTTAGGTCATTTGGGTGTCAAATCGATTGTAAAATGAGTATAATGAATCCATGAATCAATTGAGGATTTCATAATGATAACTAAGTCATAATTTGATGTGTATGAACTGAAGAGGTCGTGGTGGCTTGACATGGATGTTTGATGGTGGAAATTGTTTGCAAAACAAAGGGTTTATTGGTCTGAAAATTCAGTCATATTGCAAAAATCATATCTTCTTTATATGAACGACTTAGGAGATGACTCTTACTTTTCTGAAAACCTCTATGTGTCCCCTAAATTCGATATGAACAAAGTTTCCTGTGATTTTGCCCAGAGATATGCGAAAAATGTCGATTTCTAGAAATGGTCAGGTTTCGGACGAATTCTGCAGACTTGTCTTGCAAACGTCGTAACTTATTCATTAGAGATCTTCAAGGGTCAAACCTTACATTTTTGAAAAGGTCTTTGAGTTTTCTACATTTGTTAAGAACTGAGTTTTGTCTCATTCGGTCATCTTATGACCCAAAAGTTGTACTTGAGGAGGCTTATGAACCGTGGTGACATGCTTATTTGGATGCCGCCTGAAATGTGATACGACCTATTATGATACGAGGTGTAGTAAATCTTATATGTTGACGTGTGATAGGGTTAAAAGCCAAGACTAGACACCGAAAGTTTGTTATATAATAATTATTTAATGATCCTTTGACGGAAGTGAGAAGTCACCTTATCATGGACTAAGAGACAAGGTTGCGTGGGAAGCTAAAGGTAAGGATATGGTATGAGCCATTAGTAGACAGGTGGTCCAAGAATGCTTAAATCTTGGTGAGCTATTGCACCATTTCATAGGACACAAAGGAAAAGATGTAAGTTGAAGAGGTTCTCTTAAAGTGTGAAAGTTAATTGTGGAATGTTTCAAATCGAGACAGCCGTTATGTGAATAATTTATTTAAAAGATGATTCGGCAAGTATGAAGGAAATGGTGAACCCAAGTGATGTCTGCCACCCCTAAGTTGATGGGAAAGAGAATGAATGACTTAGAAACTTGGGAAAATCATATGATTGTGCGATGGTGCATCGAGATTTATTGTTGTGTTCATGTGCAACAATGATTATGCCATAGGCATTGGATGTCACTTCATGATACGATAAGCTTGAAAGGAAAGTTGTGGAGCCAAAGATCATGAAAATAATAGTTCATGAAGTTGGAATCGTTAAAGAAGAGTTCGGATTAGCTCAAAATTGACCGAAGGTTATGTGGTGAGCAAAGAAAGCTTCTTATGAACAAGTGGGTATTATGGTTTAACCATAAGACTCTATGGAGGGATATGTTATGCATCGAAAGTTATGGCGAGTCGACCCTTTGTTCAAATGAATTATGTGAGTTATGGTAGCAAGTTAATAAGGATACGTGTATGAGGGGCTTAAACGCCAAATGAATAGCCTTCGCCAAATGTAATGTGGGTACTACTTATGAAGGTTGAATAAATGAGTTGATTACTTGGTTTGACTTAAATATTGAACCAAAGAAATGACGAAACGGTCGAAATGTAAAGTAAAAGTAGAAAAGACTATTTAAGGAGCTAAATGAGTTTGGCCATGCTAAGTTAAAGAGCAACTCAAGGAAATCCTGAAATGATATGATAAAGTGAGGTATGCGGATAAGTCATTTATATATGAGTGGCGAAATGATTCTGAGGACAGAATCCTTTTAAGGGGGAGGTGTTAGGTCCAGATTTAGTCCAGATTTACTGGACTCGCTCCAGACTCGACTACTGGAGCCTTACTGAAGATCTGTCCAGAAACGTGTTCTACTGGACCTACTCAGACTTGGAATCTGGAGTCCCTCTGAAGATTTGTCCAGAAATAATGGAAGACCAGTGAGCAAATATTTGTATAGGAAATCTGGAGTCCCTCTGAAGATTTGTCCAGAAATAATGGAAGACCAGTGAGCAAATATTTGTATAGGAAATCTGGAGTCCCTCTGAAGATTTGTCCAGAAATAATGGAAGACCAGTGAGCAAATATTTGTATAGGAAATCTGGAGTCCCTCTGAAGATTTGTCCAGAAATAATGGAAGACCAGTGAGCAAATATTTGTATAGGAAATCTGGAGTCCCTCTGAAGATTTGTCCAGAAATAATGGAAGACCAGTGAGCAAATATTTGTATAGGAAATCTGGAGTCCCTCTGAAGATTTGTCCAGAAATAATGGAAGACCAGTGAGCAAATATTTGTATAGGAAATCTGGAGTCCCTCTGAAGATTTGTCCAGAAATAATGGAAGACCAGTGAGCAAATATTTGTATAGGAAATCTGGAGTCCCTCTGAAGATTTGTCCAGAAATAATGGAAGACCAGTGAGCAAATATTTGTATAGGAAATCTGGAGTCCCTCTGAAGATTTGTCCAGAAATAATGGAAGACCAGTGAGCAAATATTTGTATAGGAAATCTGGAGTATTCTCCAGATTCTCAGAAATAATG
>CM067169.1:97532542-97572010 GCA_034093135.1 Erigeron breviscapus
ATCAGATAAACTGCGGTGTCGTAAGCAAAGTGCCAATACTTAGTAGGGACATGAGATTGAGCAAGAAGAGTGAGTCCAGTTTCAACAACATGACGGTGTCGTCGCTCGACGGTACCGTTTTGTTCACTAGTATGTGGACAAGAAAGGCGGTGAATAATACCGACAGACGCAAAGAAGGAATGGAGATTGCGAAATTCGCCACCCCAGTCAGTTTGTACAGCTTTAAGTTTGGTTTGGAATTGGCGTTCGACCATTAATAAGAACTGTTTGAAAGTAAGAAAAACATCTGATTTTTGTTTCAAAGGATAGATCCACATAAAACTGGAAAAATGATCCACACATAATAAGAAATAACGGTGTCCATCGGACGAAGGGATGGATGCAGGTCCCCAAACATCACAAAATACAAGATCTAAAACACGAGAACTTTTATTATTACTAGAGGACAAATGTAATTTTGAAGATTTACCAATGAGACATGAATCACATACTAAACTAGAACATTTATTTGTAATAGGTAACCTATATCTAGATAACATAGACTTCAAAAGTTCAGAGTGTGGATGACCAAGACGTTGATGCCATAGTTGAGGAGACGCACGAACAACAGAGAAGACAACTATGGGAAGTGACTTGAGGCTGGGTAAATTGATGGAATAGAGCCCATTAAGACTTGGACCATTGAGGAGGATATGATGGGTAGACTTGTCCTTCATAGCAAAAAAGGTAGAATGAAACTCAAAATAAACATTATTATCATGACAAAATTGTTGGACAGAAAGTAAGTTACGTTTAATCTCAGGTACATGAAGAATACTAGATAATGATAAAGCACGATTAGGAGAATAAAGTTTTGAAGAACCGATATGGAGTATAGGAAGACCCTTACCATTACCGACATGAAGTCGGTCATCGCCATAATATGGTTCCGAGTATTCAAAACTTGAAAGATCAGAACCAACATGATGATTTCACCCCGTATCCGGAAGCCATGAGGTTGAAGCTTGTGAGCGATGGTCAGCATAGTTTGCTTGTGAGCGATGGTCAACATAGTTTGCTTGTGAGCGATGGTTAGCATAGTTTGCTTGTGGTGGTGTCGACCGTCTATAGGTGGATGGATCACGATTTGGACGCTCAACTGGAATATGTCCAATGCCACACCTGTTACAAGTACCAAACACAGTGTTCTGATTAGAAGCCCAAGAAAAATGATTGCCGTTACCTCCTCCGTTGAGTTGTGAACGGTTAGAATTAGAATTGCTTCGACCATAGTTCTGATTTCCTCTACCACCTCGACCTCTACCTAGGTTGGCATAGTAAGCAGTAGCTGGTGCTCCATTCTGTGGTTGAACTTGAAGACCAAATTGTGACAGAAGTTGTTGCAAGGCTGTGATTTAATCAGGGGAAGCCATAGAGGTGTTTGTGTTATGTTGATTAGATGTGGCAGTAGCTAAGAATGCTTGAGTAGGTGCAACATCAGGCTGATTTTTCTTTACCATATAATCGTGATCAGATAATAAACCATACAGCTCAGAAAATTGTTGTGGTGGTAACCGAAGAGCCCCAGACTTAAAAGAGTTGTACTCATCCCGAAGTCCTGAAACGACCAGCATGATGACATCCTTTTCTGGCATAGGTTCTCCAATGTTAGCAAGAGCAGTCGAGTATTCTTTTGCTCGGTCAAGATAAGCAGAGGAAGACTCATCACTCTTCATCTCAATTTTTAATAATTGAGTTTTGAGAGTGAATTCCCGAGAAGATGTGTGTGGTGCATAGGCACGCTCAAGAGAAAGCCAGACATCGAGTGAAGTGGTACCTTGCACATGTTGAAACGAGGCCTCGGATATGGTAGAGTTGATAAGCATATGGACGTGGGCATCATTGGTAACCCACATGGTGTAATCAGGATTGATTGTAGGTGGGTCAGCAGTTTTAGACGAGCCAGTTGCATCAGAAGCTTTTGTGCCTATTAAGTATTGCGGAGGGCAAGGAATTGTCTCATCAATGTTGGAATTCGTCTGCCCAAGACACATATTAAATTGACGTGGCTAGTACGTGATGATCCAAGTCGGGTCATACCCAATAACAAGCTAGACAAACACTTATGGTATTTATTTTATATGATTTGATCTTTAAAATAAATATCAATACTTGAAACATTTAGAAAGTGGTTTTCTAAATACTTGCACTTGAGATATGTAAATAAATTATATGGATAATTTATTTTGAGAGAAATGTAAATATGTTTATTTGGCAAAATAAACATTTATATGTGTTGTGTATAATATATAACATGTTACATAAGGTATGTAACAAGTTACAAGACTTTTATATAAAATGTTTTATATAAAATACAAGTTTATAAAATTGGTGGGTTTTGTCCATGTGATGGCCATAGGGGCCGGCCCCCCCCTCCCCATGTGCATATGGTGTGATGATTGGTTTTACACATGCATGAGTCTCTTACATACACAACACAATGTACACATAGAGTGTATCACCATACACATGCAATTGTAAGACAATTTTCTCTCAAGACTCAAAAGCTTTTTCTTCTTCCTTTTTCTTCTATTGAATTCGGCCAAAGGGAACAAAAGGGGAAGGAAATTTCAAGGTCAATTCCTAGCATAGTTTGGGTGTTTGTTGGAAGCTTGGGGTATAATAGCTTGAGGTTCTTCTAGGTTGAAGACTTGCCACTTCAAGATCATCATCTCCTTCATTCCACCTTCTCATAAGCTTGGAAGAAGGTAGTCTTCTAAACACCCTATGGTGTTGTTTTGTATGTATGCTATTCATATACATGGATCCTTATTGTTTGGGTTTTATTTTATAAGTTAAACTTTGAATTTAACTATACCAACATATTGAAATGGTTCAATTTTCCGCTGCGTTTTAATATTATAAGGATAATATTACTTTGATAAAAACCCAAAATCTCAACAATGGCATCTAGAGCCGGTTATATGGATACATACATCAAAAGTTGATATTTTGTTTGGACAAAATCCAATATTTTGGTCATTTGGTTATGGCCAAAATAAATACACAAAAAGGAGGTTCCTTTTTCTTGTGTATTTTAGTGTCACAACTTAGCCAAGAGACCTTGTGAATGTTTGTGATGTGTGGATGTGTTTGTTTAATTATTCAATGGTTGTAATAGTTAAATAGGATTTTATTCATTCATTTGGTTATGTAATCTATTTATTTCATTTGGTATGTAATAAGTAGATTAGTTGCATTTTTCATTATAAATGTAATCTCCAAGAAGGCATCAAAAGGTTTGGGGCTAAAGTTGGAGGCTAATGAGAAGACCCGTAAGTTCTCACTGCGGCGCAGTGGGAGTATGTCAAACCCACTGCGGCGCAGTGGGGATTATGTGGCCGAAGACAGTAAGTTCCCACTGCGGCGCAGTGGGAGTATGTCAAACCCACTGCGGCGCAGTGGGGGATAATGCAGCCGAGACCAGTGACTTACCACTGCGGCGCAGTGGGAGTATATTAGACCCACTGCGGCGCAGTGGGTTATCAAAAATGAAGAAAAATTGTACAAATCACATCACAAAAGATTACTTGAAGCATTTGGATGCAAGATCAAGTGGGAGCTCAACTAACACAATATTTTGTGTTACTTTGTCCCTTAGGTTGAGACCTTTTGGCCCACTTGTTTCGGCTAACAAGTGTGGTCAAAATTAGTTGGCTAATGTTGTGCACTTATTAATTTTATGTGGTTGTTTGTTTAATTTTGTCATATGGATGCTCAAAACCAACAAACTTGATGACTACATAAAAGATTAAAATTGGTTTTAATATTGACATTAACTTGGTAAATTAAAATGGGTTTTATTAAAAGTTAATGGTCACAATTATAAAAATGGATTTTATAAAAGAACCTTGAAATTTGGATTTCAAGATTCATTATGGTACATAGTTTTTAACTAGAATATAAAAAAAAACTCAAACGACCCTTTAAAAACAAGTTAAACGCCATCCTTTTATACAACACTTAATTATTTGGGAACTCTTTGTAGGATAAAGGTCACCTAACTACTTTGAGGAACTTATAAGTTAAGGTAAATTTATTGTACTTATGGGATAAAGGTCACCTAACCACTAGTATAAGATAAATTTACATGTGTGTATAAGTAGGACAACTTGATTTGGAAGCCATGTGATTAGGGTCACCGAAGCATGGTAACCAAAGGCGTTGATGGGATTAAACATGCCAACTTAATATAAGATATTAAACGGTCCCATACCACTAGAAATTGCAAAGTGTTGCAATTGTCAAACGTTTGACTACCTTGTTAATTTAGATCATGGGATAAAGGTCACCTAACCATCATTTAAATGTAACGTTGGATTCTAGGTTTTAATTATTAATTGTCCATGGGACATAAAAGGGTATTAACAATTAAAATTTATATTGATATCGAAAATACTAATAAAGAACTTTGTTAATCTTGTAGATGGCCGCTAACAATGCAATAAACCCCAACCCAAACGTCCATAATTTTTCACTAAGATCCATCCTTGAAAAGGATCGTCTAAACCAAAACAATTTTGTGGATTGGTTTCGTAACTTGAGAATTGTTCTTAGGCACGAAAAGAAATCCTATATTTTAGACGATCCTATTCCTGATGAGCCCGAAGAAACTGATGTTGAAGCCTATAATGATTGGGTTAAATATGTCGAGGACTCCGTGCAAGTTAGTTGCACTAATGCTAGCGAGTATGACTCCCGAACTCCAAAAGGAGTTCGAGCATCATGGGGCATACGACATGATTACCCAACTCAAGAAATGTTCCAACAAAAGGCAAGGGCTGAACGCTTCGAAACGGTTCGAGCGCTTCATGCATGTCGCATGGATGATTCACAACCCGTCTCAACATATGTTCTTAAAATGAAAAGCTACATTGATCGCCTCGAAAGGCTTAATTGTCCCGTCTCAAATGAGTTAGCTACGGATATGATCCTTAACTCATTATCTAAGAGATTTGAAACTTTCGTGTTAAATTATAACATGAACGGATGGGACAAGACCGTTTCCGAGCTTCATGGGATGCTCAAAACGGCCGAGGCTAGTATGGGAGGAAAAGTTCAACCCGTTCTCATGATCAATGAAGGCGGAAAGAAAAGGGCTTACTCCGGACCCAAGGCAAATGTTGCTAAGGGAAAGGGTAACTACAAAGGGAATTTTAAAGGCAAAGGAAAGGGAAAAATGGATACCCAAAAGGCGAAGAAGCAAAAGGTTGCTGTCAATGACCCATGCTTTGAGTGTGGGGAGGTAGGACATTGGAAACGTAATTGTCCAACCTACCTCAAAGAGTTAAAAGCTAAGAGGGATGCAGGGCAAACCTCAGGTACAATATTTATGATATATATTGAGCTTAATACAGTTTTTTCTTACATATGGGTATTGGATACCGGATGTGGAACTCATATTTGTAATATGTTACAGGGGTTCATAAGAAAGAAGCACATCAAGAAGGGAGACATTAGTCTCTTTATGGGCAATGGTGCATTGGTGCATGTTGAAGCCCAAGGAGACTATCTTTTGAAACTTCCAAATGGTTTGGAAATTGTATTGAACAATGTTTTGTATGCACCTAGTTTGACTAGGAGTATTATTTCTGTTTCCCGTTTAAGCATGTTGGATATGATTTTAATTTTGTTAACAATGATATCCATGTTTCTTTGAATGATGTATTTTATTTTAAAGCTATGCCTTTAAATGGTATTTATGAATTAGTTCATGAAAACCAAACATATGATAACTCAATGTACCAAGCTACCACCAAGAAACTTAAATTAGATTTAAGTGAAACCTATATTTGGCATTGTCGTCTTGGCCATATAAATAAGAATCGCATACTAACACTTCAAAAGAATGGTCTTTTGAAAACGAAATCAAATGATTCATTTAATGTATGTGAATCTTGTTTACAAGGCAAGATGACTAAAGCACCTTTCAAAGGCACTAATGAAAGGGCAAAAGATTTATTAGGTATCATACATTCGGATGTATGTGGTCCTTTTAAGCCAATGACTAGGAATGGTGAAAGATACTTCATTACATTCACCGATGACTATAGTCGTTACGGTTATGTATACTTATTAAAACATAAGAGTGAAGCTTTTGAAATGTTCAAAATCTTCAAGAATGAAGTAGAAAACCAACTCAGTAAGACAATAAAAATTCTTCGTTCTGATAGAGGAGGTGAATACCTAAGTGATGCTTTTCAAGGTCATCTTAGAAGTTGTGGGATTGTCTCACAACTAACTCCACCTGGAACACCACAACATAATGGTGTGTCTGAAAGGAGGAATCGAACTCTATTAGATATGGTTCGTTCCATGATGAGCAAAAGCTCACTACCTCTATCATTTTGGGGATATGCCATAATCTCTGCTGCCCGAATTTTAAATATGGCTCCACCAAGAAAGTGGAGAAAACACCTTTTGAAATATGGCATGGAAGAGTTCCATCTTTATCATATTTAAAGGTATGGGGTTGTGAGGCTTATGTAAGACATGATGCCTCAAACAAATTGGAACCCCGATCCACTAAGTGTATCTTTGTAGGATATCCCAAAGATGATTTGGGATATTATTTCTACAATCCTAATGAGCAAAATGTATTTGTTGCTCGAAAGGCTGAGTTCTTGGAAACTAAATTCCTTATGGAAGGAACTAGTTCCAGAACAGTGGAACTTGAAGAAGATCAAGAACCACTGACAGATACACACTTGGGTGACACTAGCATTCAACAAAAGGATGTTGAAGATGATCAAAGGGTTGATCAAGACACACAAAACGTTCGTAGATCTGGTAGAGCTACTTATCCACATGAGAGATATGGATTTCTCGTGGATGAATGCTACATGGTAGTTTCTGATGAACCTACCACCTACCATGATGCTATGTCCAAATCAGATTCGGACAAATGGCTAGAGGCCATGAACGCTGAGATGCAATCCATGTATGACAACCAAGTTTGGGAATTGGTTGTTGAACCTCCTAATTCCAAAGTAGTTGGAAGTAAGTGGGTGTTCAAATTGAAACACGATATGCATGGAAACTTGAGTACTTATAAAGCTAGACTTGTAGCAAAAGGTTTCACTCAAACTCGAGGGGTCGATTATGATGAAACTTTTTCGCCTGTGGCAATGCTAAAGTCTATTAGGATATTATTTGCCATAGCCGCACATTATGACTATGAGATATGGCAAATGGATGTCAAAACCGCTTTTCTAAATGGATATCTTGAGGAAGATGTCTATATGGATCAGCCTGAAGGTTTTGTCGATCCTAAACATCCTAAAAAGGTATGCAAGTTAAAGAAATCAATCTATGGATTGAAACAAGCATCAAGAAGCTGGAATCGTCGTTTTGATGAAGAAGTCAAGAAATTTGGCTTCATCAAAAACGCTGATGAAGCTTGTGTGTATAAGAAGGCTAGGGGGAGCATCATTACTTTTCTAGTATTATATGTCGATGACATTCTACTATTTGGAAATGACATTCCAACCTTGGAAGGTGTAAAAGCCTGGCTTGGAAGTTGCTTTTCCATTAAGGATCTTGGTGAAGCCGCCTATATTTTGGGAATAAGGATCTATAGGGATAGATCAAGGCGCTTAATAGGTTTGAATCAAAGTGCATACATAGACAGGATCTTGAAAAGGTTCAAGATGGAAAACTCCAAAAAGGGTTTGGTGCCTATTCAAAGAGGAACTATATTGAGTACTTCTCAATCTCCCGGCTCAAAAGTTGAGCAAGAGAGAATGAGTGGAATCCCATATGCATCTGCTATAGGATCCATCATGTATGCTATGATATGCACGAGACCGGACGTGTCATGCGCTTTAAGCGTGACAAGTAGATACCAGCAAAATCCAGGTGATAGTCATTGGATGGCTGTCAAATATATATTGAAATATCTTAGAAACACTAAAGATATGTTCTTAATATATGGATCTGGTGAGGAGGAACTCGTTGTAAAGGGTTACACGGATGCGAGTTTCCAAACTGATCGAGATGATTCTCGATCACAATCGGGGTATATCTTCATTCTAAATGGAGGAGCTGTTTCTTGGAAAAGCTCAAAGCAAGATGTGGTTGCATTGTCCACTACAAAGTCTGAATACATCGCCGCTTCTTTAGCAGCACAAGAAGCTGCATGGTTGAAGAAATTCATTGCCGATCTAGGGGTTGTTCCTTCCATTCAAGAACCCCTAGAAATTCTTTGTAATAACGAGGGTGCGATTGCTCAAATCAAGGAACCTCGTGCACATCAAAAGACTAGGCACATTGAGCGGAGATTCAACTACATAAGGGATGAAGTTGAAAAGGGAAAGATATGTATTCACAAAGTTCACACCGATCAAAATGTTGCGGACCCACTCACGAAGCTCCTTGAAAGGCCTAAGCATGAGAGTCATACTTGTGCCATGGGACTTCGATATTCTAGTGATTGGATTTGATCTATTTTATGTATTTGGATATCGGAACACTTGTAATTATTAACACATTTATATGAATATTGGTATTTTGCGTTTAAATTGTGTTATGTTCCATTTTTGCATGTTTAAATCCATGAATAAGTTAATTATTCTAAATGTCCGTAGTCGATCATATTTATGGGAACAAATATGAATGTAAGATTATTATGAACTTGGATTGGTAGATATTCAAAAGGTTTTGAATATAGAGCAAAGTGTTGCTACCAAGGTTCATAGATATTTGTGGGATACAAATATTGGACTGACCTGCAATCAAGCATTACTACATGGAATCTCTGTGATTGATCATAAGTAATCTTGAGTTAAAAGGCGAATATCATTGTATCCTCAGACCTGAGATACATATTGGGTCTTGATATTCACTGAATATTATACTTTGACTTAGTTCTTCGCTGTTTTGAAACATGGCAGTACATAAGACTAAGCTCAGGTATGATATAAGGTGATTGTGAGAGACGTATGTAGTCGAGATGGAATTTGTCCCTCTTATTCGTTGAGAGTAAGATGTCTAAGGCCTGTTACAAAGTTAAATCAATAGAGAATGATCACTCTATGTCTCTAGGATTTAACATGACATCTGTGACAAAAGGAAAAATGATCGATTCACCTAAATCATTTCAAGTAAGGGACTTGAAGAGGATGATGTTATTGAATGGCACTTCGTCATACGTATTAGGGGTAGCAAACCGTTGTTAGGCGGTATTTGCTGCTTGCGTCAATCTTCTATGAATCTTGTGCAAGTGGGAGATTGTTGGAATTTGTCTGCCCAAGACACATATTAAATTGACGTGGCTAGTACGTGATGATCCAAGTCGGGTCATACCCAATAACAAGCTAGACAAACACTTATGGTATTTATTTATATGATTTGATCTTTAAATAAATATCAATACTTGAAACATTTAGAAAGTGGTTTTCTAAATACTTGCACTTGAGATATGTAAATAAATTATATGGATAATTTATTTTGAGAGAAATGTAAATATGTTTATTTGGCAAAATAAACATTTATATGTGTTGTGTATAATATATAACATGTTACATAAGGTATGTAGCAAGTTACAAGACTTTTATATAAAATGTTTTATATAAAATACAAGTTTATAAAATTGGTGGGTTTTGTCCATGTGATGGCCATAGGGGCCGGCCCCCCCCTCCCCATGTGCATATGGTGTGATGATTGGTTTTACACATGCATGAGTCTCTTACATACACAACACAATGTACACATAGAGTGTATCACCATACACATGCAATTGTAAGACAATTTTCTCTCAAGACTCAAAAGCTTTTTCTTCTTCCTTTTTCTTCCATTGAATTCGGCCAAAGGGAACAAAAGGGGAAGGAAATTTCAAGGTCAATTCCTAGCATAGTTTGGGTGTTTGTTGGAAGCTTGGGGTATAATAGCTTGAGGTTCTTCTAGGTTGAAGACTTGCCACTTCAAGATCATCATCTCCTTCATTCCACCTTCTCATAAGCTTGGAAGAAGGTAGTCTTCTAAACACCCTATGGTTGTTGTTTTGTATGTATGCTATTCATATACATGGATCCTTATTGTTTGGGTTTTATTTTATAAGTTAAACTTTGAATTTAACTATACCAACATATTGAAATGGTTCAATTTTCCGCTGCGTTTTAATATTATAAGGATAATATTACTTTGATAAAAACCCAAAAATCTCAACAATGGCATCTAGAGCCGGTTTGGTAACAAGAAACGTTTTATCATAGTTATCCAAAAACCATAATTGGCGGGTGATAGTGTAAACCCAAACTTATGTGAATTGTGAGCAGTCTTTTCAGCTGTACTAAAAGCCACGAGTACCATGATTCTAATTTTTTTTTTTAAATATATGAATATATATAAGCTGTAAACTCGAAATTGAAACTGTGGGGGGTAATCTGAATCGGTGAATTGAAGAATGACGGCGGCTACAAAGTAAGATGCGCCGGAATTTTTCAGATCTGGCCGGAAATTGAATTTTTCTGGCGGCTAGTTGCGGCGGCGCGTGGGCGGCAGATAGGTGGTCAGATTTTTTAGGGTTTGATCGGAATTATATAAAAAACTAGTAGAGGCAGTTTTGGTGCAAATAGAGACTTGGAGATCAATGGATTTGATTAGACAGCCTGTCCAGCGGCTGTTTGGAGGTGTTCAGCAACTTTCCGGCAACCACTGTTGAGCGGCGGCCAGGGTTCCGGCTAGGGTTTAAAGAGAGGCTCTGATGCCATAATAAACAGGTTTATAGGTATAATTGTTGTTATCTTGATAATGGGAGAATAAGGGTTACATATATAGAGTGAATATTTACACTCTAAACCTCTAAGAATAATAATACTTAAATACATAAACTAATTGTCTAATATCACCACACCGCCGCAGATATCATGCGGGATTTGTCTAGTTCTATATAACTTACATAATAATTATGCTACCCAAAACTGAATTTAGATCCCATGACATAAATCCCTATCTTCAATTTTTACTTATGAAAAACTCATCAGTAGCAAGCAAGCATCAATTAATTATGCGCAGTCTTTTTACCCCTATAAGGACTTGATATAAAAAAAAGCATATTTGATAAAGATCATTGTAAGATGCACATGATATATAAACATCAAATTAGGAGTGATGGCGACATACCTCAACAATTTCCAAGTTAAGTTTAAGAAACTTGACATTATGAAGCTGTTGAAACAAAAAATGATTTGATGAGCATCACGATCACCATTTAGACCGTCAAAATAAACATCTGCCTCCTTCAAAAGATGGAAACTGAGATGTTTGAGAGTTTGAGAACCAAAAAGGTCAACGGGAAATTAAATGCAATTTCTCAAAGGGTTGTATGAAACATTCAGTTGTTGGATATTGTGAGAGAATGCATAGTTCAAAATTCTTTTGACGAATGGTTGTACAGCTTTTCCATGATAGCTGAGATAGAGAGAGGACACTTCTGTTTGTTTATTTCGGCGGGAGAGAATCTGTGTAACATGCTTGGAGAATTCGTCCAACTTAGAAAAATCCTTACTTGAGAAATCAAGACAGGATACTGAAGTCCAGATATATCTCCATCTGGAAGACAGCTTACTGGTACGAACAGCGTCTTTGAAACTATTAAAAGAAAGGATTTTATGGCTAAGATCATCTGCTTAGTCTATCAACTTCTTCTTCCTCTTCTTCTACCTTCCTTCTCTTCCGGCTAAGTTGTTCAGAATCCATTCTCACGTACTCCGGCTCCATCTGATCATATAAACACGGATACTTTCCACTATGAGTTTAGGATTTCATAAAATTAATCAGTTACTTCTATTATACTGTAGTAGTCTTTGTTTATTAATAATCAATCATCATTAGAGTTCCTTTTCTTCTGAGTAAATCAAAATTCACGAACTATTTTCTTTCAACATTTTAGATCCATAAATTCAAAGATCTCTTAAAACAATATGTGTTCTTTATCATCAAATTACTTATCATATTTTGTATTTCTATATCAATAAAACAATATTATATCAATCTTACATGATTACATCACCATTAATTTTTCATCAATTATAAGTTACGAGAACGGCACCCGCGCGTTGCGGCGGTGAGTTAGTGGGTGAGATAGGTCATAGGAGGTGATAGGTCATAGAGTGTGATAGCCAAATGCCTTAGCCGTGCGTCTTCAGATTTAAAAATTCGTCGAAACTATATCGAATGACATCTCTAATGAAAGAGCATGAAATTTTAAGAACACCCATATAATTTTTATAATTTATCGATGTACGTTTTTGAGATAAAAGATTTTGAATGAATTAAGAGGAATAAAATGATTTATGGAAAAAATGATTGGTTGAGATTTGAGGAGAGAGAAAGGGTAATATAGTTATTTTAGGTAAATATAGAATTGATAGGGGGGCATTTTGGAAAAGTAAATGTTGAAACTTAAAATTTAGACGGAGCTTTTTGCTTTATAATATATAATAATAATAATATAGATAAAATGTTCAAGTTTTTATCAATCTTGCTAGATTCAGATAGTTAGAAAAGGGGGAGCGATCTGTACACCATCAATTTTTGACAATACACCACTAAATGTGCTTTACGGTGTTGTACTGTACAACTCAATAAAACATATTTGGTGATGTATCGCCAAAAACCGATGGTGTACAGATCACCTCTAAGGCATTCTATTAAGGGGATGTGAAAGGACTTTGCTTTGTTAGGCACATGCTTTGATCTAATCATTTTATATCTCAATTTGTCATGTTTTCACATAACATTCACATCAAACTGTTATAACTATAACGAGAGAAAGTGCCCGCGCGTTGCGGCGTGAGATGGTGGGGTGATAAGTCATAGAATGTGATACCCATATGTCTTAGCCGTACGGGCTCCGCCCTCGGATTTAAAAATTCGTCGAAAGTATATCGAATGACCTCTCTAATGAAAGAGCATGAAATTTTAAGAACACCCATATAATTTTTATAATTTATCGATGTACGGTTTTTGAGATAAAATTTTTTTGAATGAATTAGAGGAATGAAATGATTTATGGAGGAGAGAGAAAAAAAATGAGTGGTTGAAATTTGAGGAGAGAGATGAAAATAAGTGGTTGAGATTTTCTCTAATTTGAAAAGTTGAAAAGTTGAAAAAATTTGGTGGGAACAAATGATTTATAATGTAATAGAGATAGAGAAGAGATAAATTTTCATTATACTACCTGTCTGGGTGCATAAGCTAGTAATAATAATGATAATTGACATAGCAATTGTGGCGTGTGTAACTATGTTTGCTTATTGAATACCATACAAGTGAACCGTGAATCGGCCCATGTTTCACTGTGTCGGTTGGGGCCGGTTTCAAAGTCTGGTCGGTTAACCCACTGTTGGCCCAATGCTCGAACTTTTGAAAAAAAGAAACTACTTAAATTTTAACTGGTTTAACTGGCTACCACTAACATAATAGTGATTTAACATTTATCTAAGATTATGATTAAGATATTAGTTGTTTATTGTAGCAATAACATGTTAATCCGTTTGTATTGGTAATTAAGACTTAACAATACAAACTTAATTGAAGTAAATAACTGAAGCAATAACCTGTAATGTTTTTTTTTTTTTTTAAATTTGAATTATATAACTGAAGTATCATATATACTTCAAACTTGTATTCGGATGTATACAAAACATGTATGCCTCGCCCTAACATGGCTGATGGATGATGTTACATCAGCCCTAGACACCATTTTCGGACACTCAAAACCTATCTTAAACAAACATGAAATATACCGTTACAAAGATTAACGAACATACTTTCAATATGTACTTTCATTTTCCTCTAAAACATAATACACAAAAATTTATAGCCTCTCAAAAACAGCCAAAACCCATTTTTGGCTGCTGAAAATAGCAAACAGCACTCACGGGGCTGTTTTGTGACCCGTATTTGAACCACCTAGACACATCCGTTCCCTAAAAATCTTATACCATTTGAAAGAAATCCAACAATACTTTCAATACCCACTTTTAATTTTTATAAAACCAATATATACAAAGAGGTACATCGCTTCAACAACTGCCCCAAGCCCAATTTTGCACATTTACCCAAGTTGCCAGCCGGCCCGTTTCTTCAACTTTTGGGACTAATCTCATTTCCCAGAAGCTAATATCATTCTAAATAGACCAAAATCTGAAAATTTGTTCTAGCAAACAAATTCAATCCTTCCAGTGAATCATTTTCCCATTTTTGCACAAACGACCAAAAGTGCCAAATAACTAAAATGGACAACATAGACAACCAACTACTTTTAACAATGTTATAACTAGTCCACGTGAGATCTTCTAAAGTTAAAAACAATTTTATAGGTAAGGTTGAGGGATCTTGACCGGCCCTTATACACATATTTGAATACATATTTCACTGATTCAACTCAAGTTCACTAATCTTCCAAAGTTAAAAATAACTGAAATGGACAACATATATAACCAACAACTTTTAACAAAATTTGCCTATCATACACACCACATATTTATGAATGAAAACCAACAATACGTCTAGTTTACCAAAAAGACTCCCAACGTCATATTATATCACAGGCACTATATCACTTTGTCGGAGATTCATCATTATTATATCATGTATATTGTTTAAAAATATCTTATAATATGATATTTCAGATAGTAAAAATACATAGTAGCAAAAGAGCATCATAAAATATGAGCCACAAGACATGATATATGATCAATGTCATCGGTGTGTATCATAGCAGCAAAAAAACATAAATGCTTTACTACTGGAGCCATCATCTGCTAGAATTATATAACTTCAAACAGCAAAAACACATATTACGCTGTGCTCTCTATTGCATTAGGCCTGAAAATAAAATAAAGGGTAAAATGGGACCAATAGTTGACATTTTTGAGTATATTTCTCGTGAGTATAAGAGAAATTGGTAACTTACAATTTGCTAAGAGAACGGTTTGGATGTTGTACTTGTAGCAAGTTAATGAAAGCCGACAGTTAAACGCTTTTGATTTTCATCACACTCGATCTTTATGTCTTCTGTCATTTTTCTCATGACGATGACAGCCTCAGTTGAAAGACTATTAAAACATGGTTCAATCATAGCACGATTTGTTGCATGCAGCTTTTTGAGTAATCCTTCAATGCTATCTAACTTGGAAATAACGAGATGAGCTTTCTGTTGCTTTGACTGCAGATTCAATTTATTCCAACAACTCTTGATCAGTGCGATGTTTTCCCCAATTTGAAGTTGCATCTTCGTCTCTGCTTTTCCATTCCTTTTCCTACGCATCTTTGCGTTGTCGCTCTCCATTCGTGCTTTCCTTTTGGTCTTGGTACTAGCTTTCTCTTGTTCTAGAAGCACCTGTAATTCGCCCATAAGCCTTCGTGCTGATGCGACGTCCCTCACTGCTATCACCTCCTGCACAATCTCAGAGTTTTTTACTTTATATATATATAGGATACATATATCGATTCATCAAAACAAACGGCTACGAGATGTCAATATATAAACTTTAGGTAAGTAGAACTCAAGATCAGTAAGATGTTGAATAGGAAATACTTTATTCCAAATTTACCATAGCTGACTCAAATTTGGCAAAACTAAAAAAATGGAATACATACCATGCATCCTTCTTCCTGTATTACAATCATAATTACAGGATCAAAAACAAAGCAGTGATGAATGAAAAAATGTCAACAGATCGATTGAAGCTTGGCGGAAGATATCAGCTAATATACCTTTGGTTGAAACTTAGCATAGCTTACGCTTAATTAAGGCTTGCCAAAATTGTCTTTTTGATCTAGCTAGAGCAATAAGTAGGATGCATAAAGCATATGAAGAAAGAAGCTGCAGAATATTTTGCAAGCGAAAATTATAGGATGTACAATACAACATAGCTTATGTAATTAACATTCATAATAACATGTTCAGATTCGCAAGGGAGTGATTGATCAGAGATTCAGAGGTTATGACTTATGAGACATGATCATGAAAGACAAATATAATAAAAGAGAGTGGTTGGTACAGTATAATATTGTAATAATGGAATTTGGTTGGCGGGCGTGTGAAACTACCGCAATCGTAACTCTTTTGAAATGATGGGTCTGGGACTCTGGGTTGGCATGATCATCTATCTCAACCCAAATCTAACCCGTTTTGTTAATCATGCATGTCAAAAAAGTTACTCAAAACTAACCCTTTTAATAAATGAGTAGTTATATTGACCCGTATACGAGCCATATTAAATGAAAAGGTGTGCCATACAAAACTACCGGCCGGTGTGTTTGGTTGATAGGTAGCCCGTAGCCGAATGATAGAATGACTTTTATCAAGTTGAATGTGTTTGGTTATTGAAGAAGTTTGGTTAACTTTTGACTTTTTTGACCCATAGCTTATGAAGGAAGCTTTGTATATCTATATATAAATATATACAAAGTGTATGAGAGAAAAAATATAAGGACATGGCAAATGGAAAAGTGAGGTTGAGCAAAATGTGAGGGCTCCCTCCACTATGAGAAGCTATGGAAGAGGGAGGACATATGTGTGTGTCCGTTCCGTGTGGTGGTCTCGTTGGTTCAATAACGAAGGTGTGAATTCCGTTATTGTAATCAACAGAGTGGTGACATGAGAAGCTTCGAGAAGAGATAAGATCGTTGAGAGTGTCTCCATTCTTGTAATAAGGAATTTCTTGTGTAGTAGCGAGATAAGCGATAGCATTCAGAAGTGTAGAGATGCGTCGTCCATTCTTGTAATATTATTCTTATAGTAGAGTTTAAGTGGCCAGATGGTCCCGTGGTTTTTCCTCTATGTTGAGAGAGGTTTTCCACGCTAAAAGTGTTTGTGTTGTGTTTGATTTTCTGTTTACATTTTAGTTGGCTAACATGTAGTGTGTTGATTTCTTACGTCTTTGTGGTGATTGGTGGTGATCGATCCTCAGAAGGTTGGTGAGAGATTAGTTCCACTCATAAAGAAAGAGGCTGCAGAATATTTTATAAGTGAAAAATTTTAGGATGTACAAAACAACACAGATTATGTAATTAACATTCATAATAACATGTTCAGATTTGCAGGGGAGTGATTGATCAGAGATTCAGAGGTTATAATTTATGAGACATGATCAGGAAAGCCAAATATAATAACAAAAATGTGGTTGGTAGAGTATTTAATAACGGAATTTGGGTGGCGGGCGTGTGAAACTACCGCAGCCATAACGCTTTCAAAATGATGGGTTTGGGTTGGCACGACCATCTATCTCAACCCTGTCTAACTCATTTAGTTAATCATGTCAAAGAGTTACTCAAAACTAACCTTTTTTAATAAACGAGTAGTCATATTGACCCATTTACAATGCATATGAGTAAATGAAAAGGTGTGCCATACAAAACTACCGGTCGTGTGTTTGGTTGATCATAGGTAGCTGAATGATAGAATGACTTTTATCAGGTTGAAAGTGTTTGGTTGATAGCATTCCATCAAAATAGCCATATCATAAACCCGGCCATCAGGGGTATTAAACCAAATCAAAGGTAGGGGGTGTTCAGTTTTTGGATTCATGTCAAAACAAGCCAGAAAATCAAACCAAATCGAAGTTGATTTTTAAATTGATTATGGGTTTTGATTGCAATTTGGTTTAACTAATTGTATTGATTGTATTATAAACATTTAGAAAGCTAATTCATTTAGTTGAGGTGTTACTTTATAATCGTCACTCAATATGCGTCTTCTACCTTTATATATATCATTTGTATTGCTTTTAGAATACTAAAGTATGTACGTAATAACAAAGAGTAGTATTGCTTCTGGTGCTGATAAATAACACTATTTAAGATGATGCACATGAAGATAAATAGATATACCTCAATAATGTCCAAGTTAAGTTTAAGGAACTCGACAGTGTGGAGCTGTTGAAGCATACAAACAATTTGATGAGCATCGGTATCATTGGGACAGGAAACAAGAATATGCGCCTCCTTCAAACAAGGGAAACCATCTGTAGAATTAAGGAGCAGAGGATAGGAACCTTCATAAGCCAAGGAGGCAAGCTTGGGTGCAGAAATCTCATGCTTTGTATCCCTGAAACTATCTCTGATAGTGAGATTCTCGAGTTGAGGTGCAACCACATTAACAAGGTTTACACGAGGATAGTGTTGGAAATAAAGAGTGAGATTAGATAGCCCAGGATGACATATACTCAAACCACTATTATTCCATCCATATGTTTCACAGCTTTCTAAGGTGAGATTCTTCAAGTTTGGACACTTGGATAAAAGGACAACGAAGTTGTCATCACTACAGAATCTGACATCTTTGAGATACAATGTTGTTAAGGATGGGAGCTCCCAAGTTGATTTGGGTGTGAGGATATATATCCTGGGCCTCGTTTCCAAACTGAGATGTTTGAGAGACGGGGAACTTCAGTGCTATTCTCAAACAAACATACAACATCGAGTCGTTGGATGTTGTGAGAGAATGCATCCATAAGTTTTCTGACATATGCTTCTTTATCCTTTCTACAGATACGAAAAGTGAGCTTCAGAGAAGACACGTCTGTTCGACTATCTCGGCGTTTGAGAAACTGTCTAACAAACTTCCCCGGCGCGTCCGGCGCCCTTCTAAAACATTCCAGAGTTGAGAAATCGAGGCAAGGCATAGCAGTCCAGATAAATCTATACCTAGATGACAAAACCATGGTTTGGACAGTATCCTGGATGCTAACGAAAGAAAGGATTTTATGGATGAGATCATCTGGTAAGCTGCTTAATCTATCAATGGGCTTTTCTTTCTTTATTTTTTTGGAGTCTAATATATCAGCAGAACCTCTTTCTATATCATTACTCTTTCTCTTTTTACAATTATGCCCAGAATCCATGTCGTTCTTCCCACAAAAATAAACAGTACAGTGGATGGCGAATCAGGAGATGATATGATGCGGGAATTAATCGAAGGAAGAAAGAAAAAGATCTACTACTGTACCTTTACTTACGAATTAGATTGTCACCGAACTGATCAAATACGTACAATAACAGAGAATTAACCCTACTTAAGAAAAAGACGAGGGCTTTTATAGACGAGGGCTTCTTTGGTTTTTCATTCTCGTTGTTAGCAGTCCCTCGCACTAATTTCTGCTAGTTTTAGCCGTTAAACCCCTCACGTGCAATGTAAACGAGGGTATTTTTGTCCTTTCACATCATAATGAGCCTTCTTTTACCCATTTATTTCTGCTTAGTCCATCTTGTTCTTCATGCTTTCCTCTTCTCTATTCAATCATTAACAAAAACATCTAACATAAAAAATCTAAAAACCATGTATAACAAATTCATTACAACTACAATTTCAAATGCATCTGTAAAAAATTATAACATCAATAAGTAATTAAAATCCCATTTCATATCACAAATAAATACATATTGATAAATATAAAATTGAACAAATAATACTACTAAAAGAAATATTCTAGTGATGCAAATAATACACACACACACACATACATATATATATATATATATCGATTCAAACAAAAAATGCCATTATTATCATATTTGTTGTCATCGTCAATAATCTAATCCCATTAACAATAATGTGTAGACCGGTTTGAAAATAGAAGAGAATAAATAGATATACCTCAATAATGTCCAAGTTAAGTTTAAGGAACTCGACAGTGTGGAGCTGTTGAAGCATACAAACAATTTGATGAGCATCGGTATCATTGGGACAGGAAACAAGAATATGCGCCTCCTTCAAACAAGGGAAACCATCTGTAGAATTAAGGAGCAGAGGATAGGAACCTTCATAAGCCAAGGAGGCAAGCTTGGGTGCAGAAATCTCATGCTTTGTATCCCTGAAACTATCTCTGATAGTGAGATTCTCGAGTTGAGGTGCAACCACATTAACAAGGTTTACACGAGGATAGTGTTGGAAATAAAGAGTGAGATTAGATAGCCCAGGATGACATATACTCAAACCACTATTATTCCATCCATATGTTTCACAGCTTTCTAAGGTGAGATTCTTCAAGTTTGGACACTTGGATAAAAGGACAACGAAGTTGTCATCACTACAGAATCTGACATCTTTGAGATACAATGTTGTTAAGGATGGGAGCTCCCAAGTTGATTTGGGTGTGAGGATATATATCCTGGGCCTCGTTTCCAAACTGAGATGTTTGAGAGACGGGGAACTTCAGTGCTATTCTCAAACAAACATACAACATCGAGTCGTTGGATGTTGTGAGAGAATGCATCCATAAGTTTTCTGACATATGCTTCTTTATCCTTTCTACAGATACGAAAAGTGAGCTTCAGAGAAGACACGTCTGTTCGACTATCTCGGCGTTTAAGAAACTGTCTAACAAACTTCCCCGGCGCGTCCGGCGCCCTTCTAAAACATTCCAGAGTTGAGAAATCGAGGCAAGGCATAGCAGTCCAGATAAATCTATACCTAGATGACAAAACCATGGTTTGGACAGTATCCTGGATGCTAACGAAAGAAAGGATTTTATGGATGAGATCATCTGGTAAGCTGCTTAATCTATCAATGGGCTTTTCTTTCTTTATTTTTTTGGAGTCTAATATATCAGCAGAACCTCTTTCTATATCATTACTCTTTCTCTTTTTACAATTATGCCCAGAATCCATGTCGTTCTTCCCACAAAAATAAACAGTACAGTGGATGGCGAATCAGGAGATGATATGATGCGGGAATTAATCGAAGGAAGAAAGAAAAAGATCTACTACTGTACCTTTACTTACGAATTAGATTGTCACCGAACTGATCAAATACGTACAATAACAGAGAATTAACCCTACTTAAGAAAAAGACGAGGGCTTTTATAGACGAGGGCTTCTTTGGTTTTTCATTCTCGTTGTTAGCAGTCCCTCGCACTAATTTCTGCTAGTTTTAGCCGTTAAACCCCTCACGTGCAATGTAAACGAGGGTATTTTTGTCCTTTCACATCATAATGAGCCTTCTTTTACCCATTTATTTCTGCTTAGTCCATCTTGTTCTTCATGCTTTCCTCTTCTCTATTCAATCATTAACAAAAACATCTAACATAAAAAATCTAAAAACCATGTATAACAAATTCATTACAACTACAATTTCAAATGCATCTGTAAAAAATTATAACATCAATAAGTAATTAAAATCCCATTTCATATCACAAATAAATACATATTGATAAATATAAAATTGAACAAATAATACTACTAAAAGAAATATTCTAGTGATGCAAATAATACACACACACACACATACATATATATATATATATATCGATTCAAACAAAAAATGCCATTATTATCATATTTGTTGTCATCGTCAATAATCTAATCCCATTAACAATAATGTGTAGACCGGTTTGAAAATAGAAGAGAATAACCATTGGGTAATAGCCCAGTGGCCACCAACTTTCCAAGGCAGGTCTTGGGTTCAAGTCTTGCCAAAGGCAAACTTGAGATAAACAGAGGATTATTAAGTGGTTAGTATCTGGATTACCAAATGGCATGGGATCAGGGTGTTTCCATCCAATTATTCTTTTTTTTTTTACTTTATAATAAAAGATCATTGAGTCAAATGAAAAAATGTTGCAATTTCATAATATGCAGGGGGAGAAAAAAAAATCATTGATTCTAAAAAGTATTCAATTTCAAGAACTAGTGATTAAAATTGATAAAATATAATGAAATAAAATAAGAGATTTACATTAGATCTATAACAATACACATCAAAAATTGAATAATATGTCGGATATATAAAGACTTTTTGGATCATGCATACAACCGGCGTAGTTGTTAATCTTTAACTATTTATAAAATAAATAATGAGGTAATAATAAAACATATGAAGAAAACAAATAGCGTGGGAAAAAATGGATCTGAGAGAAATAAATTGAATAGAATGAGTAACAGAAAGAGGAGTTACCTTTGGGATGACCAACCAACAATCTGTCTCTCGTTTCTCCTTTTTAATCTTTTTAAAACTATCATGTTTTTTTCCCCCTTCACAGATACAATGAATATCTTATTCTTAAAAGGCTTTTTAGATAGGAGGGTATATAAACTATGATAATTATAAACAGGTATAATATCAGGGAAAAGGGAATATAAGGTTGTCCACTTAAGCTTAGGTGTAGAACCCCTCACATTACTAATATTTTATTATTTCTTGTTTAATGAATAAATGTCTGGGCCCCCATGAATTTTATGGTTTAAAAAATTAATATGTGAGTGTCCGACACCTAAGCTTAAGTACCTAACAGCCTTATATTCCATCCCCATATATATATATATGGGGTGTTGAGACTGATTCAAACCTCCATGTGGTCAAGTAAACAACTAACACGTGAATTGACAAAGTCAGAGGAGCGTTAGTAGTCTACCTATTATGCAGGAATAAGTTAGTTGGGATTTCCCATGTTTCCTATTTTCATGTTTAGTTTGTTATTTTCTTAGTCTATTTAAAGTTGTAACTATCAGAAGTAATGTGTATCAATTTCAATTCTCAGTATTTTCTTTGTCAACCACAATTTTGTTTCTCTTTGAATTCATCCCTGAAATTTACTTCTTAAAAGTAACAGTGGTATCAGAGCCAGTACTCATACTCGCTTCCAACAACTCATCAGTTTCACCTTAAATTAACCCTATGGCTGAACAAACAAGTACTTTACCCACACAACCCACACCAATTCCCATATTCAAAGGAGAAGGCTATGAGTATTGGGCAATTCGCTTAAAAACTATCCTACGGTCTAGAGATCTATGGGATCTTGTTGAGACTGGTGTGAACACTGCGGATGCTGATCAATCAAGACTCAAAATTGCTCAGAAGAAAGATGCACATGCCATGGCCATAATTCAACAGGCCGTACATGATCAATTATTCTCAAGAATAGCTGCAGCTACTACAGCAAAAGAGGCTTGGGACATCCTTAAAATGGAGTTCCAAGGAGATGATCAAGTGAAAGGAATAAAACTTCAAGGTCTTAGAAGAGAATTTGAAAATCTGAGCATGAAAGAAGGAGAATTGGTGGGAGATTACTTTTCAAGGGTTATGGCAGTTGTCAGTCAGAAAAGAGGTTATGGGGAAACTGTTGAAGATCAGGCTGTTGTTGAAAAGCTACTTAGGAGCCTTACTCCTAAATTTGATTCCGTTGTTCCATCCATTGAGGTCTCTTATCAAGATCTCACAAACCTCACCCCTGTCAAACTGATGGGCATTTTGCAGGCACAAGAGGCTCGACTAGTCACCAGAGAACAGGACAAATCCGAAAAGATTGAGGAACAAGCCTTACAGGCTATTCAAGAAGGAGGAAGAAACTATCAGACATACAACAATCGAGGCCGAGGTCGTGGCTCATTCAGAGGCAGGGGTCGTGGAAGGAGTAGAGGACCCCAGTGTGACATATGCAGAAAGTTTGGACACGTGAAGAAGAACTGTTGGTATAATGAAGAAGGGGAAGCTCAAGTGACAACTGATGAAAATCCAACCGATGGTACTAATGAAGACGCTCAAGCTCTAATGTCACAAACCATAGAACCTTGCTCCACTATTAATGAGTCCTATCTCCTCATGGCTGTTACAGAAAACTCTACTCATAAGAGTGACCTATGGTTTGTTGACTCGGGCTGTAGTAATCATATGACAGGCATAATTGAAAGTTTCATCAAATTAGATGATACTTTCAAAATGAAAGTCAATCTTGGAAACAAGCATAAACTTAACGTGGAAGGAAAAGGCACGGTGAAGATCAATCTACCGGGTGGTATGACAAGACTGCTGGAAGACGTCCATTATGTACCCAATCTAAGGTACAATCTTCTTAGTGTTGGTCAACTGATGAGAAGAGGATACACACTCACATTTGATGAAGAAAAATGCATAGTTACTCACAAGAAATCTGGTACTGCAATGATGATTATACAGATCTCCTCCAACAACATGTTTATCATGGATCCTGCTCAAACTGTTACTCATGCTGCTCTGAAAGTCACTACCAATGAAGAATCATCTCAACTTTGGCATGCAAGGTATGGTCATATCCATTTTGAAGGGTTAAAATTTATATGTGAAAAGAAACTTGTTCATGGCCTACCCACCATACTGTCCACACCAACGTGTGAAAGTTGTGTGTTAGGTAAACAACACAAACTCCCTTTCAAGTCCTCATCTTGGAGGTCCACTGACAAATTAGGTCTTGTCCATGCTGATTTATGTGGGCCTATGCAAGTAGAAAGTCTAGGTGGAAGCTGGTACTATTTACTTTTCATTGATGATTTCACTAGAATGTGTTGGATTTATTTCTTATCAAAAAAATCTGAAACATTTGTGAAATTTAAACACTTTAAAGCATTAATTGAAAAAGAAAGCGGTCACCCTATTAAGGTCCTGAGAACAGATAGGGGTGGTGAGTTTTGCTCCCAAGAATTTAATTCATTTTGTGATAACCATGGAATTAGGAGAGAACTCACTATCCCCTACACACCTCAGCATAATGGGGTAGTGGAAAGAAAAAATAGGTCAGTTATGGAAATGGCAAGATGTATGCTTAAGGAAAAGAAACAACCTAACTATTTGTGGGCAGAGGCAGTAGCTACTGCTATTTACTTGATAAACAGGTCTTCTACCAAAGCAGTAGAAGGACAGACCCCCTATGAGGCCTGGTATGGCATAAAGCCTTCTGTTTATCATCTTAAAATTTTCGGTTGTGTGGCCTATAGGTTAACTCCAGTTCAAGGGAGAAGAAAATTAGATGATCGTGGAGAAAGATGTATCTTTATTGGGTACTCACATGCAAGTAAGGGGTACAGGTTGTTCAATCCCATCACTCAAAAGTTTCAGGTAGAAAGAAATGTGGTGTTCCTGGAAGATAAAGAATGGGTATGGAAAGATGCAAGTGCAGGTGGTCACTTATCCATTGTGTACTACAATGATCCCTTTCCAACTTTAGCTGATGAGTCAAACCTATCATATGACAATGACAATATCCAAGATACTCCAATTTCCTTATCTAATAATGACAACTCAACCTCCACTCAGTCCTCACACATACCTCACTCTACCTTGAACCAAGATACTAATATACACAATATTAGTAATCCTAATACCACTCCATCACCTCAAAACATAGACTCTGAACCACCCACACACAATAACTCACCTATTACTCCTATTCCATTCAATTACACAGGACCCACAGAAGTTGGTCCCTCCAGAAGATCAACAAAACCACCTGCATGGTTTCAAGATTATGAAACTGGTGAGGGACTATCAGAGGAAGAAACACAATTATTTGCACTCAACATCTCAGATCCAAGAGACTACTCACAG
The DNA here is from genome assembly GCA_034093135.1 of Erigeron breviscapus. Lineage (NCBI taxonomy): Eukaryota > Viridiplantae > Streptophyta > Magnoliopsida > Asterales > Asteraceae > Erigeron > Erigeron breviscapus. The sequence goes on from CM067169.1 coordinate 97,557,891, forward strand.
GCTGCTAATAAAGATGAGTGGATTAATGCTATGAAGGAGGAGTTAAAAGCTTTTGAGAAAAATCAAACCTGGGAGCTTACCACACTACCTGAAGGAAAGAATTTAGTAGGCTTAAAGTGGATGTACAAGACAAAATTGGGACCTGATGGAAGCATCTTAAGACACAAGGCTCGCCTTGTGGCCAAAGGATACTCTCAAATACCAGGGATAGATTATCAAGAGACTTTTGCTCCTGTGGCCAGGTTTGAGACAGTTCGTGTAGTGATTGCTGCTGCTGCACAACAAGGATGGGAGTTACATCAATTGGACGTGAAGACCGCTTTCCTAAATGGAGAGTTAACTGAAGATATCTATGTAGAACAACCTGAAGGATTTGTGATTTATGGCCAGGAAGATAAAGTGTTCAAATTGAGGAAAGCCCTATATGGACTCAAGCAGGCACCAAGAACATGGTACTCGAAAATCGACAGGTACTTCTCTTCTCATGGCTATATCAGAAGTGATAATGAGCCTACTCTTTATGTAAAAAGGTTCCCTGATGGAAGAAGAATCTATGTGTGTCTGTATGTTGATGACATCATATGCACAAGTTCGAGTCCGGATTTGATAGCTGAGTTCAAAAAGTGTATGACAGATGAGTTTGAAATGAGTGATATGGGGCTGTTAAAGTTTTACTTGGGACTTGAAATTCATCAAACTGATGAAGGCGTCTTCGTGAGTCAAGAACAGTATGCCAAAAATTTGTTAAAAAAATTTGGTATGCTCAACAGTAACATTGAAAGTACTCCCATGAATTCAAATGAAAAGCTGGTCATCGCAGATGGGGGTGAGAAGGTAGATGAAGCTCAGTTTAGGAGCATGGTTGGTGGTCTATTGTATTTGACTCACACACGTCCAGATTTGGTGTTTTCAGTAAGCATGATCTCACGTTTTATGCAATCTCCTTCCAAGTATCACTTGGGTGCAGCTCGAAGGGTGCTAAGATATGTAGCAGGCTCTCTTGGTTATGGAGTATGGTACAAAAGGAATTGTCCTGTCAAATTAACTGGTTTTTCAGACAGTGATTGGGCTAGTTGCCCAGATGACAGGAAAAGTGTATCGGGCAATGCTTTTACTCTTGGAAGTGGCATGATAACCTGGAGTTGTAAGAAGCAAGGTTCAGTGGCACTCTCAAGTACAGAGGCCGAATACATAGCTGCTACTGCAGCTACATGCCAAGCTGTGTGGTTAAGAAGAATACTTGAAGACCTTGGATTTAGTCAAGATCAGACCACTACTATTTACTGTGATAATCGTTCTGCGATTAGTCTCTCAAGGAACCCTATTATGCATAGCAGGTCGAAACATATAGAACTTCGTTATCATTTCATTAGGGATATGGTAAGTCAGCAACAGATCAGTTTGGAGTTCTGTACTACTGAGGATCAAGTGGCAGATGGACTTACAAAGGCAGTGGGTAAAGGTAAGTTCATTCACTTCAGGAAGTGTATGGGACTAATGGAGTTTGCATCAAAGGGGGGTGTTGAGACTGATTCAAACCTCCATGTGGTCAAGTAAACAACTAACACGTGAATTGACAAAGTCAGAGGAGCGTTAGTAGTCTACCTATTATGCAGGAATAAGTTAGTTGGGATTTCCCATGTTTCCTATTTTCATGTTTAGTTTGTTATTTTCTTAGTCTATTTAAAGTTGTAACTATCAGAAGTAATGTGTATCAATTTCAATTCTCAGTATTTTCTTTGTCAACCACAATTTTGTTTCTCTTTGAATTCATCCCTGAAATTTACTTCTTAAAATATAGGGTAACACTCCGGTAAAAACATCTTAAAATAAGAACGGTGAGAATACTTAAAAACATCATTTTGATGCATTAAAAGTCCATAAAACTAACATAGTACATAACTAATTATCATTATTTAAGTGTTTAACAACACATTGATCCGTCAAAATCGAAAAAATCACGTTTTTTGTTGGATGCATCATTTTGATGAATATGCATCCAAGATGGATGCACAAAACAAAAAACATGATTTTCTCGATTTTGACAGACCAATATGTTGTTAAACACTTAAATAATGATAATTAGTTATACACTATGTTAGTTTTATGGACTTTTAATGCATCAAAATGAAGTTTTTAAGTGTTCTCACCGTGTTCTTATTTTTAAGGGTGTTCTTATTTGATTTGCCCCTATATTACATATATATACGATGCATAGGGGGGCCAATCAAATAAGAACAACCTTAAAATAAGAACACGGTGAGAACACTTAAAAACTTACATTTTGATGCATTAAAAGTCCATAAAACTAACATAGTGTATAACTAATTATCATTATTTAAGTGTTTAACAACACATTGATTTGTCAAAATCGAGAAAATCATGTTTTTTTTTTGTGCATCCATCTTGGATGCATATTCATCAAAATTGATGCATCCAACAAAAAACGTGATTTTTTCGATTTTGACGAATCAATATGTTGTTAAACACTTAAATAATGATAATTAGTTATACACTATGTTAGTTTTATAGACTTTTAATGCATCAAAATGATGTTTTTAAGTGTTCTTATTTTAAGGTTGTTCTCACTGGAGTGTTACCCTATATATATATATACATATATGAATATATATATATATATATATATGGAAAGGTTATTCTAAGAACCCTTAAAAAACAGGAACTTTTAGGAACCTTTTTCCATCAATATTTACAAGGTAATATTGTAATTTTATAATTTCATGCACATGTGATATCGATTAATTTTGTGAAACATTGTTTACAAAATACTAGCATACATGTGATCATAGCACCGTTCATGCACACATGATCACCAACTAATCTCATAAAATATTCATTTGTAAAATACTTGCATATACTTTCATACATATGATCATATAACTGTTTGTACACATGTGATCACCAACTACATATATGTACATATATGATCAATCATATAAATACTTCAATACATATTTACCCATTGCATATATATGCACATGAAAAAACAAAATAAAAATATTGCATGTGATCTTGTTAACGGCAGTGGTCTGTAACTTTTTCATGCACATGTGATCTTGTTGGCGCCCAAATTTGATGAAATCAAATAGTTTACATAAAGAAATCGGATTATGAAATAACATAAGCCACAAGAATGATTTTTTTTTTTTGAACAGCAGTGGTGATTGGACTCAGCGGCATGCCTCTTCATCGTCCGGTAGAGATCGATCACGTCACCAGCACAGTCAATCCGAAGGCCCCACAATCAATATAGATCAGCATGTATTGTGATTAAATAAATTATTACTGTCCAGATGTCAACTATATATATCAAAAGAGTCAACTGTGATTAAAACAACATCATCTCAAACATGATTGGAAGAATAACGAAGGAATAAATTGAATGTTTCAATTTTGTAAGATCACTCACAGTCACCAATCGAAAATTTGGAGAGAAATATGTGAAGATTTGATCCAAAAATATAACAGTTTAATAGGAAGACGTTTTTTTATATAATTCTTGTACAACTCTTTATAAAGGAGGGAATATTTGTTAACAGTTCTTATTTTTTTGGATTCTCAAAATAACTTTTCGATATATATATATATATATATATATATATATATATGGAAAGGTTATTCTAGGAACCCTTAAAAAACAGGAACTTTTAGGAACCTTTTTTCCATCAATATTTACAAAGGTAATATTGTAATTTTATAATTTCATGCACATGTGATACATAATTTATGAAACATTGATTACAAAATACTAGTATACATGTGATCATAGCACATTTATGCACACGTGATCACCAACTAATCTCATAAAATATTCATTTGTAAAATACTTGAATATACTTTCATACATATGATCATATAACTGTCTGTACACATGTGATCACCAACTACATATATGTACATATATGATCAATCATATAAATACTTCCATACATATTTACCCATTGCATATATATGCACATGAAAAAACAAAATAAAAATATGGCATGTGATCTTGTAACGGTGGTCTGTAACTTTTTCATGCACATGTGATCTCGTTGGCGCCCATTTGATGAAATCAAATAGTTTAAGCCGTAAAGAAATCGGAGTCGAATGAAATAACATAAGCCACAAGAATGATTTTTTTTTTTTGAACACAGTGGTGATTGGACTCAGCGGCATGCCTCTTCATCGTCCGGTAGAGATCGATCACGTCACCAGCACAGTCAATCCGAAGGCCCCACAATCAATATAGATCAGCATGTATTGTGATTAAATAAATTATTACTGTCCAGATGTCAACTATATATATCAAAAGAGTCAACTGTGATTAAAACAACATCATCTCAAACATGATTGGAAGAATAACGAAGGAATAAATTGAATGTTTCAATTTTGTAAGATCACTCACAGTCACCAATCGAAAATTTGGAGAGAAATATGTGAAGATTTGATCCAAAAATATAACAGTTTAATAGGAAGACGTTTTTTTATATAATTCTTGTACAACTCTTTATAAAGGAGGGAATATTTGTTAACAGTTCTTATTTTTTTGGATTCTCAAAATAACTTTTCGATATATATATATATATATATATATATCATTAATTAATTGAAAAATTAATGTTTATCACAAATAGTCCCTGTGATTATGAAATGGACCAATGCCTCACGTGATATGCACGTGAAGAGTTTAACGGCTAAAACTAACGAAGTTGGTGCGAGGGACTGCTGCAATAAGAATGAAAACCAAGGGACTGTTTGCAACGAAAAAAAAAAGGCAACTTAATAATATGAAGAACCACAAGGACCATTTGTGACATTTTCTCTTAATTTTAGATTACAGATCAATGTATACGTCAGTTCCATATATATTGACTAACTAGTCCTAATACCCGTACGATGTACGGTAGTTATATAGATTGTATCATAAAGAAATTCGAATATGTCTCATACATGATTTGTGAGTATGAAATAAATTGTGGTTAAAGTAAACCGATGATCGAAGATAAGTTATAATAAACAGTAATGATAAATATAATATATGTTTAGTTAAAGTTTTGGATTTACTTAAATATTTAAAATCATGTCACACCCCGACTAAGGCGGAAAACTCGGGATGCGACGCATAGTACACGCGTCATGGATATTACATAGGAAGACTAAATGAAACCACAAAATATTCCAATTCATAGCATAGATTAACACAAGCATTCAACATCAATCCAAACACAAATAAAACATAATCCAACTCCCACGCAGGGGATCAAAGGTTAGGCATAATGCCATACTAACACAAAAGAGAACATAAGATAACATAGCAGCAACAAGGAATCCTAGAGTCCAAAGTCTGCTATAAAGGCTCCATGCTACTCTCCTCAGCCACCTCTAACCTGTGCACCTGAAAGGATACTTAAAAACGTCAACACAAAGGTTGGTGAGTTCGTAGGGTTGTAGTCTAGGTTGTCAGGTTAACTTGATGCATTTCATGTATACTCAATGTTGCCAAGTCACAATGTTGCCAATATCACAAAGTTGCCATGGACTTATCAAGTTTGTCTATGTAGGGCCTTACGGTTCAACAACCTGCCGACGCATCTAGTGTAGTCAGGACTTACGGTTCAACAACCAACCGATGCATCTAGTGTAGTCATAACGTAAATCAATAAGTATCCAAGTTATGAAATCATATATGTATCCAAAACATGTTATCAAAATGTATCCAAAATAGGTTGTCACAATATCATATCAAATAAATACAGTTTTACAAGAAAACATTTTGTATCCTTTCAGCCCCAAGAAAACATGTAAAAAGGGGACTACGAAGCTCACCTGAATGCTAGCAACAAGATTAAGCTACGCAAGATATCAGAAAGCAAGTAACCGGCACGCAACAATCTGTTTCAAGTTATCACAATTAAGTATGTGTTCATTATAGGTAAACGTGCTCATAACGTGCCGCCAAGTGTTGACCATGTTGTCCAAAAGCATACTAGTTTGTCTTTGACCAAATTTTATAAGTTTGACCAAAGTTGACCAAATTACAAGTTTGACTAAGTTGACCAAATCGACTAAAGTTGACCAAAGTTGACTAAACCGACCAAAGTTGACCAAAGTTGACTAAACCGACCAAAGTTGACCAAATCGAGGTAGTAATCGAAATCCGAGGTCTCAATTGAAAGTTGAGGTCTTAAATTGAATTTGGGGTCTTAAATTGATATTGGGGTAGTATTTCACTAAAAGACAAAAATTGAAATTGAGAGGCTAGTAATCTGGGGTAGTATTTCACTAAAGGACAAAATTGAAATTGGGGTAGTATTTTGGGGTAGTATTTTGGAGTTCAATTGCGAGGTCACAAATTTTGGGGTAGTATTTCACTAAAAGACAAACTGAAATTGGAATAGTGAACGGGGTCGCAAATTGAGTGTTCTTCCCCAATTTTGTTCTAGAAAACCCTAATCGTTTCTTTCGATCTGAAAGGTGTTTTTATCATCAGATTGTACTTTTAGACCCACAAATATGATAGTAAAACAATACTAAAGTCGTAAACTCTGAAACGGACTTAAACCCGAAAACCCATTTGAACAAAGTTTATAAAAAGTGTACAAAAATTCTTATATCTCAAGATTTTGTTAACGAAATCACACGAAACTTTGACAAAAGTTGTAGTATATGTTTCTAAACGTTTTGGACGTAAAAAGTTTGATACTTGGTGTGTGTAGTGTGTGTATTCAAAGAAAAACCGAAAAATAAAAAGAAGAGCATAATGGGTTTTGATTTTATACCTTGAATCTGTAAAATATGTGTTTGTAGAGATGTTTAGAACATAAAAACACTGTTGTTAAAGCTAAATCTAAACAAAATAAGGTTGGATTTCCATAAAACTTGGCGTTTATGAGGTAGTAATGGTGAGGTAGTAAAATGGGGTAGCAAAAGGGAGGTAGTGAGGGTTTGTGTGTGTTTTGCTTGGAGGCTAAGTTGATGGAATGAGGAGTTGTGAAAGAAAAGGAGTATTTATATGTAGGGTAAATTATAAGGATTCCATACAAGGCCTTATTACTAGGCCGTCACAAATACGAGGCTAACTCTAAATACGATGCCAAACTAAAATTACAACGTCGACTTAAAATACGAGGTTGAGTCCAAATTACGAGGTCGTATTTACTGAAAGATTATTTTGACTCGAAAGCTTAAATGGTCAACTCACGGGTGTTACAGTCTCCCCAACTTTAGGGAATTTCGTCCCGAAATTCAGATTACGCAATACGTTTCATTTCCAGGTCACATGCCAAGTTTTCAAGTATCAATTTACACAGTAAGTCTCAAGTATCAAGTTTTCAAATTAAGTTGTCAAACATCGAGTCACACATGAAGTTGTCAAACATGTAATCACACATTAAGTTCAAATCGGGTAGTCACAGATTAAGTTTAAGTCAGGTAGTCGCACATTAAGTTCAAATCAGGTAGTCACACATTAAGTTCAAATCAGGTAGTCACACATTAAGTTCAAATCAGGTAGTCACACATTAAGTTCAAGTCAGGTAGTCACACATTATTATTAGTTTATCAATAGTTAATAAAAAGAAGTAAGAATAATTATATAAATTTATATAACACAAACAAAAAATATTTAAAGTAGAAATAAAAAGACTCAAAAATTCAAACACAGTGACTAAAAAAATCTAACTTATATAAATAAAACTTTCAACTAACAATTATTTCTTCGTCGATCAATAAACACATTTATTTCATCTAATCAAACTACTTTATGACCAATAGAGTAGTAAACTGTAAACATAAAAAAAAAACTACTTCAAAACACAATAAATGAATATGTATTGTCACTAATCGGCCAAAACAATACTAAAGTTGGGTCAATTATCACTTTTAATAATGGAATCAATGAGAAGGACGAAAAGTGAACAAAAAAACTAACGAATGTGGGCAAGTTAACTAAGAAAAGCTAACGAAGTTGACGCGGTGACCAAAAGTGAAAAAATGTGGCAAGTTTACTATAGAATTTGACCTTTTTTTTTTTAAAATGATAATTTTTTAAAAAATGTTTTGGTCCCTAAAGTTTTAAAAAATGATAATTTTGGTCCCTAATGTTTCAAAACTTATCACTTTTGGTACTTACAGTTTAAATCTGACAATTTTGGTCCTTGTAGTTTCAGAATTTGCAATTTTGGTCCTTTTTAGCTTAAAATCAGAATTGTCATCTTTGGTTCTCAAGTTTAAAATGTAAAATATGATAAAACTATTATATTGTATTTTTGTCTTCTAAAACTATTATAGCAAGAATTATAGTTGAAATTGGTATATGAAATATTAAGATGTACTAATAAGGCATGATCTTGAGTCTTCATTAGGAAGATAATAATAGTGAGTATTTGTTATTGGAAATTTAATAGATTAGAAGTTAATTAGGCTTGTTTGTATATCGTAGGTTTTGGAGGTTTAAACATTCATTGTTGGGTATTGACTTGTGCGAGATTTGTTGTTGCGTGCTTATTGAGGTAAGATAAGTACCTTTTGACACGAGGGGCACAACGAAAACTTAGTTTTCATAATAAATGTTTGTTAAAGCCCTTTTGTAACAATTGCCATTTTGATCCATTAATTGTCGAAAATAATAAAAGCAAACTTTATGAATTTATGAAAGACTTTGAGTACTTATGTTTGCCTTTATATATATGTACGTGTTGGGCTAATAACAATATGATAATGAATTGAAACTGGATTGATATGACCAGACCCATATGGTGAGGTCATTTTTATTGTGACTATATTTTGTATAAAATTTATATTACCGATATGATTTTGCCCACATTCTATTCAAAGGATTGGACCTTTTCGTTTAAACCCGTGACTCATGACTATTTTAGACCGTCAATATTTTCACATTAAAATATCAAATTACTTTCGGCTGCACAATGGACACATGATGGTGTAGTACTGTCTAAATATAATAATGATAATAGTAATAAAGTTCGTGAATGATTGAAGTTCAAATTGCAAACCACTTGTGATATCACAGTGGCCTTCTCGTGAGTTTCCATATAGAAAACAAATAACCAATTAATCATCAATCATCTTACACTATATATATTATATATATATATATACACCCCACACATATATAATATATATATATATATTATATTATATATATATATATATTATATATATATATATATATTATATATATAAATATGTGTGTATTATATAATATATTATATATATATATATATATATATATATATATGTGTATATATATATATATATATACATATATATATATATATATATTATATATATATATATATAATATATATATATATATACACACACACGATATAAACACACATATATCTACTAATATATAGACAAATATTTAAATTATAGATGACGACTTTTAAGAATATCTGAACAAAATTTGTATAAGCAATCCGTGTATTAACACAGATATAGCTCTAGTATATACTAAAGGCGGCTTTCCATAGTGCATTCATATTATATTATTATGATTATTCAATATGTGATTACATAGTAATAATAATTTAATAAAAAGTAACTTTCATAGAATTTGGAGAATCTCGCAGATAATTAAAAACTCATTTTTAGTAGCCATAATTGAAGAAAATTCTATTGGCTAGCAAATACCATAGTAAACGCATGATCACATTTTCTATATTAAAAGGCCTAGTTTTGAGTAACTTTTTTACATGGTTAACTAAACTGGTTATATTTTGGGTTGATATGGATGATCATGTGTCACACCCCACCTTAGGCGGAATTGTAGGATATGACGAAAAGATATAGCATAGCACATGGAATTTATAATAGAGTCATACTAAATGAAATCCAAATAAAAGTAATTCCTACAAGCGGGATAGATCTAGGCAACACGCCTCAAATAGCAAAAGATGTAGCAAATAGCAAATAAAGTTCAATTGTTCAAATGCAAAGCTAGGAGTCCATGAAGGATCTCTTTATTGGTCTTCCTAAAGTCCACATGCTCACTCTCCTTAAGCATTGTTATTACCTGAAAATGAATGCTCGGAAATGTCAACATAACGTTGGTGAGTTCGTAGGTTTAAAGTAATACATATGAATTTTGCTGTGCATGATATAAGAAGTTTGGACAATAGTGTAAATATAAACATGTAGTAGCATGTATGCATACCAAATACTCAATGCCATCATAGTTTTCCAACAACACAATCTCATCACTGTTTTCCAACAACTCAATCACATCACTGTTTCCCAACAACTCAATCACACATTGTTTACCAACAACTCAATCACACATTGTTTACCAACAAACTACCAGCTGGAGTATAAAGTTGGCTAATTGTTATCACTGTTATCCATTGCCATAAATTGTCTTCAATAGATATCGACAGACATCTATTGCATCATTGTAATCAACACAAGCCAAGCTAACATACACATTTCATAATTACACATATATGTCCAATAAAACAAACTAGTTTTGGCACAGCTAGTAAAAGAAATGAAAAGTGTTTTGAGCATCATTTCCCCCCAAAGAAATAATATAAAAAGGGGCCACGAAACTCACCTCAACAAGCAAGTAGTTGTGCAAAGTCCAACAAAATCACTAGAATCTACACAACATATATATGAACAAGTTACAATTATGGACATGGTCAATAACCGTCCATTGTAACCCGTATTTGATGAAATACACATATGGCTACTTTCAAAATATTCCCAACCTGATTTGTCATGTATTATTAAGTTACAAGTCACATAACTTAATATAGTGTATTTGTTTTAATGATGTATCATTGGTTTCTACAAGTTCATATTCACTGAAATTTTTGGTAACTTTATCTATTTTTAATCTGGATCAAACAAACTAACCAAGACCTTAAATTTTTACCACTGTAACTTTTATGTGTTAGATACTTACATGAATTTTTACGGAATTTATTTTGTACTTTAACTATTTTTTAAAATTCGATAATTACAGACCAGTCAGAAAAGTCACTGTTTGCGCACAGAAAAGTTTTATAAAAGTTAAAGACCTTTAAAGCTTCAAAAAAAATCCATTCTTTTTGCTATCAACTCTTAACCTCTTAAACATGTTCCTGGAAAAGCATAAACTTCCAGTTCTTAAAATTGACCAAGATATGACTATTTGAAGTCGACCTAAATCTGCTCGGAAAACTCAGCTTTGCGCAGTTTTGTTATAAAATTCGTTTGACAAACTTAAACTTTATATTTTGTCACGAAACCAATTCCACCAGAAACTACACTTCCTGAACTTAATTTTAGACACCAAAAACGTGACTTAACCATCTTCCATGACCAAGATACGACCTTTCAAAGTTAACAAACTGAATCTGTCCAGATTCTGAAATAACTCAAACTTACTGTTTTAAAGACTACTACAACTAAATATATATATATATATATAAACATTCAAATCTTGTAAATCACTTATTTAAATCTGTTATTATGATGTTTATGTCTCCATAATTAGTTTTCTTAAATTATATTAATTACTACACTAAAATTAATACGTAAACTTTTAAGATTAATGTGATTTATACTTCAAGCTCTTGATTTAACCTCAAAAAGACTTTCATTAATTATAATAAATTTTTGCCATAATATATATTCATCAAATAGGTTACTTAAAATAAAAGATCAATAAATATAAAGATAAGTTTATATATATATATATAATAAGAAAAAAAAAATATATATTATATATATGAAAAGAAAAGATAAGTAATTTACCCCAAGATTGATGATCACTCCTTAGATACCAAATAAAATTTGCTTGACAAGGATGATTGAAAATTTGATTTGGTGATGTTGATGATTTTGGTCTTGAGGTTCGACGGCAGCAAGAGAAAAACAAAAGAGAAATTGTGTTTTTGATTTATTTAGGGTAATTAGTTTATATTCATAGATAAGTGTTTTAGAGTTTGAATGTGATTAGAATATAATAGTGTATAATTTAGGAAGAGTTTTAATGGGATTTTAATTCCCTTTTGCTTTGGCCGAACCTAACCAGGAGGTTATTCTCCTCCTTATTTTGATGTATATAAATCTTAGACAAGATTTAGTTTTCATGTTGTAGTTTAATATCTATTATTATTATTATTATTATTATTATTATTAATTCACCACATATAATTATTGTAATTCATTATGATTGTGGATTTTAACTCACTACAAAGTAGTGCATAGAGATTTATCAATGTCTAGAAATGAATATGACATATAAACCTTATGTCTAGATATCAACGGGAATAACTATAACCGTCTATGTTTAGGGAAATAGAGTAACTAAATCCTAAACTATTGGAATTCAAGAAATAAGAGCCACATATTGGAATGATCACCACATTTCTATGCTTGTTATACTATATAGGCACATTGACTAGTCAAGAAGTTTGAAATGTAAGTTAGAGACTATAATGAATTACAGTTTTTGGGTTGATGGATTCGCATGCCAACCCAGACCCATTATTACATTATACTGTACCAACCACTATTATATTTGTAATACCTGATCATGTCTCATAACCTCTGAAACATGTTATTATGAAGGTTACATAAGCTATTGTGTTTTGTACATTTGACTTTCACTTGCGAAATATTTTGCAGCTTCCTTATTCATCAGTGGAACTATTCCAAAAGGAAAAGTTATTTAGTTCACCCGGGCCACCTTCACAATGTTTACCCGTGAGAACCGTTTGGTATGTAAAGTACTAGACTTATTACTTTAGATTTTAAAGACATTTACGGCAAGCATTAAGCGTAAGCTAGAATCTCATGTTAAGTTTCAGCCAAAGGTTTTTTTTTTTTTTGGGGGGGGAACGGTAAACGAGTTTGGTTTTGTTAAACAGGTTTTTCAAAAAATAAAATAAACTATATATTTCTAACAAGTATTTCCGGCAATAGAAATGTCTGATTAGTACATATAAACTTGTCATGCTTTAATTTGTCCTTATCTCGCTCATGTAAACCCGACATTTGCATTGCCGGGTTGATTTTTTTTAAGTTATTCTCATATAATTTTCTATTATATATATATATATATGTATATAGGGTGGGTTATTTGTAGTACAAGGGGGAAAAAAAGTACATGTGTAAGTTAACTTACACACTTCTTCTTCCTTCTTCCTTCCATCTCCGACCACCACCATGATCATCTCCGACCACCACCATGATCCTCCGGCGACGGCGACCATCTCCGGCGAGACTTACACATGTGTAAGTTAACTTACACATTAACTTTCCGGCGAGAATCAGGTTCGTTTTCGGGTGGATACGGTACGGGCCAGAGGCCCTTATCCGTTCTAAACTGACCGTCAAGGGACGCATATGGGAATCGTATGGATTTGACGGGCGGCGATCCAAGAGATGGTGACGGTTTGCTACGGTACGGGCGAAGCCCTTGCTGCCGGCGCCGTGGTTGGGGTGGTCGGAGATGATGGTGGCTGGTGGTGGTTGTCTCGTGAAGGAAAAAACCTAGAAATTTTAAACCCTAAAATGCTAAAAAAGTTGTACTTACACATGTGTAAGTCTCGCCGGAGATGGTCGCCGTCGCCGGAGGATCATGGTGGTGGTCGGAGATGATCATGGTGGTGGTGGTGGTGGTGGTGGTCGGAGATGGAAGGAAGAAGGAAGAAGAAGTGTGTAAGTTAACTTACACATGTACTATAAAAAGTACATGTACTACAAATAACTTTCATATATATATATATATATAGTATAGTTATAATAATATAATTATATATATATTTTCTAGTTAGTTGTAATATTTTCACGACTTAATTGAATCTTTTAACATTGGTTTCATTTCCTATGAAATCTGTACGTTAGCTTTTTTTTTTGGTATATGATCCATTCACCTTTTTTAAAGAGGGATATATGGTACGTATTCCATTTTTTTAGTTTTGCCAAATTTGTGTCAGCTAAGGTAAATTTGGAATAAAGCATTTCATATTCATCATCTTACTGATCTTGAGTTCTACTTACCTATAGCTTTTGCTTATAATTTGGCATCTTGTAGCAGTTTGGTTTTGATGAATCTATATATAATACATGTATCCTATAAAGTATAAAACTCTGAGATATTG
>CM067169.1:97573010-97619353 GCA_034093135.1 Erigeron breviscapus
TCTATTAATGAGTAAAAGTTTTAGGAATATGAATTGGTTAGTATATTTTGTACTTCTACTTTATCTAGAAAAATTAGAATGACACTGTTTTTATACCTTCTTTTCTATGATCAAGCGACTCATTATTATATATAATAATTAAAGTAACAAAAGCTACAGTAACCCTTTGCTGACGTCATCATGATGTCAGCAATTTTGTTTTATTCTTATTTTGTCTTTTTCCGTTTTTTATTTTATTTTTACGATAGTATACTTTTAAAGTTTCTTATTTTTACCACTTAACTTTTACGTTTTATCACTTTAGTCTAACTTTTTGTATACAAGTATAATTTACTTTTCAATTAACTTTGGATTTTAACTTTAATCATCAAAAATTTTTTTTACTTTCTTTCTCTTATTTTAACGCTTCAAACTTATTTTTACAATTAACTTTTGTATTTTTTAACTTTAGTCCAACTTTTTGTATACAAACTTAATTATAGTTCTAACTTTAATCATCGATTTTTTTTTTTTACTTTCTATCTCTTATTTTAAGGCTCCTAACTTTTACCATCAAATTCTTGGTTTTGACGATCCCGGGCAACGTCCGGGGTCAAAAAACTTGTTAGACATTACTAGAAGTTGTATTTTGTTTTATTTTCGGCTTTAATATACTGTTTTAATATTTATATAGTTTTCTCTTCTCAAGAAGTCAAGATACATTCGCATATGCTAGTATCTATCGCTTTGTGCTTGCCATGAGCACGTCCAAGTGTCCAACATGAAAGGGAGTAGAAAAAGCCCATGGATTGGGCATGTAAATCGGCCTAACAAAAGAATAAGTATTAGCCCATATTAATATGTTGAGTGCATCTCGACCCACTCGAACGTCAACAACAGAAGGCACTTTGTTTCTCAACTAAACTTTGCCAATTAAACATTTAAACATCACTATTTTACTTGATTGTCATTTTAAGCCATCCTTAATCTGTTTTAACTCATCTTTAGCTATAAAATGCAAAGAAGTAAGAGATATTAACCAACATATAAAAATGCGAAAGATATATAACTAAAAGGCCAGATACTGGCCTGTTCTTTGTAAGTCTTGATTAACAAGAATCTGCACTATCAAACGCGTCTTTTTCCTGTGTTCGCGTAGTGCTAAGCTGCTCCTCCTCCTCATATTCTTCCTCTTCATAACTCAATAATAAATCAATATCGGCAGAAGCTTTTTTTACAACAGAATGAACTTGCGTAAGGCCGGGCATCTTCCTCATTTCTCACACGCATGTTATTTTCGCTATAATGTGCACCTAACTCCAAACTAGTGTAAATTAAAAATCCCCGGGTGCCGGGTGGTGTACGATTTGTCTATGATTACCAGTTCGACCAAAGATGATGAAACTTCTCGGACAAATCTTAAAGTCAACATTTTGACGAAAGATCGATTAATGACCCGAAGGGAGGTTTGGGGTTGCTAACTTTGCCCACTTGATCGGCAAGAGGGAGTTCTGTATTTTGTTTCAAGTGTCGGTCACTCTGCATTTAATTTGTTGAAGCAAACACTTGCTATCTGTACTCCAAAGTCATAACCAGTGGTTCTAATACGCAAGGCTTTTAAAGAAATAAAAAATAGCTAGAGAATCTAAAAGCAAATGAGGCTCTATTTTATCTTGTATGATCTGTACTTCAAACTTACAGCTAGTAATTACCAGTAGTCAATAATGATCGAGAGGATGGCAATTGTCTATTATATTATTCAAAAGCTTCCTAATTTCACAGACTAGGCCTCGTTTGTATTTTGCTAAAACACCCTTGTGAATTTAGTAATTATAAACACCCCAATTTGGGCTGGCCTAATACTCAAAGCAGAACGTATAGTGATGATAAGAAGATCATATGATGTTAGGTTATTGTTATATATAGTTTCTTTCACGTCTTTTCTGTCGATAACATTGTTTTATGTTTTTGTATTTGCTGTAAGTTTATCACAACTAAATGACTCAAAGAAGCAATTTGGTCGTTATGAGCAGTAACTCAAGTATCCGGTAGTAGCACCCAACATTTGCAACCAATTGCCATTCAACATATATAGACTGGATGATCATGAGTGTTGGTCTAAACACCTGGGCTTTTTTCTTTTTGCATTTTATTGGTGCTAATAACTTTAAATAAAAGTAAAAAAGTAAAAGTAACTCCCAATGCCGTCTTCCACAGGTTTTGGGTCCCAATTGGGACCCAAAAACCCGTGGAAGACGGCATTGGGAGTTACTTTACTTTACTTTACTTTTATTTAAAGTTATTAGCACCAATAAAATGCAAAAAGAAAAAAGCCCAGGTGTTTAGACCAACACTCATGATCATCCAGTCTATATATGTTGAATGGCAATTGGTTGCAAATGTTGGGTGCTACTACCGGATACTTGAGTTACTGCTCATAACGACCAAATTGCTTCTTTGAGTCATTTAGTTGTGATAAACTTACAGCAAATACAAAAACATAAAACAATGTTATCGACAGAAAAGACGTGAAAGAAACTATATATAACAATAACCTAACATCATATGATCTTCTTATCATCACTATACGTTCTGCTTTGAGTATTAGGCCAGCCCAAATTGGGGTGTTTATAATTACTAAATTCACAAGGGTGTTTTAGCAAAATACAAACGAGGCCTAGTCTGTGAAATTAGGAAGCTTTTGAATAATATAATAGACAATTGCCATCCTCTCGATCATTATTGACTACTGGTAATTACTAGCTGTAAGTTTGAAGTACAAATCATACAAGATAAAATAGAGCCTCATTTGCTTTTAGATTCTCTAGCTATTTTTTATTTCTTTAAAAGCCTTGCGTATTAGAACCACTGGTTATGACTTTGGAGTACAGATAGCAAGTGTTTGCTTCAACAAATTAAATGCAGAGTGACCGACACTTGAAACAAAATACAGAACTCCCTCTTGCCGATCAAGTGGGCAAAGTTAGCAACCCCAAACCTCCCTTCGGGTCATTAATCGATCTTTCGTCAAAGATCGATTAATGACCCGAAGGGAGGTTTGGGGTTGCTAACTTTGCCCACTTGATCGGCAAGAGGGAGTTCTGTATTTTGTTTCAAGTGTCGGTCACTCTGCATTTAATTTGTTGAAGCAAACACTTGCTATCTGTACTCCAAAGTCATAACCAGTGGTTCTAATACGCAAGGCTTTTAAAGAAATAAAAAATAGCTAGAGAATCTAAAAGCAAATGAGGCTCTATTTTATCTTGTATGATCTGTACTTCAAACTTACAGCTAGTAATTACCAGTAGTCAATAATGATCGAGAGGATGGCAATTGTCTATTATATTATTCAAAAGCTTCCTAATTTCACAGACTAGGCCTCGTTTGTATTTTGCTAAAACACCCTTGTGAATTTAGTAATTATAAACACCCCAATTTGGGCTGGCCTAATACTCAAAGCAGAACGTATAGTGATGATAAGAAGATCATATGATGTTAGGTTATTGTTATATATAGTTTCTTTCACGTCTTTTCTGTCGATAACATTGTTTTATGTTTTTGTATTTGCTGTAAGTTTATCACAACTAAATGACTCAAAGAAGCAATTTGGTCGTTATGAGCAGTAACTCAAGTATCCGGTAGTAGCACCCAACATTTGCAACCAATTGCCATTCAACATATATAGACTGGATGATCATGAGTGTTGGTCTAAACACCTGGGCTTTTTTCTTTTTGCATTTTATTGGTGCTAATAACTTTAAATAGAGCCTTCTAAAAAAAAAAAGTTTAAATTTTGTGATTTTAAGTATTTTTAAGTGTTGTATATGCAATTATTTGGAGTTGTTTTTTTGTCAATTCATTACATAATATCATACGAGAGGGTACTCGCGCAATGCGGCGGCAGAGCGGCGACGACGGGTGATGGTGGCGTTAACGATGTGGTTATTAATGTAATGGTAGTTGAAGTAAAAAGATAGTATAGTTAATGAAAAGGAACACTCGTGAAAATAGAATATTATGGTATGATATTTCTTTACAAAGTGAAAAACAAACTTATTGGGGTATTTCTGGTATAACAATACTCATTTAATATGAGTAACTATAATTTTAAGGTAAAAATGGTATTAAAAATTGAATTTTAGTGAATTTTTAAGTGTTGAATATGCAACTACTTGGAGTTTTTTTGTCAATTCATTACATAATACCATTTGGGAGGTATGTTAGGTCTAAGAGTTGAATCATTAATAATTATGTGGCTAAAAAACGAATTACGACGAAAAAAAAGTAAATTTTAGTGCATTTTTAAGTATTTTATATGCAATTACATTGATTTTTTTTTTGTCAATTCACTACATATTACCAATTGTGAGGTATATTTGGGCAAGTGTTAAATCCTTAGCAATTATGTAGCCAAAAATCGAATTACGATGAAAAAAAGTGAATTTAGTTTTTTGAACTCTAGTGAAATGTAATTACAGGAAGTTTTTTTTAACCAATTCACTACATAATACCATATTGGAGGTATAAGAGGGGCAAGTGTTTAACTATTAGGAATTATATGGCCAAATGTCGAATTACGACGAAAAAATAACAACTTTTTTTAAAAACCGGTTTTGAACCTGGTTTCAACCCAATGTGGTTACTACCAGATCCTAAATCGGGTTGGGTGGATAGGGTATTTTAGTTGAAAAAACGGGTTACAACCGGTTCGGGTATTGGTTAAACCCGAATTCGTTTACGTTGACCAAACCCGATTCGCTTCCCGGTTAGTTCTGGTTCGAGTCAAACCCAACAAATGTGCACGGATACTTCCTTCTAATTTTTATACCAAGGTCTTTACAACATGAAAGGAGAATGCTATTATCCATACTCGTGCATCGCATGGGCTTTCCCCAGATGTTTATGCATAATCTTACTAAATATGAACACTGTAGTTTGGTTTGTATATTGAATAATTAGTTTTGAACTAGTCAATTTATCCGTGCGTTGCTGCAAAACACGTTTTTTAAACGACAAAATTTTGGATATAAACATGATAAAATCATCAACAAACAGAACTTATAATTGTTGCTATTGAATATGAATATAAATACTATAAAGTGAATTGTTAAAACTTTGTATAGCAAATATATAAGATGGCTAGCTAGAATTTAAAAGATAGAAACACCACATAACTTTGGGTAGCTAGGAAGGCTAGACTTTTAGGGAAGATAAAAACAGTTCAACAAACATAACAGATATGGATGTAGCTATATAATATAATGTCTCAATGTGATACAATAGAAATACATCTCAAAGTGACTATATATACAAAAATATCAACCACTGGGTTAAACCCCAGTGGCCAGCCTCTCCCTTACATAAGTGGCCCCACGTGGGAGGTGCCTATTCAAAATTGGCGCGGGTTCGAGCTGCGGCTTTAACCGATTCCATGTGTGGGTATCTTAGGGACAATCACCGGTGCACATGCCTTGTAGCGGGCTTAAAATGTGTAGGTACCCAAGTGGGTACAATGGTTTGGGGTTAACCATCCACCATTAACCTTTTTTTTTTTTTTTATATACAAATATCTTAAACTCAAATTTAAAAAAGGTAACTGAACATGTAACAATAATAAAAATAAGATATATCAATAAGAATAATAACAACTATATTCATCCATTTATTGACACTCTTACGACAATGATGATATATAAAATTTTGGATGTGAAAGAAAAGCAAACAAATTAAACGAAAAAAAAATACTCGTATACGTATATTAAAAGGGGGAGTAAAGGATAATAAACCAAATGTTAAGGAGAAATAAGGGTGAGAATCGTAAAGTTATAAAGTTCGAAGGTAAGGAAGAAACCAAACAAACGGACAAAAAAATTTCAAGAGTAAAACCGTAAATATGTGAAATTTGTGTGGTAAAAACATGAAATGTTAAAGTTTGTTATTAATAAAATGGCAGTAAAATATTGAGGGGTCAAATGTCGAAAGATAAAAATTATAAGGGTAAATTAGAAAAAGAAAAACGAAAGATGTATATGATATGATGTATTAGCTAGTTGTATTTTATGTAAGAACTTGTAAAATTCAAGTTAGTTTTTGAATTAAATTCAAATTTCAAAAACAAATTATGCTACTTTTATACAAACATGATGTTTTCTTATGCATATACTTTTTTTCTTCATTTCGTTCGATTCCATCATCATCGTCATCATAAGTAAAAATATCACACGTATCATAAAATCGTGATATATCTAAGACCAGCCTTAGCCTGGTCCATCCGAAAAATGGACCAACTACCTATAAAGGAGACTCACCTTTACTCTTATTAGTTTTGAAATTTATATTCAGGATCATTCGAATAATTGTGCTGATTTGTAGTTTTCAAGTATATATTAACTTTACAATTTTCATTCTGACTGATTAAACTAATCTTGTATCTGTAGTTTGACAGGCATTTTAGATCACTTCCCATTTTAGGCTATATACTTTTTTCAACACATAGCAAAACATGCTATATTTTCCACCCATTTCAAGTACTGTACTTTCATTATTTCTCTTGGTAATGAGGTGAAAGATGTAGTCCCATCAAAATTTAATGAGACCTTCTATTGTAAGTAGTGTTATGCATAAGCTTATAGGAGTGGGTGCTAAGCTTGTTTGTTAAGTGAGATGTTCGAGCCTAACTTCTGATATGCCAGCCTTGATTCAAATGCACTAATGAGTCCTGACAAATTGGGAACTGAATGGTGACTGGTATGAGGGATATATCCTTTGTCTTGCTTTAGTTTCGTTAATACGAGTAAATAAAAGCCTTTGACAAGATCATACAAGATAATGAAATCATTATCAACTTCTATTTTCAGGAGGTTCGAGATATGAAGAACATTAAGTTGACACAAAACCTTATGGCAGAGTTACGGGTGCTGCTAGATCAGGAGAAAGCTAAGATTGAGACCAACAGGGCTCATATGGAGCAAGAGAAAACACAAGTTGATAACAATCTGCAGAATGTCAAAAGGATGAAACATGTCAATAGATGTTGGAAAGATTTAACTGTGCAGATTAAGCAAGGTAAATCAAAGACTGCTGACATCATTTCAAAGTTGAAGGAGATTAAAGGATTACTAACAAAGCTGCCTGTATCAAGGAGGGCTGAGATGGAAGCATGTTTTCCTAGTTTACGTGCAGAAGCCGACGAGGTTGTGAATAACATATTAGATCATATGAAGATCAAATGCGATATGAACGGAAGCCATTTTAGCGTGTACTTACGATGAGCTTGCTTCTACATCACAGTTGTCTTCTTAGCAAATGTAAGTTTTTCTATCTCTTTTCTTCTATCGGGATTTCAATGTAAATCGGAAAAAAGTTACTTTAATAATAGTGTATATGTTTCGAGCGGTAGATATGTGAATAGCGATGGGGTTAAATTTGATGTCTATACGAATAAAATAATGATGTTCTGTACTTCTGTATTGTGTTGTTTATCAGTTGGCTAAAAAGAAGGCAACATTGATACCGATCTTCAAAGGTCTGGAATAAAGTTTAAGATCTTCAAGCTTGTTTTGATGAGGTGCACATGATTCATATGCTCCTGACAAACAGGGAACTTAGTGGTGAATCGTTCAAGGGATTCTGGACATGACCTTGTTTCTGGTGTTAGGAAACATAAAACCCTTCGGCCTCATTAAAAAACACTAAATTGGCCAAAAACCTTATGGATGAACTATGGGTGCTGCTAAAGGAGGAGAAAGCCAAGACCAAGACCGATAGGGTTGATATGGAGCAAACAAAGACTCAAGGTGAGAATCAACTACAGATTGGGGGTAGAAGTGAAGCATGTCAATAGATATTGGGAAGATTTGAGCTTGCAGATTGAGCATGAGAGAAAAAAGACTTCTGGCACTTTTTCAGAGTTGAGGGAGATTAAAAAATTACTGAAAAGGCTGCCTACATCAAAGAGGGAAGAGTTGCAAACATGTTTTTCTAGTTTGTGCGCAGAAGCCGACATGGTCATGAAAAACATATTAAATAGCATGAAAATCCAATGCAATATGGAGTGTTGTTTCAGAGTGTACCATGAACTTGCTCAAACATCAGAATCTTCGTCTTAGCAATTTGTAACTTGTTGATTTCTTGTATACTCAAATGATTTTTGTCATCAAATTTGTAACTTGTTGATTTCTTGTATACCCATCATGGTAGTCAAACTTAACCCGTTTGCACAATTGCATTGCACATTTGAAATGGGTTAGGTAATATCGTCAAACGTAGCTGCCAGAACTTGGGCCCGAATTGGAAAAAGTCATTGATCCGTCACTTAATCACAATTAATGATCGGAAGTGTATTGTTAGTTGATATTTGGAAATCAAATCTTGAAAGTTTATGTATACAGTCCATTTTGTCATCGTATAATATATATATTCTTAATATAATGAGGGAAGAATAGTACATATGCCATGAAAGAATGAAACAATTACATGTCTGGAAAAACGCCGGAGGTGATTATTATGTCCAAACATGGTATATTTTTTTCTTTCTGGAATGGATGCATGCTAACCTTATGATACGAGTAGAATCACAGAGGAGAGAATTTAGGAGAAGAAAGTATTATCAAATCAATATCTGCCATTTCTATTACTGATTCTTATATTTATACACTGATACACATTCTAACCGACTCCAACTAACAAGTTCCAACTTGACACAATTGACCCCTCAACTAATAAAAGCTACATGAGACTCCCCTATATTGACTTATTATATATCTACCCTTATTCACGATTTATTCGTAACAATACTTCCCCCTTATAAGATTTTTGTCCTCAAAAATCAAAGTCGTAAGACCTCTTTCCAACATCATCCAGACTTGTAACTTCACATTCCCTTAATGCAGCTTGAGAAATAACCAAAACCAATCTTTCACACGCTTCTGACTTCTAATTCCTCTCTTGTTTGCCAATCCGGTTGAATGCAGTTTTAAGTCATCGAATTCACCTTCTCGCACAGTCCCTTCAGTCTGAAATGCAGAATGCTTCCTTTGAAGATATGCTGCAACAACACTTTCCACCTTTTCACAAAACACATCAGAATCCACCTTCGACTGATTCGACTTCCCTTGCTTGGCCTTTTCTACAAGCTGCCTTGACATTTGATTTTGAATGTCCTTATGCTCCAAAGTGTTCTCTTGAATCAAATTTTCAGATATGCATGTATCCCGTTCCATTTTTCCATCAATGTAAATCTGAATGGTATCTATTACCTCTTATGGATCACAAGTACTTGGAGGCAAATAGAAGATCACTTCTCGATGATCATATAAAAGGACATGATCAAGTTGTGTGAAAGCATTCTGGAAAGATGCTTCTCCTAAGCCTACATGTTTCCCCATCAGAGTCTTAATACAAGACTCGGGACTGCCACCAAAGTCATTTAATGATTGAGCCATCTATTCTTTTATTACTACCCTACCAGTTTGATTCAGTGGATTCTGACATCCTGTCGCAGGAAGTAGCTACACCCGAGTCTGGTCCATTTCAACTAAATTGGACCCTGTGTTTGAGGCATCTGGAACTTCATCCCATTTCATAGCATGAACCCATCTCGGGTTTCCCAGCCAATTACAACTGAGGTTGTATTTTCCGGCATATACCAGCAACTTAGTTCCATTTTTAAGAAAACCAAACTCATTATTACCAATTCCCAAAGCTTGCTTAACATATCTCTTGTTAAGAAGTGTCTTCATGTAAGAAGTAACAATGAAAGAGCCCCATTGCTTCTGTATACTGCTCATTCTTCTTACAAGCAAATATGATGAAACTTGGTTCCTTAACATGTGAAGGCTCTGTTCCATGCCTAGCTGCATATACCTTAGCAGATGAAACTCTATCAAGCCTCTTTGTTGCAGCTTCACAAAACCTTAATCTCATTTTCAAGCCTTGTATCCCATCGTCTCTTAGTTTTTCCAGTGGCAGAGCAGCCTGGATTTCAGCGATTAGCACCTGCCAAATTATGCATATATCTTGTTCCTTCCTAAAATTTCTAACAATAGACTTTAACCGAAGTCTGCACTTCCTTGACAATGACCAGACCTCTGCACAGAACATAACCACGAAATTCGATCCTATTCCCCATATCTTGAATGTTGCAAAAACAAACTTTATCATATCAGAAACCAATGCTTTCTCGATATCTTTGTTCTTTAAACACATATACAAATGATTAGCCCCATTAACACAACTTATCATAGTAGAATTTGAAGCAAAAGCTACATGCACCTTATTGCTATCTTTCTCAAAATTAATCCATCCTGGTTTCCATTCAAATGATCCAACAATCATTGATACAAAACTCAGCAACCATCTTTTCTTAGTGTTAATCACAACAAGTTCTTTATTCATGACTGATATCCTTCCATTCTCGAGCCACACATCCTCTACATTTGAATCAGCCTTGTCATCACTCTTTACTACCTTATTCATACTAACAATTGATCCATTCTGAAGACACGCATATTCTTTAATATCTTTAACCTCAGTCTCATCGCCTTGTGTCTTCATATCCACCCAATCATCAACACTAATGCAATCCGGATTACATCCACAACTTTCAATGGTCATCCAACCCGGTTTCCAACCAAAAAACTCTATAACCATTTCCCTACCCAATACTCCTTCCTTAAATGATTTTGTCCCCCACAATCACCTACATTTTCGTTGAAAAATCTGAGGTCCAGCATCTCACGATTACTAGCATTGACAAAATCATCATGATTGAAATCCTCAATTTATTCTTAAAATGCCAATGCCACAAATCAAGCTTGCTACTAACACTATCAACATCCAAATTTGTTCTTTTATCTGATTCCCTATCATCATCCTCATCATTCACTACTGTTTTATCACTAATTGAAACGATAATTCCAGCAACAATTTCATCACGGATTCTTTCAGGAATTTCATCAAACACCTTGTGTACGCATATCTCAATCTCAGAATACACTTCATTTTTATCCACAAAACCTACTGAATTGTTGCTTAAAATAGTCCTACATAGAGAGATATCACTAAATTGAGTCTCAAATCCAACCAAAATTCGGTCAAGCATTTCATCAAACACCTTGGAGGCACTAATTTCCTTTCCTATATCTACTTCATGTTTATCCACAAAATTTACTGAATTGTTATCATCACAAGATAAAGAAGAAGAAGATTCAGTCATTGAATGTATACCTTCCAATTCTGACCTAACTTCAGAATCATCAAATGCGGCATCTATGGCATCTTCAACCATATTAAGTGTAATATGTTCAGCTCGCTGTTGTAGCATACGTTTTTTATTTTTTTTTTGAACAGCAGATGAATATTATTAACATGAACCGGTTGAAAAGGATTCAACCGGGCACAAAATTACATAAAGGGGAGAGGGTTTTTAAGCCACCCATCCCAACAAATCGCTGTTGTATCATACGTTCAATACTCCTATTCAATCTTTCCATGGCAGCTTCGAGAGTATCTTCCATTGTTTCGGTTGAATTTCTTTGTTTTTTTATTATTATTAAATTGAGATAGGTCACCGGAGAACAAAAGTTCACCGGAGAAGATGATCGGAATCACAAGCTCACGAAAAAGAAAGCGAAACAAGAGTTCCATGAACTAGCCGAAATCTTATTCGAAATCCTAATCGGAATTGCAACCGGAATCGGAATCGGAAGCACGCCGGAGAATCGACGGCTCTGATACCATTGATACGAGTAGAATCACAGAGGAGGGAATTTAGGAGAAGAAAATATTATCAAATCAATATCTGCCATTTCTATTGTTGATTCTTATATTTATACACTAATACACATTCTAACCGACTCCAACTAACAAGTTCCAACTTGACACAATTGACCCCTCAACTAATAAAAGATACATGAGACTCCCCTATATTGACTTATTAGCTTCGTTTGGTTATAAATTCACAAAAAAGGCTACAAGCTTTTAAATTGGGATGAAAAAGAGAGAGTTTGTGATTGTTGGAGACGGTTTAAAATGTAAAGCCAACAAAATTGATAGTTTGTCATTAAAAAAAAGGCAACAAAATTTTGCTCTTACTATCTGGGTCACCAAAACGTGGGATGGTCTGAAAAAACCAAATAACTAGACCATTAAAAGGCCCAACCCGATAAAACCAGGTTATAACCAGTCAGTCTGGTTCATGGGCCTTGCTTTTCATGAAACCTGGTCCTCGGTCCGAGTCCGAGTCTGGGCCCAGGCTAACTCGTGTGAAAATCAAAAATCCCTAACCCCGAGAAGATATATACATGCAAAGTTTTCTTATCGCTTTCACCCCTTTTGTCACGTAATCGCTCCTACTATCCGTGGTTGATTACATACAAACAACATTAGCAGCCCCAAACCCTAAAGAATTGAAGTCTGCTTCTCATCGTTCGAAGTTCCCAAGGTACACATTAATCCCTAGTATTTTTTATTTTCTCTTGTAACTATTTTGCTTAAGTTTGTTTCTTAATTTCTTCGGATGCTAATATCCAGTTGACCAAGATATATAGGATACACAACAAATTTCTTACCGTTAGACAATTAGTCTAAGTTAAGAGATGGAGAGAATCACTATAACTCAACTCACTAATTGTGAGGCCCGTAATTAAGCTAAAAACGTTGCATGAAATCTGAAGTGTATGTTTACAAAATATAAGATTTCTTTGAAGCATGCTATACTACGATTTCCGGGTAGAAAGTTCTTGCATGCTCTTTGAACTGCTAGAATAAGTTGTTCAAGCATCCAAACCTTCTTCTTTACATAGCATCCATGAACACAGTCTATCAAACAAATTCTATGACCAGGTCTTCGGGTAGCACCACTAGACCTTCAACAAGGTGGAAATTCTCGTATTCCTTATGTACACGTTCCTGCGGCTCGGATGAGTATTCTTGTTTATATCGCTACGGCTATAAACACGTTCTTATTTTTAGTGTAACTTTTTTTCATGAAATCTATGCAAAACGTTACTTATTTTATGACTCAAATACCATATCAAACTTCACATGAAATTTGTCTTGAGTCTTTAATTACCGATACAAACGGATTAACTAGTGATTTCTACAATAAACAGCTAATATCTTCAGGCTTTGGGCCCAGACGACTTTGAAACCGGGCCGACCTGACCCACTGATACATGGGCCGGTCATCCTTGGTTCACTTATTTGGTGGTTCTCGGGCCAGGCCGGGTTGAGCCCATAATCACCCCCAAATTTGATGTTTTCAACATCATCCAACCCCTTCTGTTGTTTAGTAGCAAACGTAGTCATACACTGTAACGCAGGTCCCCATTTGTTATTATTATTATTATGATTATTATTATTCGAAACTCGACAATAAAATAGAAATCGGCAACATTTATTATATCCGTTTTTATTTTATTATTATTTCGAAAAGTAAAAATCGCATTTTTTAGAGAATCTCTTTTTTCATTTTACTAAGAAAAATTTGATAGAAGAGGCACTCTAATGATGATGATTGATTATTAATAAACAAAGACTATAATAGAAGTAACTGATTATATATATGAAATCCTAAACTCAGTGGAATCTACAGGAAACGTGAATGGATTCTGAACGTAGTCGGAAGAAGAGAAGGAATATAGAAAACGAAGAAGAAGAAGTTGACAGACTAAGCAGCTTGCCAGATGATCTTATCCATAAAATCCTCTCTTTTAATAGCATCAAAGACGCTGCTCGTACCAGTGCGGTGTCTTCCAGATGGAGATATATCTGGACTTCACTATCCTGTCTTGCTTTCTCAAGTAAGGATTTTTCTATCTTGGACAAATTCTCGAAATTTGTTAAAGAGTTTCTCTCCCGTCGCAATAATCAAATAGAAGTGTCTTCTCTCTATCTCAGCTATCATGGAAAAGTTGTACAACCAATTGACAAAAGACTTTTGAACTATGCATTCTCTCACAATATCCAACAACTGAATGTTTCATACAAGAGTCTGAGAGATAGCATTGAATTTCCCCTCGCTCTCTATAGTTCTCAATCTCGGTCTCTCGAACATCTCATTATTACTATGAACTCTGGTTATGAAGTCAAGTGCAATTCAACTACGTTAAGTAATTTGGAGCTCCCATCCTTAACAACATTGTATCTCGATGGTCTCACTTTTTGGTGTGATAACAATTCCGACAGCTGCGTTACTCTTTTCTCCAAGTGTCCAAACTTGAAGAATCTCACCTTAAGTCGCTGCGAAACGAAAGAAGGGGATAATTTTAGTATTTGTCATCCTCAACTATCTAATCTCACACTTGAGAACGGTTATAATTATGCAAAGGCCATTAATGTGGTTGCACCTCAACTCGAGAATCTCATTATTGAAAATAGTTCCGAGAAGACAGAGCATGTGATTTCTGCACCAAACCTCGCCTCCTTGGGTTATCATGGTTACTGTCCTTTGCACGTTTCCACAGATGGTTTCCATTCTTTAAAGGAGGCAGATATTTGTGTTTCCGATTTAAAGAATGGAGATGCTCATCAAATGGTTTGTATGTTTCAACAGCTCCATAATGTCAAATTTCTTAAACTTAACTTGGAAATTGTTGAGGTATGTTGGTATCACTCTTTTTATGTTTATCATATGTATGTCGAAAACATTTATCGTTGTAATATTATATACTTATACTTTGTTATGGATCAACTTATAATGTTAAGAGTCCATTTTCTATTCTCGAGCGAGCCCCCCCCCCCCCAAGTAAAATTCCTGGCTTCGCCTCTGATTACAATCACGGTTCTCCCTACCTTCCATCCTCTCCTTCTCTCCGGAACCGAATAACCCATGATTACATCACAACCTCGGCCGCGCTACAAATGATGCTGCTCCTGACTGAGTTTCATATAAAGTGTAAGGGGAACTATCATAAGTTATATCAGATATGGGATATGTTGCTCAAACTAGATAGACAAATTAACATCTTTTGTTACCTGACTTACTTCCAGAATCCAAAGGCCATATATTGCTCACTTATAATTGGTTGCAAGTAACAAGATAACACTCTGTAGTGATGTGTCATACACATATTATGTTACCAAGTGTATGAGTATATATGTATACACATACATACTAATGAAATTGCATTGATCTTTTTGTTTTCTATATATGCATAATAATGTTCTTTCATACAACTTTCTGCAGTTTCTTTCTTCATGCGTGGAACTAATCTCACATCACCCTTCTCCGTTTGTTAACTTGAATAGCTTAACAATTTTTCCAAACTATGTATCGGGCTGGTGTGTTCCAAAAGAGACGCTAATTGTGTCTGATGAAGTCGAACACTATCTGCTAGATGGTTCTCCTGGGGCCACCTTCATGATGGTTTACCGAGAGGTATTTACAACTGAACTGCATTCATATCTGCCATACATCGTGCTTATCCTCTATTAATTCTTTGACCAACATATGTAATGGTATTTTGATTTATGAGGCGCTGGATTTAGAATTTTTTTTTTGAAACGGTCGCATTTTCAGGGTGTTTTGTCAAACAAGTTTTCGAAAAAAAAAACTTGTACAACCAGTTAAACCGGTAATGCTAATACCGGTTTCGATTTTTTGCCTCGAACCCGGTATTAGCATTACCGGTTTCAGAAAAAGGTATTTGAACCCGGTAATTCAAATACCGGTTTCAGGCTTTTGCAGGTGATGTGACTAGGGCAGGTACGAGAGTTGACTGGCTACAGTGGTCCATTGCACGTATTTCGAAACCGGTATTTTGAAAACCGGTTTCGAATCGACTATATATATATATAATTCGGGTTTTCCTGCATTTGTAACAAATAGTATATACTTTTAAAAACAAAGCTTATGGCTTCTTCATCGTCATCTGACCCATCATCACCTCCTACGGTAACATTTCATGCATTGAAAGCGCAATGTAAAGAGGATATAGACGACGGGTATGAACTTTACCACAAAATTAATGATTTTAAGCTTCTTATGGAACAAAGGAAGCTGAAACATAAGAAGAAAATAAAAGAATTAAGGAAAACTGGCAGCAGAATCATTATAAGTGAAAAGCAGCATAGCGAATATCTTGAAACGACATTACCAAGCATCGATGAAATAAGTTCTGAACTTGAGAAACTGTTAAAGTTGATTGACAAAAAGATTGACTACGCGACATATTATAAAATGCTAGCTGAAGACGGTTTCCGTTAGAAAAATTATGTAATATTTTGAATATGTAGTTTTTTTATCTAAGTTTTATATCGTTATTTTGAATATGTATAATTTTTATCTAAGTTTTCTATGTATTATTTTGAATAAAAACATACAAAAACAAAAAAATACAATCTATATTTATTAATAAAAACATACAAAAAAAACATAATACAATCTATCTTTGACCCCCCGTTCCACATCCTGGTCGATCACGGCGAACTCTGCGACTTCTTCGCGGTGGCACATTGTGTTGTTGTTGTTGTTGTTGTTCTTCTTCTTCTTCTTCTTCTTCATCTTCGTTTTCTCCTTCGTCATTTCCCAAATTTGTAACTGGGTGTTGAGAAGAACTTGGAAAAGGAAAGAAGTTTTGCATCGGATAAGGAGAGATGTTTCGTGCCGGTTGACCACTTCCATAAAAATCAGGTGCAAAAAGATTTGGAGGAACATCGAACAGATGAAGTGGTGGTGCATTCGGGGTATAATAACCCGGGTTTTGGGAGGTACCCGTGAAAAATGGAATGGTTTGTATAGTGCCAAACTGTCTAGCAACTCTATTTGCTACATGTACCTCCACCTCATCCCAAAAGATCAAGGGACCAATATATCTCCATATGTGTTGACCAGTCCTACAACTCGGGGGGAGTAGGTGGATGAACTCTTCATACGGAGTCCATTTGAACTGTATTATAAAAATTTTAAATTATTATAACTTACAAAGTATATAAAATATTAAACACATTAAAAAATATTAATTTTATACCATGTCATTCGTGAGCGTATTGAAAAAAGACCGGTACGAAACAAGAACGTGTGCCGGTGTCTCAACATTTGAGTGGTCTCCATTCCACCTGTTTGCTAAACAAGACCGATAAGCATACGGTCTCTCTTTGTTCTCTTTGCGTGTCGTGACGCGTGGGGCAATCCGTGGCATTCTTTCCCACGCCCAATACTGGAGCAACAACAAAGGCCCATCAATGCCCTTTCTTAAAGGCATACTCGCCTTGGACAGGTTTCTATACAAACAAGCAAGAGCTGCTGAACCCCAGCTCTTTCGACCTTCTTTGCTCAGGTCTCCTAGGTTCCTCAACAAATTCAAACTAACATCATAGGTGTTAGAATCAAGAAAAAGCTCCGAACCAAGAAGAGCTAGCATAACCCTTCTAGCCATGAATAGACACAGCTGATCATCTTCATGGTCGAACTCCAAATCAATGTGCCTTGTTAAGGTTGCAAATTTGATCCGACCGTTTTTCAAGTTATCAAAATTTTCTTCATCTGTAGGAAAAAAGCCCAGATATTCTATACACAGATGTTCCAGTAATCAACATTTCGGGTTTCTGTAACCCACTCACCAGTCACGGCTGGGCCATCTATGGGTAAACCCCATATCACCTGCACATCTTGCAAGGTCACAGTTGCTTCACCAATAGGAAAGTGAAACGTGTTGGTTTCTGGACGCCATCTCTCCACCAACGCGTTGATCAAAGAATGATCAAGTTGGCAAATTGCCGCCTTGAAGAGTTGGAAAAACCCAGCATTCTTGAGATGCTGAACGACTTTGCTGGGCATACCAGCCTGCATTGCTCTAGTCAGCCCTCCATCACCTTTTCTACATCTTAGGAATATCACATCACGTTCATGGAAAATGTTGTATGAGCGATGCGTATCTGCAGCTTGTAACCACAACAACTCTGGGTTTCTTGGTACACAGCTAACATTAACAGAGGTCATTTTTGATTTTGAAAACACTAGTTTTGTTGAAGATTGAAAACTGAGAAATATATGTTTGCTTATGTTGAACATCTATCAGAAAATATGCATGTATATATAATCTGAGAATTGAATGATGCATGGCTGCTATTTTGTCGCGACACTCGAAACCGGTAATTCAAAAACCGGGTTCGCAGGCACTAGTCAAATCAACCTGCCACGTTACTGTTTTCGCTGCGAAGTTACTGTTTCACCTGCAAAAGCCTGAAACCGGTAATGCTAATACCGGGTTCGAGGCAAAAAATCGAAACCGGTATTAGCATTACCGGTTTAACTGGTTGTACAAGTTTTTTTTTCCGAAAACTTGTTTGACAAAACACCCTTAAAATACGACCGTTTCAAAAAAAATTTCGTTTGGATTTATGTATGTGTTCCCATATATATTATGCAGGAGATAACTGCAAAAAAAGATATGGCGCAATTACAGGCTCTTCTAGTGGAAGCAAAAGCTAGTCTCGAGACTAGCAGGACAGATATGGGGCGAGTAAAGAAAGCACCATTATTGTCAATGGATGAGATAACAAACATTCATAAACAAGACGGGACATCGCAACAATTCAGGGAAAGCATGGCCCAGATAGAGAGCTGTTGGGAAGATCTCAGTGTGCATGTCGAGCAAAGGAAAAAAAAGATGTTTCCTATCATTTCCAAGTTGCAGCAGATTCAAACACTACTGATGAAGTTGCCTCCTAAAAAGAAGGCTTTATATCAACCCTCTTTTTCCAGTCTTTGTGCAGAGACCAACTTTGTGATGAACAAAATCGCACACGGTATGAAGATGCGATGTGATGCTACCACAATGCAGTCGACTTATAAAAAAACAAGAAAAAGAAAAAGGAAAAGAAAATGCAGTCGACTATTAGCAAGCTTCAAGTTCTTAAACTCCCTGTATACTCACAAGTGATAATAATCAAAATGCCAACTGTCGGTGTCGCCGTAATACTATTTTCTTTTGATTTCAGATCCCAAAGTTGTTTCGTACCCTATGCAATAGTCAAAGATATGTTTTTTTTTGGATTTTATCATATATATCCTTGTTAAACTCAAAAATCACATATTTACCCACTTAAATAAGATAATATCACATATCCGCATGTTAAACACTAAAATGCATTTTAAATACCCATTTAATCAATCCTAACATTAAATAAAACCTTAAACACCTGTCTAATAAATTATAAACTGACCAATGTGTCCTCTTCGATGAATGTCCCCTTAGATTAGATGTTATCTTTGTATTAATAAATCCCTATTAAATAGTGGGGTATATATTCAATGGATGTTCTTTTCGATATGTGTGTTATGTGATTGAATCATCAATCTTTTGAATCAAATTCCAATTCCTTACGGGCTCTAAATAGCTGCTGGTATGTTTTTAGATGAAATTAAAACTGCAAAAAGAGAAAGATCATATTTATATGTTTTTGTTGTTATTTATGTATGTATATATGCATATATCAATCCGTATTCCTATAGGTTTGTTCAACTTTAAACCTTACTAAAAATCCCTGCACACAATATAACGTTACCATTTTCTTCAAAAAATGGATATT
Organism: Erigeron breviscapus; assembly: GCA_034093135.1. NCBI lineage: Eukaryota > Viridiplantae > Streptophyta > Magnoliopsida > Asterales > Asteraceae > Erigeron > Erigeron breviscapus. The sequence goes on from CM067169.1 coordinate 97,592,523, forward strand.
TTGAAGAATTCGGTTTTTAAAAGCTTGCAAATATTAGGGGCAAGATGGGGATTTAGTTATATGAAACTGTTTTATTAATTTTAATTCTTCAAAAAATGGATATCTTGAAGAATTCGGTTTTTGTAAGCTTGCAAATATTAGGGCCAAGATGGGGATTTAGTTATATGAAATTCATTTATTAATTTTAATTAATAGTTTGGGTAAATATGAGAGTTTAAGCAGTTAGGTTGGTTATATTTGATATTATGTTATTTAGTTGGGTATATATGTTATTTTAAAGGTTAATAAGGGGATATATGAGTTTATCCCTTTTTTTGGTCAGCCGCCATTTTTTATGCCGAACTAAGGGGCAGTTTGGTTCACAGAATGTTTTTGAAGGAATTAGAATCTGTCAAAGGAATCGGAATTTGAAGGAATTAGAATCTGAAAGTTTTAAAATATGTATTGTGTTTGGTTGATAGAATTCAATGGAATTCAGTTTAAAGAATTTGAATGTAAACTATGTCAAATGACGAAATTAACCTTTATTATATTTTTATATATAACACATATTTATATTTATATACCTTATATATAATAATAATAATAATATATAAACTATAAAGAGACATGCGTCGTTCCTTTCTTATTCCAATATAATCAATGTCCTTTTCACACAGTAACATCACCATCATCAATGTCTTTCTACCCAAAATTTTTACTTTCTTATTCTTCTATTTTAATTTTAATTTTCCTTTTCAAAATCAATTGAAATCTATTAATCAAGATAAATGGAAAATAGAGCGCAAAAACACAAGGTTGGTGGACTGTGGTTGTTCTAAATTTTTAAGCATCGACGGTGGCTGCCATGGCGGTACGGAGGTTGGTGACCGATGGCGGCACAGAAAGATCGGTGGCAGGGTGGCTGGTCAAAAGTGGTGGCTGCAATGACGTTCCAATCGGTGGTTGGCAGCGGTGTGGGGTACAACAATGAACAAGATGGCTGCAGCAGATGTAACGTACAAAGGAGGTTTAGGTTTGTATTTTTTTTGGGGGGGCTTTTTTGTCAAAATGTTTGAATTCCATTGGAATTGAAACTTTCCATGGATATATTGAAGGCTTTTTGAATTCTGTATTTCAAGGAATTGGAAGGAAAGTTTTAAATTCCAATTCCAACATTTTGTCCAACCAAACAATGTAAAGGAATGGAATTTAGATTCCAATTCCATGTAATTTCTAAGAATTCCATGAACCAAACACCCCTTAAAATGATCAAATGAATTGTGTTCTGATTTTTTAATACCTCTAAGTTTGATATTTGCCTAGTAGAAAGCCAAAAAACTGAATTATTTTGCATTATCTTTGGTTAAATTTGGAGGGTTTAACTAATTTGGAAGTTAATATACTCGTAATATTAACTAGGTGGATCTCTCGCAGGTATCCGTTTTCTTTTCAAGGCATTATAATAACCACATATCATAGATATGTTTGATCTAAACATTTTTTATTAATCCAGTTACATTACGCTAGTTTACTTTGATTGCATCCACAATCGCTTAATTGAAAATGACTATCATATATTTGTTTGTTTAAAAATTTGTCATATCAAATATATATAAACTACTTCGGTATTTTATAAATATTATATCTATTAATTGGAAGTTACACATTTTTGAAAGCAATAATAAATATTAGATTTTGACCTGTGTTAATACACGGGCTTCAAAAAGTTTTTATTTTAAAAGAGTAGCCAATGAATTCAACCTGAAAAGTGATTTTTATATCACTTCAGATAGTTGATTATGATTTAGTTGTTGATGCTCATGACAACAAACACTAACCCCTCTCCGTTATGTTAATAATGAAAACTTTGGAGAGAATGATAAAGCAAGCGAAACGATTAAAATTGAAAGGAGCTAATTGAGGAGCTAGTGACAACAAACTTTAGTTGTTATCTTTCTTTATTTGAGGAGCTAATAGCAATTTGGAAATAAAAACCACAGACTCAAATTTAATTAAAGGATGAGATGAATGGTGGAAGTAAGGTAATTGGATGTCACATAAGCAATTGTAAAATAACCCTTCCTTCTTTAACAGGTAGAAAGATGTATGTTAAAACTCAAAATCAAAACCAAAAAAGAAAAAAAAAAGAATAAAAATCCCAAAATCAATGGAATTTTGAAATAACTATTGTTTTTGCACTAAGGCCACCACCTCCACTTAGGGATGGCAAAAAAAATTCCGAACCCGATAGGGACGCCTGATACTCGAAAAATCCGGGTCATGGGTCGGGTTTCAGGGCGCTTAATGGGTTTTTTATCGGGTTTTGGGGCAGGGACCGGGTCATGCTTACCCCGACCCGACCCGATATATCTATCAATAAACTAAAGCAGAATTGTAGTATTTTTTAATTGACATGTGACACGATCTGAACGTACGACATGTGTCTTTTTTAATTTATATATATCCTAATTTGTGTCTTTCTATACTAACTTACCATCTACCAATAAACTAAAACAGGATTGACATGTTCTTGAAACGACACGTGGCGTAATCCTTGATCGACACGTGTCCTTTTAATTTATTTATTTTGTTAAATTAGCTTTTTTAGTTGCATATAAATTCAATTTCCTTATTAGACTTAGAACTAAACTTTAACTCTTGGCTTATTAATACAAATTAAAGATATTATAACCTTATTTGATTGATCGTTTTCTTCTCTTTTTATTTATCAATTCTTTAACTCCTATTACTTATATTAATTATAATAAGTTATTAACATGAAGACTAAAAATTTGAGTTTATGATTCGAAATCACAAGGCTATTTGTCATCATCCACTATGCTTACAAGTTCCGATTTTGATGTGGTTCTAAAAATTTAAGGTAAATCCAAAACTCTAACTAAACATATATTATAGGGATAATGGCACCAGAGTGTAACCAACTATGACCAAAAGGTTATGTAATGTAACCAACTACTCGACTAGCTATGTAGTGTAACCACCTTTGTTTTTTGGGTTATGTCATGTAAGTTACCGGCTACTTCAAGTTTCCATCCGGTTAAGCCAAAAATAAAGTTAGGGATAATGGCACCGGAGTGTAACCAACTATGACCAAAAGGTTATGTAATGTAGTGAACTACTCGACTAGCTATGTAGTGTAACCACCTTTGTAATTCCACTAACAAAAATAAAGTTATAAAATTATTCATTTCTTTTGCTTCTTTTATCTTCTTCATTTCATCACACGGACTATGCAACACAACCCAAAATGAGAATCTAAACCCAAATATATTAACCCACCCGATTCATCATATCATCATCAATCAATATATCTTCTTCTATCTATCACTATATATCTATATCTATATCTATATAAATTTCTCCTTCGCCGTCGTAGACAAATGGTTTCACCACGCCGATTCATTCTATAATATTAATCACCACACTATACCATGATCAGATACCTCAATGGGTTTTGCTTTATTGGATTCCACAACTATTGTCAAAGATCCGAATGACAATGGCTCAACGAAGGATGCAAAAGCTCAAAAAAGTCCGATCATGTCGCCGGAATCTGCTGATGTTCTTCATTGTTGCCGGAATCTGATGCTGTTCTTCACTATCGACGGAATCTGGTGTTGTTCTTCACTGTTGCCATTCACCATCTACTCGATAAATATCCATCTATTAATCTAGCCATTTACACACAAATTTGATTTCTCAATAAAACCCACAAATCTTCAAACTCAAACTTAATACTCAAACTGTGAGTATATATATATAAGTGATTAGGTTATAGGTGATAGTGGTAATGGTGGCTGAAGGGTGGTGGTTGTGGCCGGAGGTGAAAGAGAAAGAAGAAAGAGATAGAGAGAAGAGGTGTAAATATATATATATATATATATATAATATATATATATATATATATATATATAATATATATATATATATATAATTGTTATATAAAATAATTAGAAAATATATATATTCTTAATATATGTGACACGTGGCCCTTTTTTTTAATAAAAAAAGAATAAAAATGAAAGTGGTAACCTGCAACTTGTTTCTCATCCGGTTGCTTACATTACATAACCCAAAAAACAAAGGTGGTTACACTACATAGCTAGTCGAGTAGTTGGTTACATTACATAACCTTTTGGTCATAGTTGTTACACTCCGGTGCCATTATCCCTATATTATATTTATCATTACTGCTTATTATAATTTAGCTTCGCTCATCGATTAACTTCAACCACAATTTATTTAATACTCATGAATCATGTATGAGACATATTCGAATTTTTTTATGATACAATCCATATAGCTACCGTACATCGTACGGGTATTAGGACTACTATAATAAACAAATATAAACATTGTTAATTAATTTAATTAATTAACTTCCGTACATCAAGACCAAATTGACTTTGGTAACCATCTTATACTTAGAATGAAAAAAAGAAGAACTTAATATTTCTCGAATTTACATTTAGACGTAACTTGATAAATATTATTCTAACATAAAATTATTTCATACGTTAGAGTCTAATTTAATCATAATTTTAATACTATTATTACATCACACAAAACTTGATATATAGTGTATCAAGTGATATATATTTTTTTATTTTTAAGATATACTAACTACTAATGATTATTTTTCATCCCTATATTATTTTTATTTTTCGAATAATTTGTTTACTAAATTAAAATCACAAATTATATTCTTCCACATCAAAATTATTAACAAATGGAAAAAATAAATTCTTGAGCGAGATCTTATGTTTATGAAATGTATGTGCTTTTTTAAAAGTATTTTCGTAATTCCTATTATGTTTATATAATCGCATAAAGGTTGTTCATAATATATCTTTAATCAAGATATTCATTAAATTAAACTAAACCTTTTTCTGTAAACATAATTATTAACTAGAGCTATACCCGCGCGATGTAGCGGCAACGACGGTAACGGTGATGGGTGGGGGTGGCGACAGGTGGTGGCGACGGGTTGTGGTGATAATGACGGTGGCGAGTAATGTAAGTTAATCTAATTTTATCAATAGTATTATAAGGAAGCATTAATAATGTTACAGAATACAAAGATGTATGGGGTATTTTGGTCTTATCAAAGGCTGAAAAATTTAAAAGAAAAAAAAGATGGGTTTATTTTATTAAGTAGTATAGATTAAGCGTATTTGAAAGAATTATATCTATTTCTATATTACACATGCATGCATGTGACAAATGAAAATTCTGTATTTAAGTTTATGTAACGCCATGAAATCTACATAAACGAATAAAAACCATATTTATTAAGAGATATTATCTTTGTTCAATATAGCTAAAGATTCACGGGTTTTTCGTAATTTGTTAAAATTTCATTTTTTATACAAAGAAAAACTATTCATGGTATATATACACAGTCAATCCGTACATTGTACGCTATTAGGACTAGTATACATATATATTAAAACTATTTTATTTTATTTATTATTATAATATGGCATATTACCTATTGCCATTTCAAAATAAAAAAGCAGTGATAGATCTAAGGTTAATCTTTCAGATCCCCACTTCCCAAATCCCAATCCAAAGTTCCACACTTCCAAATTTTATAATCGTCTTCCGAACCTATAATATACCGTCATCTTCATATTATGCATATTGCATAGCATCCACACTCTTAATATTAATAAACAACAAAAAAGAAAAAGATTTGTTTTTTTTCGGTAAAAGGCCGTCACCCCTGGGTTATATATATAAAAATCAATGAAGAACAGGCGACCTGGTAGAATACCAAGCCGACTTTTACAAAACACGCACAAGAGTGCAATGTCCAAAATAAACAAGGGTAAAAACCCAAACAAGCTATCCTAGCCATACAAAGTAGTCAGCTAAGCTATTTGAGTGAAACAAGCACCTCAAACATGCACATCAACTAATACAAAGACAAATGAGAGGGACACATTTACAAGGAAACCGAAGTTACCTCAAACATGCACATCAACCTGTCCAAGTACCAATGAGAGGGACACATTTACAAGGTGCTTATAGCACCACAAATACAAGGCATTACACAGTAAAAGATTACAAAATTATCGAACATGAGAAACATAAAGAGGCAAATCCCAAGCGATCCGTAGCTCTTCTAGCCGTCTTGACTTCTTGAAACGAAAAGTAAAAAGCTTCAAGCGCACAGTATGAAAAATAGCATCAGCCAGCTGATCTGGTGTCCTCTTCTTTTGAGCAAATAATCTTGAATTACGTTCACGCCAAATGTAATAGATGGACGCCGCAAAAAGAAGTTTCGTGACAACACTCTTGATCGAGTTCTTATGAGCAAAAGACAAAATCTCCGAAACTATATCATCCCAGTAAGCCGAATTGACCACAAAATTCGCTTTAACACGAACTCTATGCCAAACCTGTTCAGAAAATGCACATTCAAAGAAAAGATGATTATGAGAATCAGGAGTTGATGTACACAATGGGCACAAGAACACATCCGGATTCGTACAAGCCATAACATCCCACGACCTTAAAACATCTTGAGTCTTTAGCTTCCGAAGCACCGCCAACCACACAATAAAAGAATGCTTCGGTATACATTGCTTAAACCAAACCATATGAAACCAAGAGACCTTAACCGATCGGGTCCGCAAATCCTCCCAAGCATTTAAAACCGAGAAATCCAACACATTTCCCCCACGATCTTTCCATTTAACAACATCTTGTCTTTCAGGATAAATAGTTGGAGGAATACCTGGATCAAAACGACCAGCCCAAGAGCCCGGCCAAGTCCAAACATTATCAACCACCACATCCGACACTCGTGCATTTAATCTAAAGCCAGCATTAGCAATTAGTCTAGGAGAGACCTTCTCAATTAAAGGACTATCATTAGACCACATATCAAACCAAGCAGAAGTTGAACGACCATTTCCAATTTGATGCCAAAAATGCTTCTTCACAACATGACGTACTTGAAGTAGTTTCCTCCAACTCCAAGACATATTACCCGTAGACTGCACCTCCCAAAAACTCTTTCCTCGAAGCTTATAAGTATGAATCCATTGTACCCATAAAGATTGCTTCAAAGAAAGAAGCCGCCAAATATGAGCAGCAATCAAAGCAACATTAAAGTGTTCTAATTTCCGAACACCAAGTCCCCCCTCTTCTTTAGGAAGACACACAATATCCCATGCCACTTTAGCTTTACCTTTCTTCAAAGTGCCCTGACTCCATAAAAACCCTCTCATAATCTGTTCAATATCAAGAATAACCCGAGAAGGCAATAAAAACACTGAAGACCAATACACATGCATAGAAGAAATAACCGAATGAATAAGCTGCAAACGACCAGCAAAAGAAAGAAATTTATTCTTCCAATCATCCACTCGATTACGAACCTTTTCAACAAGTATCCTACAATCCCGCAACATCAATCTAGAAGAGACCAATGGGACCCCCAAATACTTAACCGGTAAGAGCCCTTCCTCAAATGGTAACACATCAAGAATAGCTAACTTCACATGATTAAGTACATTACAAAAGAAAGCCGTACTCTTAGGAAGACTTGGAGTTAAACCCGAAGCCATCTTAAATTCATCAATAGAATCCATAACAACCTTCGCCGACTCCACATCCCCTCTTATAAAGATAAAAGATCATCCGCAAAGCACAAATTAACAATGTTAATTTCTTTACAATGAGGATGAAAATGAAAAGAGTCTGAATTTCTGACATTCCGATGGATAATCAAAGTAAGAATCTCCATGACTAGAGTAAATAGATAAGGAGAAAGAGGATCCCCTTGCCTTAGACCCCTCCGGCCATGAAAGAACCCATGCAAGTTTCCATTAATGCTAAGAGAGTAGGAAGCGGTAGACACACATTCCATAATCCAATGAACCATTCGAGCATGAAATCCAAAACCAACTAGAATGTCTTTAAGAAAACCCCAATCAACCGTATCGTAAGCTTTTTGAATATCAACTTTAAAAGCAGCTCGTGGAGGTCCTTTAAAAGAAAAAGATTTGTTTATTAAATTAAAATTTGCTATTCGGGAACATAAGAAAACAAAGTCTTTTTCCACACCATTTTTGGATTCATATTCTTTACTGGTGTAGATACATTTTTATTTTATGTGTAGTTTATATTTATGGCTTGCATTCTTTGATTAGTAATATCTCAATTTTTGGTACTTATTTTGATTTTTAAGGAAAGTAGTTGCATTGTGGCTGGTATTGATACTTTGATAGTGTTGACTGTTGAGAAAGGAAATACATGTTTTGAAACTTGATATTAGCTCTAAGAGTACCTGGAATATGAAGTAACATTTTCGCTTATCGGATTCGGGTCGGGTTTGACACTACCAGCCCCGAATCCGACCCATGCCAATCCTACCTCCACGGCGCCACCAACTACTTCATCCAATGTTTTTTATTTTTATTTTTGGTATTCATTTATATCAGGTTCTGGTTTTAATAATAAAACTAGATGAATATTCGGGCAATATGGCGGCAAATGAAGTGGTAGCGGAAACGTGATGGTTGTGGTGACGGGTAGTGGTGGTCGCAATTGGGTTGGTTCAAATAAACCAAATAACTGGATCGTTGATAGGCTGAACCGGATAAAACCCAGTTATGGCTAGTCCGGTCCATGGGCCTTGCTTTTCATAGAAACTGACCCGTCCTCGGTCCGGGCCCGGGCTAACAGGTGTGAAAACTGAAAACGCGTGAACCCGAGAAGATATATACATGCAAAGTTTCCATATATGAAAGTCTTCTTCCTTATTTATCGAAGTTCCCTACCCACGTTATCTACATGATTTGATTGATAATATACCGTGGTTGATTACACACAAACAACATTAGCAGCCCCAAACCCTAAAGAATTGAAGTCTGCTTCTCATCGTTCTACACATTTCCCTAGTATTTTTTAATTTCTCTTGTAACTATTTTGCTTAAGTTTGTTTCTTAATTTCTTCGGATGCTAATATCCAGTTAACCAAGATATATAGGATACACAACAAATTTCTAAGAGCAGAGCCGTGAGATTTAAGTATAACTTCTCTCTAATATCTAATCCTCGCACGCTATTTTGTTATCACTGGAAATTAGCCATATTCTAAGAGCAGAGCCGTGAGATTTAAGTATAACTTAACTCTCTAATTGGGAGTCCCATAAGCTAAAAGAAAGAGATGAACAACACTAAATTAATTTCTCTTAAGCATGCTATCTATTATTTTTAGTCAAATTTTTTTCCATGAAATCTATACAAAACGGTACACACTTACATGACCCAGAAATATACCTATTAAACTTCACATGAAGTTTGTATCTTAAGTGTTAAGTCGTTAAAGAACTTACCAATCAAACGGATTAACCAGTTTTTGCTACATATAAACAACTACATCTCTTAATTACTGTATAATCTTACTAAATGTTAAATCACTATTCTGTTAGTGGTGTAAGCCCAGTTAAACCATTTAAAATTCAAGTAGTTTCCTTTTTTCAAAAGTTCGGGCTTTGGGCCAACAATGGGTTAACCGACTAGACTTTGAAACCGGACTCAACCGACTCAGTGAAACATGGGCCGGTTCTCAGTTCACTTATTTGGTATTTAGTAAGCAAACTTAGTCACACACACCACAATCGTGATGTCAATTATTATGCACCTGGCCAGGGATACCCAGGTAATATTATGAATATTAATTATAGTTATAAGGGTTTTAATGTGAATGCTAAATGTGAAAACACGACATATTGAGATATAAAATGATAACACCAAAACATGTGCCTAACAAAACAAAGTCCTTCCACATCCCCTTCATAGAATGCCTTTTATAACTATCTGACTTTAGCAAGATTGATAAAAACTTGAACATTTTATAATTTATAATTGATGAAAAATTGATGGTGATGTAAGATTGATATAATATTGCTTGATTGATATAAAAATACAAAATATGATAAGTAATTTGATGATAAAGAACACATATTGTTTTAAGAGATCTTTGAATTTATGGATCTAAAATGTTGAAAGAAAATAGTTCGTAAATTTTGATTTACTCGGAAGAAAAGGAACTCTAATGATGATTGATTATTAATAAACAAAGACTACTACAGTATAATAGAAGTAACTGATTAATTTTATGAAATCCTAAACTCATAGTGGAAAGTATCCGTGTTTATATGATCAGATGGAGCCGGAGTACGTGAGAATGGATTCTGAACAACTTAGTCGGAAGAAGAGAAGGAAGAGGAGAAGGAAGAAGAGAAGGAAGGTAGAAGAAGCGGAAGAAGAAGAAGTTGATAGACTAAGCAGTTTGCCGGATGATCTTATCCATAAAATCCTCTCTTTTAATAGTTTCAAAGACGCTATTCGTACCAGTGCGGTGTCTTCCAGATGGAGATATATCTGGACTTTAGTATCCTGTCTTGATTTCTCAAGTAAGGATTTTTCTAACTTGGACGAATTCTCCAAACATGTTAGACAGATTCTCTCCTCGCAATAAACAAACAGAAGTGTCCTCTCTCTATCTCAGCTATCATGGAAAAGCTGTACAACCATTCGTCAAAAGAATTTTGAACTATGCATTCTCTCACAATATCCAACAACTGAATGTTTCATACAAACCTTTGAGAAAGTGCATTGAATTACCCCTTGCTCTTTTTGGTTCTCAATCTCTCAAACATCTCAAATTTACTTTGAACTGTGGTTATATAGTCATAACTACGTTAACTAATTTGGAGCTACCAGCCTTGACGACATTGTATCTCCAGGGTGTCACTTTCGACCATACTGACAACTGTGTTGCTCTTTTCTCCAAGTGTCCAAACTTGAAGAATCTCACCTTAAATCGCTGCAGAACCAAGGAAGGGGATAATTTCAGTATTTGTCATCCTCAACTATCCAATCTCACACTTAAGGGTAGAATATTCAGTGAGAAGGTTGTTAACGTGGTTACACCTCAACTGAGAATCTCATTATTGAAGATTCTTTCAGGAAGAAAATGGAGCTTGTGAATTTTGCACCTAACCTTTCCTTGGTTTATGGTGGTGACAAGTCTGTTGAGTCCCAATGTTAATTGTAAATTTAATGATGACAAATCTGACCTATAAACACTTAGTAATCTTTTGGTTCTTGTAATCTAATCTGGGTCAGACTAAGCTGACACAGCTTGCGATCTGTAACTGACCCAGATCATGCTTCATACTTTGTAATTGTATATCTTATGGAAGCAAGTGTTATTCAAGCTGCATCAACAATGTTTATAGCATTCAATCCAAGTCGAAGAGGAGGATTGAAGATAGAAGACCAAGCTGGTAGTGGAAGACAGCTTGGGATTAGCAGTCAGCTTGGAAACACTTAGGCAGATTGGTGCTTGACAAACGGCCCAATCTGTGTCTGACAATCAAGTGAAGATAACAACCTGGATTGAAGATAAGGACAAATGACGTGACTAGGAAGAATCCTAGGATCCAGGTTGGTGGTTAGATATGCATATGCGTGTCCATACTCTTATTGGACGATGAAGAATGTGCAGCTGTACGTGGGGGACCACAAGTACGAAGTGAAGGCACGATTGATTATTCCTTCATCGTCCAGTGGAAGAAGAATACGTGGCTAAATTGGACACCAAGAGAAGAAGGGCTTTTGCCTATAAAAGCCTCATTCCTTGATTGCATATGTGTGGCATTTCCTGAGAATCATTCTTCACACAAGTTTCTTTGCTCTTAGACACAGCTTAGTCTGTACGAGATCAGCTTGGGCTGATTCTCTTGAGCTGAAACTTATTGATTGTTGTTTGTATTTCATAGGGTTGTTTAGATATCTATAGGCTATCTTTATTCCGCAACAACCCTGTAATTCTTTGTATAGATTATTTCTTAATAAAGGATTACATTTGAAAAACTACAATCTGTGTTCAAGAATGGTTATTTACTGCTTTACTGTTTTATTGATTCATGTTCTTTACTTACTTTATGTTTGAGTCTGAATCTTTAAAACGTTTCATTTAAAAGTTTGTAAAGTTTAAGGAAAGTTGTATTCACCCCCCTCTACAACTGTTCTGTGTACAATATACTTTGGTATATTGATACACCGTGGGACGTATCAATTGGTATCAGAGCAGGGGTTAAGAATTAACTTGACTTGATCCTTGCATATTTTCTTTATAGTAAAGCATTATGTCATCTTATATTGATAATGGTTCTTCAACCAGACCACCCATGTTTGATAAAGATGATTTCAGTGGGTGAAAAGGTCGAATGTCTTTGTTCCTTGAATCCATCGATAACAATATGCCTGACATCCTTGCGGATGGTCCTTATGTTCCTACACAGACCCTTGTGGTTGAAGCTGTGGTCAGGGAAGGTCAACCAACCATTCCTGCCACAGTCAAATCTATTGTTAAGGACAAGGCAGATTGGGGGGATGAGGATAGGAGGTTGGCAAACTTGGATGTGAAGGCTAGAAATTTCATTGTCCAAGCTGTGCCCAAAGATCTTTACCATTCTATTAAAATGTGTTCTACAGCTAAGAAAATGTGGGGTACATTGACTGTCATGTTTGAGGGTTGCTCTACTTCCATGGAATCTACCATAACTACTTTAACCAGGAAGTATGAGAGATTTTTCTCTTTGAGAAATGAATCCTTGACTGACACTCATACCCGCTTTAATGCTTTGGTAAATGATTTAGCTGCTGTTGGAATTGTTAAAAAAAAATGAGGTTTTAAAGAGTAAATTTCTTGATTCATTACCACCTAAATGGAACAACTATATTTCTTCTGTTAAATTAAGTTCTGTTTATCATGATCTTGATCTCCCTGGACTTTTTGGTTTACTTCATAACCAAGAATGTTCAGAGGCTGAAAAGTTAATTGCTATGGGTGATTCTTATAGTCAGCCTGCTGCTGCACTTGTTGCTTCAATGACTGAACACCCTAGTTCAATTAGTAATGAGATCATTCCTTATGTTAATGATGATATTCCTGTGATTCTCATCCTAACTCTGTTTGTGCTGAATCTGAATGTGATGAATCTGATGGTGATGAACTAGCTAATGAAGTAGCTATGTTGGCTGAAAGGATCAGAAGGATCCTTTAATAAGTTTAAAGGAAAAGGAAAAGGAGGCCAAGCTGATAAGACAAAGAAGCCATTTGACATGTTCCAAAGTCACTTGTTACAAATGTGGCAAGACTGGACACATGGCTGGTGATTGTAGATCCAAGGAGTCTTCTCAAGCTGTGCCAGCCAAAGGTGGAAGAGGTGAAAAATACTCAAAGCTCAAGACTAAGTACAAAGCCTTGAAAGCACAAGTAGCTGAGCTGACTGAGAAGGTGAACAAGAGTGAGAAGAGTCTGGTAGCCAAAGACTGGGCTGAAAGTGCCACATCATCTGATGATGAGCTGTACAAAGATGCCAAGTGTTTCATGGCTAAAGAAGCTACTCAAAGATTTGCTGAAGATATGGTAAAAATGAAACAGCAATCTGAGTCAGCTCACCAGGCATCTACCAGTCAGACTGCTCCACCTGAGGTAACTTTCTTTTTCCAATCTGTCTGATAATGAAAAACTGTCTAGACTAAATAGACTGGGTGATGAGGTTCTTTTACAAAAACACTTTAATCAAGAACTCAAAAAGGAAATACATGTTTTGAAACTTGATATTAGCTCTAAGAGTCACACCATTGAAAACTGGAATCTGAAGTTAAAGCTCAAAAACAATTAAACTCTATTTTGGTTAAAGAAGCTAAAACTGCAGAAGAAAAGTTTTTAAAAGTTAAACAGATAACTGAATCATGGTGTATATGCTCCAAAAGAGTGGCTAAGTGTGTAAATGAACAAATACCTCATCAGATCCAAGCTATTTTTGATGGTGATTATGATAGGGCCATAGCCATTGCTGAAGTATGTGCTATGGAGCCTTGTTATCAGCCTCCTTCACCACCCAAAGTCCAAACCAAAGGGAAAAATTCTCAACCAATTAAGTTGGTTCAGAAATCTGGTATTGGGTTTAAAGATCCTGAAACCATTGGTCAGACCATTGCTGAAGCTGTGTCTAAAGCTGATCAGGTTATTGAATTAAAACCTGAAGAAAGCCTTGACTTGTCCAAGCTGACCATTACCCAATCTGTGTCAGATTCAAAAGTTTAAACAAACAAGAATAACAAGAGAAATAAAAGAAAGGTTAGAGATCATAGTGTTCCAAAAGAGAAAATTAAGCTTTTAAAGAATGAGAAGTCTGGTTCTCAAGGAAGTTTCTCACAAACCAAATCTGAGTCTGTTTCAAATTACACCAAATCTGACTCTGACAAAATGATTTCTAAATATGTTGAGTCCAGAACTGGTGAGGTTTCAAGTGATGTCAATTTTCTCAAAAATGTGTCTGATCCAAAGATTGTTGATCAAAGAAAATTGAGAGCTGAATGTAAGAAATCTGGAATAGGCAAAGGTTTTGTTCAAAAGGAAACCTTAAATGTTGCTAAAAAGAATTTCAAATCTGGTAAAGGACAGACCAAGCAACATTGGGTGTCCAAATGTGATTAGAGTCTAAGTTCTGTTACCCAATCTGAGTCAGACCAGAAGGTCAGCTCTGGTGAACCCATCTTTGGATGGGTTCCCAAAAAGAACTAATCTCTTATTATAAATGCAGGGCATCATGACGATAATACCTGGCACTTGGACAGTGGGTGTTCCAAGCATATGACCGAATGTAAGTCCCTGCTATGTAGCTTTAGGATTCGCGCTGGTCCTAATGTTACTTTTGGAGATGACTCTCAAGGAAAGACTGAAGGGTTTGGTATACTTTCAAATGGTCCTCTTACTTTCAGAAGGGTCTCTTATGTGAATGGCTTGAAACACAACTTGATTAGTGTGAGTCAATTGTGTGATGCTGGCTATGAAGTGAGATTCAGGTCTGATAAGGGTATTGTTCTTGATTTAGAAGGCAATGTGGTTCTTATTGCAAAGAGGGATGAGTCTTTGTATTCTTTTGACATGAGAAATCCTACTGTGACAAGAGAAGTCTGTTTCATGTCAAAGACTCAAGATGAGCTGAATTGGTTGTGGCATAAAAGGTTGTCTCATATGAATTTCAAAGATATCAACAAGCTGTGTAAGAAAGAGTTGGTGTCTGGTCTTCCAGTTATAAATTATGAGAAGGACAAGCTGTGTGGTGCTTGTGAAAAAGGCAAACAGCACAAAGCTACTTTTAAGTCTAAAACATGCTCAACCATTGATAATTGTTGGATCTGCTTCATATGGATTTATTTGGACCAATTAGTACTCCTTCATTCACTGGAATGAGGTACTCCTTGGTCATTGTTGATGAATATTCAAGATACACCTGGGTTTTCTTTCTTAAGCACAAGAGTGAAGCTGCTGACAGCATTATTCATTTCATCAAGCAAGCTGAAATTCTTTACAAAAGGCCTGTTAGGCAGTTAAGGAGTGATAATGGTACTGAATTCAAGAACATCACTCTTAACTCATTCTGCAGTGAAAAGGGAATTTCACAAGTCTACTCAGCTGCCAGAACTCCACAACAAAATGGTGTTGTAGAAAGAAGAAACAGAACACTAATTGAAGCTGCCAGATCCATGATGGCTCAAAACAATGTCAAGTCTCAGTTCTGGGCTGAAGCAGTTCACACAGCTTGCTTTACCCAGAACAGATCCCTCATTGTGAAAAGGCACCATAAGACTGCATATGAACTTCTTAGGGGGAGAAAACCTGAAATTGGTTTCTTAAGAATGTTTGGAAGTCCTTGCTATATTCTAAATCAGAAAGACCATCTTGGTAAGTTTGATGAGAAAGCAGATGAAGGTATCCTACTTGGATATGCAACAATGATGAAGGCCTACAGAGTTTACAACAAGAGAACCAAAACAATTGAAAACTCTGTTAATGTAAGCATTGATGAAGGTTGTTCTAAGCCAGATTGCTCTCCTCCTGAAGATGAAGATTTCAATTTTGAAGAACTGGCTGTACCTGAGAATGAGCCTCCAACTAATCCTCCAGTTGGAGCTGATAATGCTCAAACTCAGGGGGAGCAACTCATTGAAGAAGAAGAATAAGTCCCAATCTTTGAAGATGCTCAAGCTGATCCAACTCCTACTGAAGAAATTGTTCAGAATCCATCAAATGACTCTCAAACTGGCTCAGATTTCTCTATTCCAATCCATGCTGATCAGCTTCCTCCTCAAGCTGATCTAGCTGGACCTTCAAATCTGAACCAGCCTACTGTCCCAGTTGCAAACAACTCAACTCATGCTACTAAATGGACAAGGAGTCATCCAATTAACCAAATCATTGGTGATCCTCTTTCTGGTGTTAAAACAAGAAGAAAGGCAACAGGCAATTTCTGCATGTTTGTCAATTTTGTGAGTAAGATGGAACCAACTGAGGTTAATGAAGCACTGGCAGATCCATCTTGGGTAAACGCAATGCAAGATGAGTTAACACAGTTTGAAAGAAACAAGGTTTGGGAACTTGTTCCAAGACCTCATCACAAGACTGTGATTGGCACCAAATGGGTCTACAGAAACAAAATGGATGAAAGGGGAGTTGTGACCAGAAATAAAGCAAGATTGGTAGCTCTTGGTTACAGACAAAAGGATGGAATTGATTATGATGAGACTTTTGCACCTGTGGCAAGATTAAAAGCAATCAGAATGTTCTTGGCTTTTTTTGCACACAAAGGTTTCAAAGTCTATCAAATGGATGTGAAGAGTGCATTTCTTAATGGAAAATTGGAAGAAGAAGTCTACGTTGAACAACCTCCAGGTTTTGAAAGTTCAAAGTTTCCTGACCATGTGTTCAAGCTTGACAAAGCTCTCTATGGGTTGAAGCAAGCTCCAAGGGCATGGTATGATACTTTGTCTAAATTTCTATTGGCTAACAACTTCAAAAGAGATAATGTTGACAAGACTTTATTTGTGAGAAAGTATAATGGTGATATTCTGCTTGTGCAAATTTATGTAGATGATATTATATTTGGGTCTAGCAGTGAAAGACTTTGCAAAAAGTTTTCTGAATTAATGTCTAAAAAGTATGAAATGAGCATGATGGGAGAACTAAACTATTTTTCTGGGTTTACAAGTTAAACAGACTAAAAATGGAATTTTTATAAACCAAGGAAAGTATGTTAAAGATCTCTTAAACAAATTTGGTTTTAGTGACTGCTCACCTATGAAAACTCCTATGAGAACTGGTGATAAGCTGGGTGAAGATAAAGATGGCAAATCTGTTGACACCACAGCTTATAGGGGAATGATAGGTTCATTACTTTACTTGACTGCTAGTAGACCAGATATTATGTTTGCTACATGTCTTTGTGCAAGATATCAAGCTAGTCCTAAGGAATCTCATCTTAAGGCTGTAAAGAGAATCTTTAGATACCTTAAAGGTAGTCCCAATCTGGGTCTTTGGTATCCCAAAGACTCCGGATTTGATCTAATTGGCTATTCAGATTCTGACTTTGCAGGCTGTAAGATTGATAGAAAAAGTACTTCAGGAGCTTGTCAATTGCTTGGCAATAGACTTGTAAGCTGGTCCAGCAAGAAGCAGCATTCAGTTTCTATCTCCACTGCAGAAGCTGAATATGTTGCTGCAGGAAGTTGTTGCTCTCAAATTCTTTGGATGCAATATCAGCTTCAAGACTATGGTGTCACTGCATAAAAAACTCCAATCTTTTGTGACAGCACCAGTGCCATAGCAATCTCCAACAATCATGTACTTCATTCAAGGACCAAGCACATTGATATAAGATATCATTTCATTAGGGATCATGTGATGAAAGAAGATGTTGAACTCCACTTCATTCCAACAGATAATCAGCTTGCTGACTTGTTTACAAAGCCATTGGATGAATCAAGGTTCAACTATCTCATAAGTAAGCTAGGTATGCTAAATATGTAAAAGGCAGTGAGCTAAGTAATAACAAATCTGACCCCTTAAAGTTATTCTAAATTTTGAGGGTAAGCTGTGTCAGACCCAGACTACCCTTTCAACTTGGTGTATTTCCAAGTAAAAGAGGGTAAGCTGAGTCTGACCCAGCTTCGTGGTTGTTTTTGTTATTAAATATCTCAGTGCGTTTTATTATTTACTTTATTTTATTTAGTTTACTTGTTGATCCTATTGGAGTGTGACACGTGTAGTGATAACAACCAGTGACTGAAAAAGTACCTCCACTACTTGTTCATCCTCCTATCACAATCTTTCTCTCTCTCACTTTTTCAAACGGGATATTTTGAATTAAGTATATAATATTTGGTTAACCTAAATCCCCAATCACTTATTCACATTTTCTAAAATCAATCTCTTTTTCTCTCAATCTGAAAACTGTTTTATTAAATTTCTTTAATTTCTTCTTTTATATATTGTTTTTATAAAATGGCATCATCATCTTCTGCTAATAATAATCAATCTAATTCTTCTACTGAATCTGAGGTCCCATACCCAGCTCCAGTAAGCGTAAGTAAGCTTTCACCTTATGAGGTGGGAAGTGATGTAGTTGTTGTTCCGGCTGATCTTGATACTGGTAAAATCAAGATTGGCAGTCTGGTTTATGCCAATATTCATCCTCCTTCTTGGGCAGAAGGATATGATGATATTGTGGCTTTCTTATGGTATCATCCATTTGGCAAAGTGATGATAGAGAAGCCAGACTGGGTGTTTCAAGATCTCCTGTGTGAATTCTGGGCGAGCTGTTTTGTGAAATCTAACAAGAAAGGACATACTGCAATCTATGGCACCATCCTCAACGGTAAGAAAAAGGTATACATTTCTTTAGAGAGGATTAGGTCTGCATTTGAGCTGTCATATATGCC
This sequence comes from Erigeron breviscapus, assembly GCA_034093135.1. Lineage (NCBI taxonomy): Eukaryota > Viridiplantae > Streptophyta > Magnoliopsida > Asterales > Asteraceae > Erigeron > Erigeron breviscapus. Next base: position 97,611,345 of record CM067169.1, read on the forward strand.
TGATGATGATTATGAAACTGTTGCAACTCATACTGAAGCCAAAAATGTTTTACAACAAGTTGAATATACTGGTCCATTGGCTTCAGTAGTAAAAATGAAATACTTAACTGGTATTTGGAATTATTTATTAAGCACAATTTCAAAAACCTTACAAGTAAAGACAGGCAGCTTTGATCAGCCTAATGTCTTAGAATTGCAAATTTTTCATTCTATGGTCACTATGACCAGAGTAGATTATGCTGGCTTAATCTTTAAGGACTTGGTTGACCGTGTTAGTAAGAAGAGTCTTACCATACCTTATGGTAGGATTCTTGGTCTTATCATTAAAGCAATTCTTGACAATGATTACAGTCTGGCAACTGGTCAGACTGTGGAATGCAAGTCTATTAACAATAACATCTTCAACAGTCCTAAGGTAACTGCGCAGGGTCTGACCCGAGCAATGCAGATTTACCTTGATTTTTGCAGGCAAAGAGAGAGGGAACAAGAGGCACTTGAGGAAGCTGTCCCTACTTCGACGCGATCTGAGTCTGACACTCAATCTGCCAATCAGGGGGACCAAGGTCCACAGCTACTGAACCCTCAAACTCTTCTAAATCTATTCATTCTTCTCCTTCAAAAGAGGGTGAAGGGTTGGCCACAACATCAGCCACCCTAGCCACACCCTCATCCATTGAATTCAAATCAGCTTCAAAAAGACCCATTGTTGAGGACTTAGTACCTCACAATGCTAAAAAGACAAGAACGCAAAGGAAATCTGTGCCAGCTTCTGGGGTTGACATTGCAACATCAAAACCATTAGAAGTCCCCCAAGGTGCAGGGGAAGCTAAGGAACGTTCCAAAGCTGTCCTTGCCACCCAAGCTGACAAGCCGATTACACCACACCCATCTGCACTCTCCCAAAAGAGTGTAGACGAGCAAAAGGGAACAACTGCTACTACCCAACCCTCCAAACAGGGTGAAGGTATTGAAACAAAGACCTCCTCCCAAGGTCATATTGAGTCTGTGCCTAAATCGCCATCATCAGCCTCCCAAAAGGTTGATGATATCATTAAAGGGACAACAATGGATCCAGCCCAGATCCAAAATGAGTCAGAGTCTGTGCACATCAATCCTGAGGATGGTCAGCCAAAGGAGAGAAGTATCGAACACACTTGTGACACTACTTCTCCTCCCCAAGCTGATCAGACTCCTTCTTTCTTACACTCTGAGTCTGCACTGGCTGTCAATGCCCCTTCTAGATCACAAGGAGGGGTACAGGTCTCAATTATCCCTAAGGATACTTTGGTGCAACAACACACCTCTGTTGAAGGGCAATCATCTACACAAAACATTACATCTGCAGGATCTGTGTCTGCATCTGTCCTTGGACAGAGGGATTCTGCAGATTACATGGCTGTCTTTAAGGCAGTTATGTCAGCCCCTTGTGCAGCAAAGGGAACCATTGATGGTCCTCACGATGTCAATGAGAATATAGTCACTATCTCTGGAAGTGACTCTTCATTCGATGATGAGTTTGCCCATCCATCCTCAAGGGATGATCTGATGGAAGATGCCAGTGGAGGAGTTGATCAAAATCAAGATCAACATATTCCCACTGGCCCTCAGTCTGAATCAAATGTTAATCTTTCTCAGACTGACCAACTCATCATCATTTCTGACAAATCTGCTCATGAGACTCACTCTCATGAGAAAATGCACCAAAACTCCCTTAGCCTCCACCCCCTTCTATATGAGCCCAATGACCCAGATTCTAAGGATTGCAGGCTGCTCTTTCCAGAGTCAGTGGCTTTTAAGCCAACTGCAAGTTTTTCCCAAGCTGCCACTATCTCATTTTCAGATGTGGTGGGTCAGCTCACTGAGTTCATTTCAACCTCTAAGGTTGAGAGCTTAAAGCTGACCAAAGACTTGGAAAAGATCCAAAAGGATCAGGAATTGAAGGAATTGAAGGTGGAAAAGCTAAGTCAAGGTCAGACTGCATTGGAAGAAAATGTTAAGAAAGCAGTTGACTTGATGCAACAGAGCCAGAGCAAGCTGACAGAGTCCCTTGATGGTCTTACAAAGGCAATAAATGAAGAAAGGGAAAGAAACAAGGGCACTCTGGGTCAGATTGAGAAGGCTGCAACCAAATTTACAAGGGATGTCACCTTAGAGCTTAAATCTGCTAACAAGTCACAAGCAGATTTCAAGAATGATCTAATTGAAGCATCTAAAGGTGTAAAATCTAAGATTGGACTCCTCCATGAAGATTATGTTGAATTAAGGAGAGCCTGCTGTCTTACCAACATTAAAATTGACTTGCTCAACCAGGAATTCAAAGGTGTCTTTGCAACTCCAGTAAGCTCTTTCCCTGCTGATGATGACAAAAAGGGGGAGAAGAGTTCTACTAAGAACAAGAATGCTATGAGTGATGCTGAAAGAGAAAGACAACAAGCTGAGGTTGACAAGGAAATTGCTGAATATTTTGACAGATTGAAAGTAAGACAGGAAAAGGCTAGAACTGAGGAGGTTGCTAAAGATAGGAGATTGGTTGTAGTTGGTTCTGGTTCTAATATGGAAGCTGAGAAGGAAGCTGATGAGATAAAAATACCAGAGTCTGAGTCTGGTGGTGGTGAAAATGTTGGAAATAAGAATGAGGAAGTTGAAAAGGAGAGTGGTACAATTGAGGGGGAGACCACTGATGGTGAAATGGGAGGTATAAGGATGGAAGTTGGAGTTGAAAAACAACTGAAGTTGAAAAAGAAATGGGAGATATAAGGCAGGATGTTGGAGTCGAAATAGAAGTTGAAGTTGAAAAAGGTGTTGATAAAAAGATGAAGTCTTCCCAAGCTGACCCTGTGCAAGCTGTGCCTACTCAAGCTGACATAGCTCCCAAAGAAACAATTGTTGAATCATCCTCTTCTGGTGATGACACAGCCACCTTGACTCAATTCATGATCAAGAAAAGGCCAACTGAAGCTGGGTCAAGTGGAGTGAAGGTGTTAACACAAGAAGAAAAAGATTGGGAGCTGGCTGCTCAACAAGCACCCATTCTTATGATGTCAGTTAAGGAGGCTTACAAATTAGTGAAAGAAGACAGAATAGAAAGAGAGAAAATGGCTGAATTGCAATCTGATCCTGAAATTGCCAAGGCTGTACAAGAACAATTTAACAAAGAAGATGAAGAAGATCTTGCAGCCATTGGATCTAAAAAGAAGATTGTAAGCAAAGGGAAGAAGAAGGTGATGGTTCACACTAAGCCATCACAGAAGGTAAAGGATATGAAGAAAAGTGTTGAAGCCCATGATTGGTTGGAGGCTCTGGAGAAAAGGAAAGCAACTGAAAAGATCAACTATAGAAGGCATCCAGAGCCAATCACCCAGGTTCAATTGAAAAGAAGAAGAGGGCAGCCCATTCCAAGCATTAGATTTACAAGAGAAGGTTATGAAACCAGCTGGGAAACTCATGATCTAGATAAGCTGTCTAATCTAGGATACACTGAGTGGGTTGAGTTGCATAACATCATTTATGGTATGCCTGGCATTCATAGAGAGACAGTCTTGGAAGCCCTTGAAAAGAAGTTGGCTGTTATTGTAAAACATAAGATTGAAATCACTGGCCTTCCAAGACCAAAAGCATATGATATGGATGATGAAGATGAGTCTGAAGAGCCACTCAAAAAGAAAAGGAGAAGACATATGAAGCTTGATGGTCCTGAAGGTGACCATACAGATTTCCTAAGAAATTTGAACCCTTCAGAGGTACTTGCTCAATTGGCTCCTGATGCTCTTGACAAGATTCTTAGTCATCTCAATTTGTCTCTGCCAGCTGGTGTTCCTGATGCAAGATGTGGGATGCACATTACAGAACCTGAGCATGGTATGTATTTTGTTAATGCAAGAGGGCAACTTGTCTTCCAAAGGACTGCTGAATTGAAAGAGGTACCAACTATGCACCTATTTACCTTATACAGACTTTGTGTTAATTTTAGTGAAGATGGTAATGGGTATGAGCAGTTCCTTGTGGAAGAAGGGTTGGATAGAAAAGTAGATGTAAAAGTTGCCCCAACATTTGAAGTTAAGCAAGAAACTGTAGAAATGATTGGGAGTTAACTCCTTATTGTAATACTTTTATTTTCTCAATATATGCAAGCATTTGTACAAATTCAGTTGTCTTGTTAGAACTTCATATCAGATTGAAAAGAACCCAAAAGATTCAAAGGGTCACAAGCTATTAGTCATATTTTACTTTGCTTCTTTGTAAGCTGATAGTTAGAAGTGTAGTTAGGTTTTGTCATCATCAAATAGGGGGAGATTGTTGAGTCCCAATGTTAATTATAAATTTAATGATGACAAATCTGACCTATAAACACTTAGTAATCTTTTGGTTCTTGTAATCTGATCTAGGTCAGACTGAGCTGACACAACTTGCGATCTGTAACTGACCCAGATCATGCTTCATACTTTGTAATGTAATATCTTATGGAAGCAAGTGTTATTCAAGTTGCATCAACAATGTTTATAGCATTCAATCCAAGTCTAAGAGGAGGATTGAAGATAGAAGACCAAGCTGGCAGTGGAAGGCAGCTTGGGATTAGCAGTCAGCTTGGAAACACTTAGGCAGATTGGTGCCTTGAAAAACGGCCCAATCTGTGTCTGACAATCAAGTGAAGATAACAACCTGGATTGAAGATAAGGACAAATGACGTGACTAGGAAGAATCCTAGGATCCAGGTTGGTGGTTAGATATGCATATGCGTGTCCATACTCTTATTGGACGATGAAGAATGTGCAGCTGTACATGGGGGACCACAAGTACGAAGTGAAGGCACGATTGATTATTCCTTCATCGTCCAGTGGAAGAAGAATACGTGGCTAAATTGGACACCAAGAGAAGAAGAGCTTTTGCCTATAAAAGCCTCATTCCTTGATTGCATATGTGTGGCATTCCTGAGAATCATTCTTCACACAAGTTTCTCTGCTCTTAGACACAGCTTAGTCTGTACGAGATCAGCTTGGGCTGATTCTCTTGAGCTGAAACTTATTGATTGTTGTTAGTCATTTCATAGGGTTGTTTAGATATCTATAGGCTATCTTTATTCCGCAACAACCCTGTAATTCTTTGTATAGATTATTTCTTAATAAAGGATTACATTTGAAAAACTACAATCTGTGTTCAAGAATGGTTATTTACTGCTTTACTGTTTTATTGATTCCTGTTCTTTACTTACTTTATGTTTGAGTCTGAATTTAAAACGTTTTATTTAAAAGTTTGTAAAGTTTGAGGAAAGTTGTATTCACCCCCCTCTACAACTGTTCTGTGTACAATATACTTTGGTATATTGATACACCGTGGGACGTATCACAGTCCTTTGCACCTTTCCACTACAGACGGTTTCCATTTTTTGAAGGAGGCAGATATTTGTTTTGACAATCTATATGGTGATGATGATGCTCATCAAATGATTTGCTTGTTTCAACAGCTTCATAATGTCAAGTTTCTTAAACTTAACTTGGAAATTGTTGAGGTATGTCGGTATCACTCCTAGCTTGACGTTTATATATCATGTGCATCTTACAATGATCTTTATCTAAATAAATACTCTCATTGCTCCGAAAAGAATATACGTATAAAAAAAGAGAGATTAAAATAAAACGTAGCTAGAGTGACATATATATACTGACGAGTCTAGCTTAATTATTAGTATATTAACACTGATTCCATTTGACTGCTGCATGCTTAGCTTTTACATGCCCAATTTTTTTAATAACCATTGAAACATGTTTTGATACTTCTGCAAAACCATTAGCCATTACTGTTGTCAAAAATTAACAAAAACATTGATTCTAGCTGCGGTTTTGTCTTTTCTATGCGATAGTTAGTCAAGCACCATATTCAAGCTTATATTGCACTCGGAGAAATTTTTTATACAATATGGGAGTGCTTGTTTGGTTTGATATTTTGATGGAATGGAAATAATAATAATGGAAATAGGAATACAAATTAAAATGAGTACATTGTATTATTGGTGCTTAAATGCATGGTTAACTAAAAATATGTTTGTTTTTATATCAAGTCCCTTTAGGGGTAAAAAGACTGCGCATAATTAATTGATGCTTGCTTGCTACTGATGAGTTTCATATAATTGCAATATAATGTTATTATACTCTTTCCAAAACTATTATGTAAAAAGTGAAGATAGGGATTTATCTCATGGGATCTAAATTCAGTTTTGAGAGGCGTGATTATTCTATAAGTTATATCGAATATGGGATCTGCTAGTTTCTCAAACTATATACTCGTATATAGACAAACATATATCCTTTTTTTACTTGTATTGGTGTCCCCTGGCAAAATCCCTTTTCCATGTAACTTTAATTTGCAAACCCTTTTCCAAAAACAAAACAACACTCTATATATATGTATGTGTATACATACTAATGAAGATTGCATTAACCTTCTTGTATTATATCATAATACTTGTACTAATGTTCTTTTATAAAACTTTCTGCAGTTTCTTTCTTCACGCGTGGAACTAATCTCACATCACCCTTCTCCGTTTGTTAACTTGAATAGCTTGACAATTTTTCCAAAGAAAGTATCATGGGGTGTTCCAAAAGAGACGGTAATTGTGTCTGATGAAGTCGAACGCTATCTACAAGATGGTTCTCCTGGGGCCACCTTCTTGATGACCTTGCGTGAGGTATTCACACCTGAATTACATCCATATCTGCCATACATTGTGCTTAGCTTGTTGTTCTAGATTGGAATTACCATATGTACATATATATATATATAATATGTGTGTATATATATATACATACATATATATAACTTTGATTAATGTATATATATATATATATGTGGGAATATGTGGCTGTTATGTACCTAAGTTTGTATAAAACCTCTCACATCTTAGTATTTTAATCCATAAAAAACATGTGGGCTTCATCATTTATTTATTATACAATAAATATGTTAGGACCAGTTCACCTGGTAAACTGGCCAGTCTCCAGTTGCACCTGGAGACCCAGTTAAACTGTCTAGTGAACTGTCCAGTCTCCAGTTGTATCTGGAGACCTTAATGATTTGTCAAGAAATATATTGAAGTCCAGTTGCACCGTACAGTTAACGCAACTGAAGACTTCCTCCAGTTGAGAACTGACCAAGTTGAAGAAGCATTCCAGTTGAATTCGAAGACAACAAATGGAAGATAGAGAATGGCAATGGCAACGAAGCCCAGTTGGCATTCTAGTCAGTTACAAACTGGAGACCATCAGTGGAAAGCCCTTACAAAGCTTTACACTGATTACGAGGAATTGACTTGTATGCTTTATGTACCTTTACCCGGATAATAAGCCTTAATCTTATTATTTAAGTATTAAAAGGTACATAAAGGTGGTTATGTAAATTCACTTTAACATGCGACTTTACACTGCCTTTTAAGGAATTAAATGCTATTCCTTAAATGCTCCCAACCACATTTGTACGGCTAAAGTTAACATCCCAATGTTAACTTTGCCTATAAATACAAGTCATTGCACCACCAAGAATACCAAGTTATTTCACAAAGACGAATAACTTCACACTTTGCAAACCTGCAATATTCTTGGTGAACTTGTGCAATATTCTCTCAATCGCTAAAAGGAACATTTCACAACTTTAAGTGTTTCGATTGTCTTGAGAAATTCCGAGTGTGGATCAATTGTATTTCATAGGTTGTTAGGATATTTACATTCGTGTATTATCTTGGTTCCGCATCAACCTTGTAATTTGTTTAACTTCAATAAATAAATTACCATTGAAAAATACATATTGTCTCATCAAGTTATCTTACAAGTTATTTGTATTATTGCATTGTTCTTTACTTATTGTCTTTTATATAAGTAATCTATCTAGAACTTGGTATATACACACTGCACTGGTCGTCTCCAGTTCAGTGCATATATTGCAAAGTAACTCCACCATCGACATAGAGGTGTCTTCAGTAGTACCATCTAACGAGTTGGGACTTACAAGTGGTATCAGAG